>VXBU01002007.1:1248247-1270294 GCA_013400315.1 Bombycilla garrulus
CCCCCACCCCGCGCCCCGGCGGTCCGCGGCCGCGGGCTCCGGCACCGATGCCCGGGGCGGGCGAGGGGTGCTGGGGAAACCGGCCGTGCCGAGCTCCGGCGGGCGCGGAGCCGCTGTTGAGTGACAGCAGCGGGGGAGGCCCGCGATCGGCTGGGACTTGGGTCCTGCCGCTCCGAACTCTTTCGGCTCTTTTTGTTTGCTTGACTTTCTTTATCTAGAAAATGTCAAAGAAGTAACGCGGTGCTCGAGAAGGGAGGGAAAGCTGCGTCCCGAGCTGCAGCCGTGCGAGGGTGCGCCGCTGTCCACCTGCCCAGGTGTGCCCGGTGTCCGCCTTGGCAGGGTTTGATGCCGCGGCGGAGCCCCAGTGGCTCTGGAGCGGCGCAGTCACAAAGAACCTTAACTGATATAAGCGAGTGTCTGGCTGCTTTTCGAGCATTTCGACATTCCGCATCTAGTTGGCAGCGTCTCTGTGTCGTCGTCTGGGACGCTTGCCGGTGACAAAGTTATTGTTCCACCCTGTAACTACTTCAGTGCCACCTTTTCTGTATTTTTTACTCTCAGCCCGATGCTCCTCAGCAGTGCCTCCAGCACCTGGGACTGGAGGTTCCTTTGGCACCTTACTCCACGCTGCAGTTATCCAGGGGGTATTTGTATCAAAGATACACATGATTGAACTGGATTTAGCAGCTGATTCATGCCAGGAGGTACGACTTAATTCTGATGCAGTATTTTAGCACCTAAGCCTGGAATGTCTCATGGGGAAAGCTCAGTGTTTTGAGGGTCTCAGAATCCACAATGGCTTGCTCGGTTTGGTTTTTCTCAGATATTCCATTAACAGAGGAGAGAGTAATATAACATGTACTGCCAAAATCGGGAACTACTTTACAAATGGCAATAATACAGCACTTTACTCCTAATAATACCATTCTTTTGCAGGTTTATATTAGGCTGTCTAATTATCATCTTCAGCTTTTAACAATCCACTGGCACTTCATGCAGGATTTAAGCAGATAGAAGCAGATCCTATCAGTGACTGATGATAGGTTTTGAACTCATTTAACTCCTTAGGATAAAGCTCAATGATGCTGTCACTGTAAGCCTTCATTTTGTCAGGTATTATCTTTGGAAATTGCATATCAAGAGCAAAGTGCCTTACCTCTAAACGTCCTAGAATTATAAACTACACAGATGACTAAATTAATAATTGCACTTATTTCTGTCTCACGGGAAGGGTTTTAGCATACACAAACACGGCAGTTTTTAAGGCCATGTCAAAAAGATTTAAGCGCAGGAAAAAGCTCTGCATCTCTCATTGAGATTTCATCGTACATTTTATGTACTCACACTTCTCACAGACATGCAGCTGGCACTGTGGCTGATCAATGTGTTTTCCTTTGATTGCAGTGGGGTTTTTCTCCAGTTTTCTCAAGGAGACCAAACTGTAAATGGCAATGGAGAATTCAGGTGCCAGTCAAGGACAACAGGGCCCAAATCCACCAGCTACCTCTGTAGTAAGACTCAGTTACAGCAAAAAAAACATCCTAAAAGCAAGATGAGCAGAACCACCACTTTATTTGGATCAATAGCTTTATCTGCCACGTACATATTCGGACAGATCTCTGCCACTTAAAGAGACAGGCAGCTCGTGGCAGCAGTTTGTGTGTGTCTGCCCCATGGAGGGTGGTGACAAATACTTTGATAGGTGGTTACCTGGTTTTCACTGACAGCAGAGCAGAGAGGTTTTGGGTTCCTGATATGAGTCTCAGGGCCCGAGGAATGGCTCTTGAAATGAGCTGTAGTCCTGGGGGGCAGAATGAGTACAGAATAGTGTCAACGGTTGCTCTGAGGTTGAAATCTGCTGCAGTATGTGTCACATATTATTGCCTTCCCCCATGCCCAACTTCTTCTTCACTTGACACCCTCAGATCCTGTTGCTCTCCTCCCTCTTGCAGCTCTTTACTTCTCTATTTCCATTTTTCTTTTTCCTGTAACCAACCTTCTCTCTGTTCTACGGTGACCGCTCTGATCTCTGAATGGGGATGTGAAAAAGAGCACTGAGATGCAGCTTTGTTTTGTTCTATGCTCACTTTAATCCCTGGCAGTTGAGGGGTTCACAAAGAGGAAAATGTGTCATTGCCTTCAACCTGAGGACACTGAGCAGAGAAGGGACGTTGAGAAAATGTAATTGCCAAGTCCTTGCTTGAGTTAACTGTGGGATGTTGATAGTAAAAGAGATGCTCATCTGCCTGCAAAGTTGCTGCTTTCAAGTTGAGCTGATGTCTGCTTGTGTGCTGTCACTTGGATGAGCAAGTCTTTAATATGAACTCCTCTAAAGGTGGTTTGAATTAGCATATTCCACTCGGCAAATGAGGAATGCACGCAGAGTCAGTTACCGCAGCTCAGCTGACAAGCCGTAACTTGAGAACACGCTCTATACGGGGGACAAATTTGAACAAATCTTAGAGGTTAATCAGAGGCACCTCCTGGAACAGCAAAATGATCATTCTGTAGAACTTCTGGTTCCTGCTCCAAAAGCACTATGTGTAAAGGGAAGAAAAAAAAAAAAAACCGCCAAACAAACCAAAACAAAACACCACCAACTTGTAAAATATGGGTTAATGTTAGGCAAGGAAAGTTCCTTTTTATGGAATATTGCTTCAGGAGTGATTGAATTTTGGAAGCAGCTTTCCAAAATACTACTGCCTGGGGCAGGAAAACTCCATCCTGAATGGTTCAAAACTTGGCAATGTTTTTAAGAGATTGAAGAAACTTGTAATGAAAAGTACTGAGCAATCAACTCCATGAGGCACTACCTGTTTTTTCATAAACTAATTTAAAGGTACAAAGTCATACGCTGCTTTTCTATTTTTATACTCAGGCTTTTATAAAGCTGCTTTCTTCTGATAGTGAAATCCCGACTTAAGTAGTTTTCTGTATTGTATGTTCTAACAAATGTTTACCATATAGGTCTTTGTCAGTTTTAGTCTGTAAGTATAAAACCTGAAAGGAACACACTCTTTACAACAGTAGCTTAGTGGGTATGAAAACTGCTCAGACATTTGAAGTGATATGAGTTAGAATGACATTTTGTTTGACTGATAGTAAATGACAGTAGTGCTGTTTCAGCAAACACCTAAAATCTTTGTCATATTATTAAAATCATTGGGAAGTAAAGATAATAAAATAATTATAGGAGTTTTGTATGTCAAATATCAGTCTCAGCAAGTCACTATTGCTGTCACATAAAATGAATATTTACTGCTGGTGGAGCTGAATATTTTACATACCCATTCTTCCTATAACATCATTAACCACATGTTTAACTAAGCTGCTGCCAGTGTTGAGCGTTACTCTCAGCTCTGGCACTTGCAATTATCTTGTTACAAGTACTTTTCAGCAATATCTTTTAGTCTAATTGAACAGTAATTTATTCACCTCCTTACATGCTACTAAAACTTCAGATCTCCCCATTTGTCATGTAAAACTATCCACCAAAAAAGTAATTCAGCACTAGTCACACAGAAGTAAAGCCTAAGAAATAAAATGGTAAGGGGGAAAATTGATTTCTAGATCTTAACATATACTTTAATCCATGGTGATAGTAAAATGCATTTTAAAAGGAGGTACAAATTATGCTATTTAATGTGTAATAATCCTAGTCATATCCTGAACAAATGTAATTCTGGTGTTTTTATTAAATGCTTGATTTCTTAATTATTACATCTTTGTTCAAACCTCACCTCTCCTTATTTTAGTAACAGACTGAACGGGCTATCAGTGAAGGGAACCAAGTATTCTCTATGGTTTCAGGAGCTCACCAGGAAGTACCAGATTAGTGTTAAAGCTGAGACAGAAACTGGTGAATAAGCAGAGTTAACTAGAAGTAGTATCAAACTTTTTTTTTTTTTTAAGTTCTATTAGCTGAAATGTAAATGGTAAGCAATGTTCCTGTTTAACTGTATCATTTCTTGAGTGGACTGGAGAGGAAAGGAAGTGTGATACATCACAGGGATGTGAAACAGCCCTGTGGGATGCCAAGCAAGTAACATCTGCATTTCTGTGCTCTACGTACATCTTTTCACCCATTCATCTGATGGGCTCACTTTTTTTCCTAATGACATTTGTGTCTTAAGCAGGTGACAAAAATAGAAAGCTGGGTCTTAGCAGGAGTACAGGCAAAGCAGGAAAATGTTTTGCAAGGGGAAGTTTCTACATACATTTGTAAGATGGATTTACAGGAGAGCACATTTTGTCCTAAAACAGTTCTATGCCTTCTGGAAATAAAGATGCCTAGCAGTACCTCCTGGGTTTTACAAGATTATGTGAGCACTGAAAATGAATCTAAGAGGGGATCCATGTTCTCTTTGATAGAGCTTATCTGCAAAAGCAAGGTGACTGGAAGTTGGATGAGCCAAGCAGGAGCTCTCCGTGTTTCGCCTCATCTATGCTGCAGAAACCACAGCCCAGAAATTGGCCATTTCTTTTCCACTTCCTGGAAGGCTGCTCATGAAGCATCGAAGCACTTAACTCCAAACTCCTCTGTCTGAACTAAACTGCTGAGTGTCTGTAGGACAAAATAAATGTGTGTTAACTACCAAAAAGCCACAGAGCTAGCTGGTGGAAGGAGGCTTGCTCTAGACCCACTGGCTTTTAACTATTGTTTAAGATGTGTTGGTTGGGTGCATCTAACTGAGCATTAAGCAACACTTAAATGATGGCTTTTCACTCTTCTTAAGTTACCCAAAATCAGTTTTATTCCATGTTTCTCCTTTCTCTTGGTAAATTTAAGGGTAGCTGTTGGTCATGCTTGTGCCACATACAAAGAATGAGCAGAATAATGGAGAAGCACAGCCCTTCCCATGGAAAAGACTCAAATGGAAGCTCATTCATGCAGAAAGGTGTGTCCTGGCCTTCTCAGCATGGTGAAAATAGTGAGGATGCAGACGAGGCTCAGAACTGCAAGAGGGAGAATTATCTCCTCTTTTTTCATCATTTCTGCTGCTCTATTCATCAGCGATGCCAGCGCGTCAGGAAGCACAATTTGACCAATCTCCTCTCCTTCAGAGGAGGTACAGTTGCTCTTGATGCCTGCTCAAGGCATACGTGTTCTCTCAGCTCGGATGCACAACGCCATTTAACTCCTCTCCCCTTGTGGACAAGCAGGTACTCAGTGGTTCTCCAAGCAGGTCAGATCCCAGACACCTGAATGATCTCTTCTCTGTAGCTGTGTGCCATGTGTTCTGTTCCAGGAGACCACAAAGAGAGACTTTGTATTTGCTTCTACACTCACAACAATTCAAAGGACAGTTTGTTGCCTTCATACTCAGACACCATTATTTTGCGGATTTTTTGGGACGAGGTAACAAAATTATTCACATTATTTTTACTCCACAGAGATCCTGTGTGACTTCCTTTGTATTTATTTTACCATTTTTAATGCTGTGCTTGTTGGAATACTCCTGGTAATAATTTAATTGTTTAGTGCATGATATGGAAAACTGATTTGATAAACAATTTTTAGGTACTGTAGCTCCAGTTAGACACATATGGAGGTGTAGGTAGATTTTTGGCCTCTGACTGGATTTTAGGTGGTTTTAGTTTATTGGATTGTTGTTTTTTCAGTTGGTGGGTTGTTTTAGTTGGTGGGTTGTTGTTATTTTAGTCTTAGAACAGAATGAGGTAAAAAAAAAAAAAAACAGGAGTTGAAAGATATAACATCTTTGTATGTTTCTAAGAGCCTAATTTAGAAACCATATTTAAACAAGAGGGAAAACATTCAAATTCTTATCTGTCTCATTTGGTCAAATTTCTGATTATTAATGGAATCAAATAACATTACAGCTGTATTTACAGTTAAAAATCATGGGGTCATGTGGCAAAAAGATCTTACAGACATTTCTTAAGTGTAATTTTTTTTTTTAATAGACTGTTTTCTACTGGTTCTCTTCTTGGGGATGTCATGAATGTCAGAGAAGAAAGGTGTTCCTCCTCCTTTAAATGTGCTACAAAGATGTCTCATTCATCCCTTCACATTACTTACTTCATGGATTTTGCTGCTGGAAACAGAATGAGAGAAAACAATTTGCATAAGAATGTGCAGGTACTCTGTGGCAGAAGTGTGGGCTGTCAGGGGCTCATTTTGTAGCCTGCAGATGAGGGCTGAAGAGGGGTTGTAATGGAGGTTCTCACAGTTTGTGGATTCATAACCACTCTTACTGTTCTCTGTACAGTCTGCTTAGATAGGCTTTGCGGGGCAAATCAGATTTTGCCTTCTTTTCTAGCTGAAAAACTGAGAAGCAGATGATGAGGATAATCCCAGTATTTCCCATGTAATTGCAAAATTTGTAATTGTGATATTGCAGCAAGAGAAGTAAAGTGTTTGCTGCCATGCTAAAATGCCAGCATTTCACACAAACATCAGTCAGGAAAGTAATTTTTTTTAGCATGATTTTGTTAAGACACATGTAAGTAACAGCCCTATCAGGAAGAAATAAAGAGCCTTGGTGGCTCAAGGATTAAAAAACCTTTTTTTCAAGAGGAAAATTACCAAAAGTCACGTTAAGTAAAACAAAATTCAGTCTGCACTACTAAACCTCATCTGCCATTAAGAACTTACATAATATACTGCTGACATCATGACTATTTAAATTACATGGTACTTTCACATGTGACTTAGAGATTATATTACTTGTGTACGAAAAGAATTAAACTTGCAATTTTTTAATTTAGGATGAACTACTGTGGTATGTATTATAAAATTAGATACACATTCCAAAACAACGACAGCAGGTTTACTTTTTATTGCTTTTGACCCAACAGGTGCAAAAACATTCATTTAGTCAAAACCGTATAGATGCAGAAAACTTTTTTTAGAAAGGGGACAGCTTTGCTTTCATTCTTGTGACACAGCATATACCCTGGATTTTATTTTAGCTGAAGTACAGAATCAGGCTTGTTGTGTTTTACTCATGTAGCTACATGGGTAAAATCCTGGCTTCACTGAAGTCAATAGGAAAACTCCCATGGATTCAGTGGGGCCAACATTTCATCCCATGTCTGTAATCAATTATTAAAATGTAACAGGATCCAATGTATGACTACATTGGACAAAAATTACAGCAAAATACTTCGAGTAGTTTGCAAGTATTTTGGAGGCTTGAGACTTAGGTATTAATGCCTCTTCTAGTTACTTCTAGAGAAAACATTTACATGATTTGTATTTGTATATAGGTGAGTTCCAGTCTGGATTTTTGAATCATGTTCAATACTCAGTATTAAAATTATTGATTTTCATTTAGTCTCTTTCTGAATTATTCACTTTTTAATTTTGCAATTTCTTTTGCATGTTTTCTTCCTTGTTTAAAAGGGAGAAGCATTCAAATATCTTCACTTTTGAAATGGAGACAGTCATTAATCTTAGATGATGATGCAAAAAAATAAGACAGATAAACATTTGGAGGTTATTTACTTTATTTTACAATGCATTAAGTTTGTCTCCATCCTCAGCATAGCAATGTGAAAAAGAAGAAATGACATATGAAAGCAACAGTAAATTGAGAAGTAGAACAAAAGACACAGTATACATTTTGAACGTGATTTCCCCTTCTCCTTCCCCTCCCCTCACAGATCAAGCAACACACTGTATGTGACAGCTACATTTGCAATGTAATATTCAAGGCAAACAAATTTTAAAAGTCTTCTAAAATACAAGGTGCGTGAAATGCAGTGAAATTTTCAAGGAGGGGTTTTTCTTGCATGTTACACAAAGCCATAAATAAGACCCTTATTCAGACATAGCTGAACTTTAGCTAATAACAGTGCTAGCCACCAAATTAACACGCTATGTAAATAAAGAAGAAATTGAAATGCAGACTTACCTGATGCTGAACAAGACAGTAAATTAACTCCTTCTGTTGAAAGTTATGTATTTCAGTTGTAAGAATAAGAATAAAAGTGTAGCCCTGGAATATTCGTCAGCATAAAAGTCCCACAAGGCCCTGTCAATAAATTACGAAGAAGCATGGATGGGTGGGGGGTCTATATAAGCAAATAATAGAGAAGCATAGAAATTAAATATCATCCTTCTAGCTCAAAAAAAAATCCCACTTAACTTCAATTTTATCTTAATAACCACCATACAAACTAGGCAGAGAGTAGCCATTGTCACCACTTGTATATCTGGAGTGGACATATCCGAGCTTGAAGAGAAATCAGAATGGGAAATAAAACAGCTTTTCATAGTCTCTGCTGCTAGATAAAATGAATGCACTTATATATCCAGGATGGATTACCTAGGTCCTTTAAGAAAACAGCACTACTAAAAATCATTCAGCTATAGCAGGTTTACTAGAAATGCTTTCAGGAAATAAAGCTGCGTCGTGGAAGAAGGGAGAACTTGTTTTTCTGAAGCTGTGCTCCTAAAGGGTTTCAAGTATTGTTTCAGTAGCGAAGATAAATAGCTAACGTCAGGAAAGAAAAACGACACAACCCTTGCCAGAAGATCCGATGACGCTCAGCACAAGGTACATGAAATAAACAGTGCTGTAAAGATCACAGGGCTAGAATGGAAATCAAATGGTCAGACTGATAGAGCTGGGTTTTTTTAATAAAAATACTTAGGAAAAAAAAAAAGAAATGTAACAGTATATTTGTGTGCAGGAGAGTAGAATAAAAGAAGGCACTTACAACTGATTGAGACATCAATTTGTTTGTGGAAAGCCCTAAGAGATGGCAAAAAGCCTGCTGGAAGTGCAAGGGGAAGAAAAGACTTTTGCTGAAATCCTAGATGTGGTGATTCTCATACAAGTTTTACTATGAATTGCTGACTTGGTATTTACATCCCAGCTTTTCCCCGCTGGGGAGGACACGTAGGGAACAGCAGGTATGATGATCAGAGATGGTGAAGCATTGTGAGCTACTAAAATATGTGCACAGAAAAATGCCAAGTTTGTCCATGCCTCAGGAATGAAATAACAAAGAGAAAGTTTGTCCAGAAGTCTGCTGCTGTTGAGTGTTTCTAGAAAAGAAAGAGTAGCTTTGAAACAGGGAGCTAACCTAAAGAGTTTAATTTCTTGTGCAAGCATTCATCTTGCAAGTGGAGCAGAAAATAGCCAGGCAAAGTATGAGATATAGTATGTGGGGAGGTAGGTCTTCAGGGAATCAGAGAAGAAATAAACTGATGAGAGCCAACGGGGATATTATTAGACACTTGGCCAGACCAAAGTCAACCTTCCTCAAAGGCAGCAAATTCTAGCATCTAATTATATTCTTGTTTACCATATAGAGAAACATATTATTATTTTCACACTGTAACTGGGAACTTTTTTGAGTGTATATAAGCTCTGGCTTATACTCTGTCAGAGCCTGTTTAGCAAGTTATATAAAAATCAGACAAAATACACTAAGTTGTTCAATTTCAAGTGATAAGTTTTAAAAACTTGTAATCTGAAGGAAAGTATATTGGATTTTTTTTTCTAAAATATCTCTTTAAAACTACTGTCTCATCATTTGGAATTTTTTTAAACATGTGGCAGTTTTTAAAAGGTGTCTATAAACTGTACCTGCACAGACACAGCCTGTATGGGGTAATGCAAACTCTGAGCCAAGCCTACAATCAGAGATATTAACACAACTGATTACACTGATGGAGTGAAGCCACTATTTTTATCTTACATGAGATAAGACACACAGGATATAAATTGCTGTTCAAACGGCATGGCATAAATTAAAAAAAAAAAATAAAACTACAAGGAAAAAAGAATGAAAGAAACATTTTATTTTAAAGGTACAGTGAGAGTAAAGATTAAAGATGATGGCAAATTTCATTAGTTTCATTTTCTGTCCATACAGTGGTCCAGAAGGACACAATGGAAGGGAAACACAACACCTCTGTCAGGGCTGGGAGCTGCAGAGCCTGCTGAGGCTGCCCAGCTCTACATGGAGCTGCCTGTGGCCTAGAGAGCCACAGCCAAAACAGCTTCTATCAAACCAATTAATAAAACCTTTTAATTCCTCTATCTTACTGAGCACTAAAGGCATATTTTTCCAGAGACACTTAAAAACAGCCCCTCAGCACCATTTCTGCCTTGTGGCTGGTGCTCCAACACCTCCAGGTCACTCATCTTGCAGGGAGGCACCACCGAAGAGTGACAGCCGTACCAAATTAAAATGCGGGAGTTGAAATATTTTTGACCAAAAATTGCTTTCATTTACCTTTGGTGCCTTCCCATGTGGGGAACATTAGCCAATGTGTGTGTCTAGAGAGCAAGAGCCAGATCTGGTTTCTGCACTGAGTTTTTGTCACGAGGACTGTGTTTAACCGTGACAGGTCCTGCAATTTCAAGACATATTTCTCTTCCTGTTGTTTCATACTTGTGAGGCTCTGGATCAGAAGCAGAGCTGAAGTTTTTCTACCTCTGCCATATCTGGGACTGAAGATGAAAACACTCTGAAGTTTGCATGGGCATCCCAGCACAAAGCCAACAGTAACCCCTGTGATACACATATTGCTGGGATCCCTTGCTGCCAAATTTAATGTTTTAAAGCAAAGTCCTGTCTCCCTGAAAAGAGCAGTAAAAATTCTGGTGATTTATATGAGAGTAAGACTTCCCCCCTGAGTCTGGCTATAGGAATGCTCACTGACTCACCTCAACTACTGATTGCAAGCACACAAACCTGCAGCAACACTCTCTGATGGAGTGACAAAAGGCAGATTTCCCAGCTGTGAAACATTAGCTTTATTGCAGACTTCTGAGCAAAACGTTACTCCCTGCTTTCGTATTCTTTCCTAACTTAAACTCTTCAAAGACAAGAAACAAAACTTAAGAATTAGAAATTTTGTATATTAGTCTATATATAAATATTAAACCAAACCACCCTAAAAATCGTATCTGATTGTTGTGGCATCGGCCTTTAATCCAAATTAGCTGCCCTTTTCGTTGTTAGTCTACTTGTGACACCTCATTGCTGATATTTTCAGAAATTTTACTAACCAGACAAGCTAAAAACCCTCCTGTTTTTAAGCTAAAATGTTAGTTTAACTTGTACCAGCATCTCAACTACCGAAGACATAGTAGGTCCATTGATTTCAGCACAGTTAGAATTGCTACCCCAATTAATGCACTGAAATCACGAAATAGTTTGCATTAGATAACTTCCTAAAGATCCTTCACTTAAGACAGAGAACAGCAGTAAAATATTATGAATATAAAATACTTTTTTTTCCTTTTATAAATAAAATCTCATGTGCTTTCAGTACACACTCCATCCCAGAATTATCCCACAAGCACGAAGTATTCTAGAATGTGATCCCTCCCCACTTCTCCAACAATGCTCTGCAAGGTACACGATTTATCACCAGGTTATCTGGGAATGTCTTTAATAGGTGCATCTTACCATTTTCAAGATACAGGTTAAGACTCAGGCTCTGTTTCATCTCCAGTGGTAACAAGTTCTGTAGCTCCAGGCCTCCTGTCAAGAATGCTTGTGCTGTTCCGCACCAGTTACATCACCCCGTTCATCCCAATTACACGTACTGCAGCTGATGTAGTGCTTTAATAATTTGTTTTATTTGTGCACTGATTAAAAATTTCTAGATCAAACATTTAATGAAAAGCTTTCCAACCTGACAGGTTTGCTGCTGAATGCAGTCATTTACAGCTCAAACCTTATAATAACCAGAGCAAGTGTTGGAAAAGCTGTTCATGCCAAATGTTCAGCAACTGACATATATAATCTTATATCTTTTCATTCAGACCTTTTTTAAAAAAAAAAAAATTCTGAGACCTAATTATATTGGTTGTAACTGTTCTGAAATGAATGGTGGCAGGAACTAATACTTGTTTATTTTCTTTCCTGACAAGTGCTCTGAGTAAAAACAGTTTCTAGACATGATGGAATGACTTTTCCTATGACTCAGACACATTCAATGAAATAAGGCTTGAAGAAACTGAAGCTGGTTTTCTGTCTAACAATAGTAATTGAAAATACCCAGAACTTGCAAGTATTTTTTGCCATTTAGAAATGTCGGACAAAAACTACATAGGGAGGACAAAAAGTCTCCAGCAAACAAGCTCTTGCCCTATGCTTTTTCAGTTGAGTGAGATATTGCACTTATTCACTTGGGCTTATTTCAATTTAATGAATTTCTCTTTTCAGTTTGATTTTCTATTTAATTTTTAATTTACAGGTGACACTAAAAGTGAACAGTCATATTTCCAATTGGCAACATATTTAATGTTTTTCACAACTCCAGGGCAAACTAGTATTTTAAAATACACTACTTGGTAATATAAGAAAGGCACATAAAACTTCATGTTTATGTCCACGTTACAAAGCTCTAACTAGCACACTTTTTGCAAGCTGCTTAGCTCGCAGTATTTCAGTCATTTCAGTTTTTCTAAGAGTAAGCTACCTAGTTTGGTTCTGTTTTGAAAAGAAGTTGTCCTTAATTTCTGTTATTGCTCTGCAGCAAGTAGTTTAAAAGAAACTAAGCATCAATTAAATATTATTTGAAAACTTACTAAAGTGTCTGCTGAAACGAGAGGTTTACCTGGTAATTTGAGTACAGTAATTACACAGGCATGAAAACACACTCGGAACACACTTGGAGTTTTTAACTAATTTATTTAATGCCTCACCCCCAACAACACAAGCTTATTTTTCCGATCCCAGGGAAGCACTCAGGCTTCCAGCCGTATTCCCGCAATTGTGATCGCTGCCCCTCGGCCTTTCACCTCGCGTCTCACGCTCGGAACGTGCGAGGTGGATCGGCTGCCATGCACACCCCGTTGGTATTCCGTGCCCACGCTGCCCACGGCCCATCTGCTCTGGCCCTGATGTCCCACAGTCAGTATTTCCACACAAATGCCATCTCTGGGCAGCCTTTCTGCGGCGTGCGAACACCGAGAGAGAACCGAAGTCGCGTTCACATCGCAGCTTGGGGACGGCTAGGATGGCCGGCAGTGTCGCGCCTCGGTAAATAAAGGATCCCAGCGCTGCCCTCGGCCGCTCGGCTCTCGGCAGGGGTGGGCTCTCGGCAGGGCTCGGCTGGCCCGAGGCCGGAGAGGAGCGGAGCGGAGCTGCACGGCGATCCCCGCGCCATTCCCCGTCGCAGAGCTCCCTCTGCTGCCGCCGCTCCGCGCTCCCGGCGCGGCCCCGCTCCTCCTCCGCCCGCAGCGCCCCTGCTCCCCGGAGCGCCGGGAGCGGCTGCCCCGGCCCTTCCGCGGGGAAACAGGCAGGAGGAGCTGGAGGAGAGCGGGCTCTTACCGCTGTGCCAGCCACACAGCTGTGCCGCGGCTGAATTTGTGACTGATGGCCAATACAGCTGGTGAAAGCATCCACATCGCTGGTGCTCGCGCCGTTTACAAAAGAAGAGTTACAATAACTTTTCCCACATTCTTAAAATATAGCCTGGCCTATAGGATGGGATTTGGAATAAAAGGGTATGTGGAAACCACCCTCCATAAACCGGGCCCTGAGGTGGACAGCAAAAATCCCATAAACAGAGCCCTCAGCCACCTTTCTTCAGACCTCTAAAATGCTCTTTGCATCCAAAGGGCTCACTGCTTGCTTCTTCACACCCACCACCGCAGAGATCTGCATGTGGATTTCCAAAATGCAGTGAAATGAGAGGTGGATCTGAGGGAGGAAGGTGTTTCAAAGTGACTTGGAGTAACCTTCTGCAGAAATGGTAAGAAATGGTTGGAACTCAGGCTTTCAAGGATGAAGAGGGACATCGTACCTATTCTCTCACTCTGCATTCAGGTGATGAAACATTGGCCTCCCAGACACAGTCCAGCCTGCTCTAGACCTGTGCTCGGCTCTATAGTGCTTCAGCATCTATCAAAGTAGCCATGTACACCACCCTGACTTCTGCTGCACACATTTCTCTCACCCATCCCAAACATACTTCACCTCTACAGAATACATATTTCTAATTGCAAACCAGAACATCTCTACATTTATTTTGTTCTGCATTAATACTCAGTGTGGCGATACTTAAAATACTCCTTGCACTAAAGTGTCTGAAATATATTAAGGCCAGATGTGTGAAGCACTGAAAAAGTGTGTCGTACCTACCATACTTCAGACATACTCTATAGTAATTCATCCTCTGGAATAGCACTACTCCCTCCACCAACTACAGAGAACTCTGGATAAATAGCATAGGTGAGTTTCATGTAGGTTTCAGGCATACAGGGTAGTGGAGATGAATTTCCCCTGCAGTTTATATGATACTTGCCATCAATGAATCTGTTGCCAGCAGTCTGATCTCTATCAATAGACACCTATACTTTCACTTCGGCCTTTGATAGCGACATCTCTTAGCATACATCTCCTCTGTGCGACAGAAAACACAAGGCAGGCAAATCCAGGGAGCATTAATGAAGCAGTTATGTCTGCATGGAGCACTGCAGGACTTGTGCAAGGATCCTGGCTCTGTCTCGAAACCAAATGTAAGCTGAGTTCAGCCTCTTGCTAGCGTTCATTGGCTCAGACAGAACATAATGCTGGTAGGACTCTTCTGTCTCTGATATTGGTCATCATTAGAAAAAGCACCTGCACTGTGCCTGTAGCCAGTCTTTAGCAGACTCAGAGATTTGGACCAGAAAAATGAGTTTATGAAGCTGAGTAGCTTGGATCAGTGCACAGCTCAGCCTGCATATAAGTGACACCACTGAAAGACCCAGACTGAGGTATTCCAAAGACCTTTTCAATAGCACTGTTGAAAGAAAAAACAAAGCCTCAAAGTTAAGCTGAAGTTCCCCTAACGTGTTTTCTTATTGGTGTTCAATTAAAATGCAGTTATTTTCTGTTTATTTATAGATGACATTTTTGTTATGCCAGAGTTTTATTGTATGTTGTCCAGCTTCCAGAGAATAAAGGAATGTGTTTATAGAGCTCTTACCTGTAATTAGTGTCACCCAGTTAGACAAAGCACTGCTGTTTTATAACTGCCAAAGCTGTCATGATTTTTTTTCAGAATGAATTTTACTGATGGACTCCTTGAGCCACAGTTTCTTTAAAAAGTAGTATAAAAATGCATTACTACTCCAGACCTGCTATTCTAACCAACCATATCAGATGGCAGGCTCTGTCCACAGTGCCAGAGCTCAGAAAAATGCTTCCTCCATTATATTTCCACTTAATTATTCTTGTACTTTTCAATAACTTTGTGTCATTAAATCATGGCATATAGTCGATTTGGATTAACTTTATCCTACCAGGTTGTGACAGACTTTCAGTCTAGTCATTAATCTGTCATCATAAGTTTTGGAATCATACGGACATGAGAGCTAGCCATATTTAAATTGGGAAGGTATTCTTTTTTATGAGCCTATGTTTAATTAGAATTCCAATAAAAGTGACACATCCATTTGAGGCAGGCCTAATATTCTGAGCTAAACTTTTTTTTGAAACACCTTTTCCTTAAAGAGGAGTGTCAGCAAAGAAAAGCAGTATTTTTTTCCAGGCATAACAATCCCCCTGGCTCTTCCCAAGGAAATATGGCACTCAGGGCAAGGGCCCAACTGATAATGCTACTCGGAGGAGACATGGGGGGTTGTTGAACTGCTCAGCTTGAATTGCTTCCTTTTGGTTATTTCCTTACTGCTGCTGCATGAGCAGTGTAAAAGGTGATTAAAACTTCACAAGGACAAGTGTGACCAAGCTCTGTTAGGTGTTACCAGTGCTGGTTTGGCTATGTCAGGGACGTATGAGCTGCTGGTAGATTTTTTTTTTCATGACCCACACATTCTCTTCACTTTTGGTGCCTCTTCTCCCTGCTTCATAAGGACCTGAGCAAGCCCCTGGCTGTGGCTGCTGCATCACCCACCGCCCAGGATGCTCCTGGCAGCTGAAGGAGAAGAAGATGAGTTTGGGGGGCAGAGGGAACAGGCAGAAGAGACGAGCCACAGTCACAGAAATGGCACGCAGGTTGGTTCTGTACCTACCTGCTTCCACAAGCCACCGGGACTCTCACAGGGCTTATCTTCTTTCTTCAAGTGGAGCTGTGGCTTGGTTTCCAACCTGGTCATCCACAACCTGCTTTTATCTGGGATATCCCTGGAGGCAAGGGAATTCTTTTCATGGCTAGGCTGTCAGCCTCCACAATACCTTCTTATTTTCCTGGCCAAGGCAATAAATAGTCTCTCTGTCTAAGGCCTTCAGCTTGATCACAATCCAAGCTTGAAATACCCACTCCAAACTCACTGTCTAACTACCAGACCTTTAGTCCCTCGGACAGAAAGACATAGGCCATTGGTACCACCTGCTTCAGCCAGCCTGATAAATTTTAATTTACATGAGCCAAAATAACCTATAAAACTGATGCATTTTTAAACAATTCTAGCAGGATGGATAACATTTGCTACTTCATAGCAGCTAATATTTTTTTCCTATTTAAACATATTTTTGTTATAAAAAAATAGGCCTGCTTAAAGTTACATTTGATTTTATAACACCCTACATTCAGGCCAAGATTTAATACCTGAAAACTGTTTATGTACACTTCAAAAATATTCTGAATCAATGAGCTCTCCTTAAACTCCGATGAGATAAAAGGTGCTACTCTTATATGTAGTTAAGGAAACTTTTGAGGTCAGCTCACCTTATAAATACATTGCAAAGTCATGCACTACATTAAATATTTACATTATTTTCAGTCTTTTCAATTAAGCAACTTCTTATATTTACATTTCTCCTGACTGAAAGCACGTTCAGACTCCACTGCACATTAAAAAAAAAGTTTTCCTGAATTTCCTGAATTTCCCCTGAGCATTTAAGTTAACTCACAGGAGCGGGAAGAATCTTTCCTCCATTTATACTAAGAAATGTGTTAGACAGTTGGGGGAAAAAAGCAAGAAAATTTCTATCCTCATTTCAATCATTATACAGAGTATATCCTTCACAGAGCTCAGAGAATCAGGATCTTGGAGGAAAGGTACCCACTTCCCAAAGGCAGGAGAGCATTTGAAGGTTTCAGAAGATGCAATTCCCACTGATTTTGTCCCTCAAAGATTACTATACAGGCAGCTGAGCACTGAGCTGGGCATTTTCAGAAACCCTTCTGAAGACAAAGTTTACTTTTCATGACTCTTAGATACCATGCCTGTGGTGCACAGTCCCAGTCCGTGGTACCATCATGGTTTCTTTCATAGACTCATTATCTTTATTAGTTTTCCATTCAAAACACTTATTTCATAAGCTTTCTTCTTTACTGCATACCTTCTGACAAGTAAATTAGTAAAATTAATAATGTTAGCTTTTGACCAGTAACAGTTTCCATCTAATTGCAGCTTGATAAAATCTAAAGTTGAAATTAGAATTCAGTAAATAAGAAATGCTTTATTTGCCATTTTTTAATATGAGGAAATATAAATAAACATTGAGAGCCTGGATAAAGATTAAACTAATTAATTGCTATATAAACTTTTGTAGATGTATTGTGTCCTTTTTGGGAAAACAAACACAACCAAGTATCAAATTGAGCTTGAAGTGTTTATTTGTTTTAACTGCTTCTCTAACCAATGAAAATGAGCCTTTTATAGGAAAAAGGGGGGGGGAAAAAGGCAGAGCAGGTTTAAGCATCACTATTTTAAAAATAGAAGCTTACTCTTTATATCACTGTTAAAACTGGCGATGCTAATTACCAAGTATGGGATTCCTCTGATCAATTCTGCTATGTATGTACATCTTTGTTTAAAGGTTCTAACTTTCACTGGGAATACAGAGGCACTTCCAGTGCACAATTCCTCTTCTCTGGAAGCAGGCATCTTAAATTAGATGAAATGTGAAGATTAGCTACAGAGTAGTCCAGTTAGAAGGGACCTACTGTGATCAGCCAGTCCAGCTGCCTGACCACTTTAGACCTGAACAAAAGATAAAGCAGGTTGTTAAGGGCATTGTCCAGGTGCCTGTTAAACACTGACAGGTGTGGGGCATAGTCACACTATTTAGGAAGCCCGTTGCAGTGTTTGACCAGTTTCTTGGTAAAGAAATGTTTCCTTACATCCAGTCTGAGCCTCCTCTGGTGCAGCTTTGAGCCATTCCCACGTTTCCTCTTGCTGGATCCCAGGGAGAAGGGATCAGCATGTCACTCCCCTTGGAGCTGTAAAGAACAGTGAGGTCGCCCCTCACAGGACACACCTTCCAGCCCTCCCCCCCAGCTTTGTTTCTCTCTTCAAAGTGTTCCTCTCAGATGTCTCAGGGCTGCCCCCGGCTGATTGTTTTCAGACCTGGAATATTTGGATCCAAAACCCAAGAACAGGTTTTGTCTAAAACCCGGACAAATCTCTTTTTCCCTTAGGATTTTGCAGTTTTAGTATTGAAAGAGTAAGGAAGGTACTATCCTTCTTTTTATCTTGTATGGTTTAACCATACTTTCATGGGGAAAAAAGTTTCCATATCCTTTGACTTAGCTGGAATAAAGGAATATATTTTTTTAATATTTTGGTTTTAAACACATACACATACAAATTCCATAGGTTGTTTTTTATTTCACCTTGCACTGAACTGATACCTATACCACCTCTTCCATTAACTTGTTTAAGATATCCTAAATTTTAGGCTGATGTCTCTCACTTTCCCACTTGAACCCAGGCAATACCCACTGGTTAATCAGAAGAATGTTGGGAGGAAGATTTCTCAAAATCTTCTCCACTAAAGAGCTGAGTAGAATTGCAGATGATTGCAGGCTCCATGTCCCAATTGACACTCATGTAATTAAGGAAACAGAACAAGGTCAGGAAACTATATCTGTGGAGGAACTGCGGGGAGGTAATGATGTGCATTTGGCACTAAGGAGAGTAGCTTTGTCTGCATTATCTCACAAAAAAGAGATAGCCTGAAGTGCAAGCTGGATTCTGACTTTTAAACTAGAGAGCGTGACCTCAAACAGCCTCAAACCCATGGGTTGTAACACTACCACACACTGCAAAGAAAATACCTAAGAGCACTTTAATACTTCATAAACAAACCCAGAAAATCTTCCTATTCTGCCCCAAACACAGACATATTTCCCCTCTAGTATTACACTGTCCTTTATGTAGCCGTCTCTTTCAGCAGTCCAACCCAATGGCCTCAAGTGTACACTCTCCTTTGGAACTGAGTGTTCCTCCAATCAGTTATTTATGTTTTATTTGCTTGCCAAAAGGAAGCCTCCTCTACATTGAGTCACCAGGACATTTTCCCTCTTGTGTAAAACTACAGGTGAGTGGTGCAGCTCTGCCCAGACCTCACGGACCACGATGATGAGATGTTCTCTCCCTCCCCCAAAGCTTTACTGAGCATCACACTTTAGATACTCTTAGCCCAGGGCTGTTTACTGAAGGAAATGACTGGTGCAACATACATAAACCTCAGCAGAGGAGGAGCACAGAAGAGGTTTGAGGAGAGGAGGAAAGGGCTGGGGTCTATCTACAGCTCACCCCCAGGATGTCTCTGGGTATCCCAGGGAGCCTTAGATCGTCACGCAGGAGGCTTCATCCCAAGTGAGTAGGCAGCAGTGACACCTAATGCACAAGATGGTAATTCCCTTTGATACAAAAATGCTGCAGGCCACTCTGCCTCTCCGTTTCTAGATTCAGGATGAGCCCTTGTGGACAGGTGTATCCTGAATCAGGGTGTATCCTTGTTTGGAAGTTTCAGTGACAATGGTGCCCATGGGCACAATTTCTGAGCTTGTCTAATAACAAAGGCAACAAAAATTTTTAGACAAATAGCAAACATGCTTCTGACAGATCATTTTTTTTATTTAGTGGTCTCCTTTTAAAACTGTAGCTGTTTAATTTGAAATTATGGGCACATACTTATCCATTTTAAGCTCAGATATTTAAAATTATTTTTAAATAATCACAATTAGGAAATACATATTTGCTGAAGGTTATTTTTAACCATTACCAAGAACTGAATTGGAGGAGTCTTTTCCTTACCCCATGGAAACATGGTATGTTAAGGGATAAACTCATGACCAATATAGGCTCTTTTGCAGCTCCAGAGATAATATCCTCCTCATTTCTGTTTATTCAGCTTTGCCAAGTCAATATTCAGTTCATTCAAACTGAGAAATTTGTTTGGATTTGAATAGCAGGGAATTTTTTTTGTTTGTTTCCAAGCTATGAGTAAAAAGTCTGAGGGGCTTGAACATGCTAATTCTAAAGTTCTGAAGGACTGAATGACCAGAAATATTAATTCAATCATTCATGGGTAAAATTTCCTCAAAAGAAATCAATTTTAAGTGAATCACATTTTTTCTATGCATCCAACATATTCAAAATAATTTCTCTTTCTTTGGCAGATCAGATTTTTTTCCAGAAAGCTGATTTTCTGCACTGTTATTTGACTTTTCTCCTTCTATCCAAAGGTATTTCTACCCGAGAGTGAATGAGAACAAGTATTCCAATAAGTAATTTACTATTTTTTAACATAATAGCCTTTATGGTCTAAAAGTCAAGTCCTCTTTTCACTGATACATGAAAACAAAGCACTCTGCTGGTTAGCAAAAAGAAATAATAGATGAAGCATAAAAGTAATCTTCAATTGTAACCAATATATATTATTACCTATCTAAATTGTAACTTTATTTACAAAGGCAATACAGGATGAATGTTGTTTGTTAAAATCCTGGTCTTGTGAAGGTTTAAACCTATTATTTAAAATAATGACCTCTGCTTATTACAGCCGAGCTATTTGGGAATAAAGGTATTTCTCTGGGCATTGCTGTATCCGTTTCTGTGGTTCTTGATATTTTAGTCTGGAATGTTGAAGGTTGGTTGTGATTTTGAAGATTGAGCACGATGCAAGGTTTTCCTCCATTATGAGCTATTAGGTAAACCTAGCTTGAATAAGCTACATAATTTTGCCAAATGATTCCTGAACCTTAGCCAATAATCTGATTAAAGAGAGCAAGAACTCTCTTTTTATATTTAAAAAGTGTGTTTGGAGAAACTCCACTGGTCATTCAGATTTTATTAAGCTCCAAGGTAATAATTCACATTCTGTCCATTATTTTACATTCTGTCTTCAGGCCAAATTCACCCGTGGTAAGTTCAAACTTGGGAAAAAGTCTCTCAAAATGGCTGTATTTGCTCAGAAACAAGTAAAACTGTAACACAAAGAAATAAAACATTACGTTGCAGGTCCTTTCCTTAAACTTCTACAAATGTGCTCTGCTGCTCTGAGTTTCTTGTGGAAGGTTAACACAGCAGCAGTTCTCAGAAGAGAAGAATAATGTACAAGTGAATTTAAAAAATAAGATTCATAAGACAGCAGCACAGAGCAGGAACTGTAGAAAATAGCTTTCTTACCTAAGGTGTACTCAAAGCATTATCAGCTATGCTGAACTGAATTCTGCACACTGTTGGAGGAGCAATGATGATTCATAGAAAGATAATACACTGAGCTATCTCCAGCAGAGTCCGTAGCAGATCTTAACAGATGGGACAGACCGCCCAGTGTGCTCCCCTGCCAGCGTCCATTACCTCCATTGTAAACACGGAGCCAAAACATTACTCAGTGCGTGACCTGTCCATTCACAGAAGTCATATGCTCCTTTGAGAAGACCCAGGGAGTAGAAGCAGGAGGGCAGGCAGATTTTACGTAAGTCAGATTTTTTAAACACTGTCTGCGCTTCCTCTGTCCTGAATCCCAGGATATGCTGCTTCCGTGTCCCACTTCTTCACAGCGCAAAAAGTGTTTGGCCTTAAAGACATGTTGAGCTTTTTGCAGATGAACAGTTTCACTTATGCTCATCTATGTGCATGAGTAAGACACAAGCCCAAAAGGCCAAAGATAATCCTGGGGAAAAAAAAAAAAAAACCCTAAACATTTATATGTATCTCCAGAGTCTCTGAGTGGAATATTGCACCTTATCCCCAAGGCTTCCTTGCTCTCACCCATCTCAACAGTGATGCCTCATGCTGAACATCTATGAATGAGGGAACAGATTCAGTTTATCTGCTCTGACTCATTTGTGTCTAGACCAGGCCAATTCCTTCCCTTCCCTTCCCTTCCCTTCCCTTCCCTTCCCTTCCCTTCCCTTCCCTTCCC
>VXBU01002007.1:1270373-1318268 GCA_013400315.1 Bombycilla garrulus
CTTCCCTTCCCTTCCCTTCCTCCCTGTATTTGAGCTTCAGTGATACATTACAGCAGAAAGCAAAAAATACTGTCTTGAATCTTCCACATGATAGAGCCAACACACTTACTTAAATACCTCTAGAAATATTGTAGTCCCTACCACTCTCCTTAGAAAAAAAGCACTCCTTCGCTTATTTTAGTTAATTAGATCACAAAAACCCAAGGCAGTATTTCCACAGAGAAAAGAAAGCAAATAATCTGCAGCCACCATTTCTGGGAGAATCCAAGATTGGAAATATGGCTTTTTATAGCAATTCAGGCTTGCAATTCTTTTCACTTGTCCACTCCCTTCACAAACATTCCAAGTCAAATGCACCCATAGAATCTACTTATAAATGCTTCCAGACTTCCAGGCAATGCGAAATGATACTTATACCCAGCTTTGACAGCTTTTTTTACAGACCTCACAGAACATTGTCCAAAGCGTGCTGATTTGCAGCCACTTTTCTTATTCAAATCAAAGCAATTTCACATCAAATATTTCTTGCAGGACTAGTTTTAGAAAAATTCCTGAACACTATTATAATGTAACAACGTCTAAAGTGAATTAATATGGCCCAGCAAAGTGAAGTACAAGAGGCCTGTATTGATATTCAAAAGCCTTGATATTCAGTTCTTAGAGATCTTGCTTCCTCATGGGCTTTTGCAATGCTTTAAAAATTACTAAGCAAAATAGCCAAAAATTAGAAGCTGATAGCTTGTTTTTTCAATAATGTAATGTGTGAAAAAGGTAAATAGATGCTTAATATATGTGGATGAAGTACTCATACACACGGCTGCCTTATGTTTCTGTGAAAGTGCTGCTCTCTTGAGAGTCTGGCTTACTTTTGGTCTTAGGCTATCAACAAGTCTTAGTAACAGGGCAAGTTTGATTTATATTTTTAGTGCCAAGGACCTTAAGAAGCCACAGATGAAAATAATGTTTGATATCATACAAATTTGTTGTACCTGTTGTATATTTGATATCACACAAAGTAGTATATTTGATATCTACCAACCATAAGAAATTTGTGGTTTGCTGCTTTTCTTTTCCCCCATGAAGGATGCAATTTGGTCTACCACTCACAAAAAGTAAACAATATTCCACCAGGAATTTTGTTTCATTGGGAATCCATACTAGAAGCTGCCTGATTCAGACATAAAAAAATGATTATAAATACCAAAGGGTGATGAATTGACAGTCTCAGAAGACCATTGACAGAAAAAAAGCAAGTCAATCACCAGTAGTTTTCAGATATTCCCCATCCTTTCTTTTAAAATAACTAATCACAATACAAATATTATCAAAAAATAACACAATTAAGTTCAATATCACCTCTATATTGCTCTCAAGATAAGCAGTTTCATGGAAAATTGTTTTATTATGGAAAGACCTCTATATTTTGCAATAACTGAAAGAGCCGAATAGTGATCCTTTCTTCATAAAACTGAAGAAAAAAACTGATATACCCTTAACTCTGAGAAGTCAGGGAAGTATTCCTGAAGGGGGAAGAGGACTCCACAAAACATGGGCATCTTTCCAAAAAAGTGCTTTTTCAAGCAGAGGGATGTAGGTTTCACATCTCTCCAGACTCAAGTAGAATCAGAAAATCTTATCTCAGAAAATAAATATGCAAAAGCAACTAGAACTATTTTTTTTTAAATTAATAAAAGGGAAAAGCAAGCAAAAACGTCAAAGCTGCACAGCAGCTCAGCTGAATCAGTTCTCATGGGCTGGAAACAAGACCCCATGTGCCAAACAGGAATTGACAGATTACTGCTAATTAGACTAGAATTAGAGTGATGGTGGAATTGCAGATCAATTCACAATAAAAGAGTCAGTGCACATCTCCAAAACTGCGGGTGCCCATGTGGCTGGGATTATCAGCCTGTGGGTAGATTAGCATGAACTGAGTGATGTGCAACACATGCTGCTGTTGGGCAGGGACCAGACATGGCAGTCCAAAATGTTGTTGGGCGCTCTCGCCAGACTGCTCAGCATTCAGAACATGTGTAGGTCTTCACAATTTCCTGGTTTAATATTTTGGGCATTAGGTTTCTTCAGCTACTTTCCAACATCTCTACTGTAGGCCTTTTAAAAGGAACAGGGGATTTGTCTTGGCATATGCCGATACAATTGATCATTTCAACTGATCACAGGAAAATGAAAAGCCCAATACTGAAGAAGTGTCCAAATGCAGTGCGGATTAGATGGAGAAAAATAGAAAAACAGAAGTGTATTATCCCAATAATGGAGTGGTAAACTAGAAATAAAAAATAGTAATTCCTTTTGACATGTCCATGTATTATCAAAAATGTCTACTAATGTGTTACCACTTTTACTGCATGTAACCTGCAACTAAACATTCAAGAATAATAAACTGAGATGTAGTAAGGGGACCCCACTAAGTTGTAAGGCCTACATAAGACATGACAGAAGCTCTCAAAAAGCTCCTGTTAAACCTGGGGAAACATTTTCCTGTGACAAAGTCATTTGAAGACAGCACCAGATACCCCAAATGCCCTAAGCTGAGATAAAGAACTCGGAATTCCCCAAAGAAACAACCCTGCCCATTTCTTTTCTCTACAGAAAGATGAAGGGAAGAAGCAAAAGGGGAGAACTGAGGAATAAAGGAAATCTATCTGCTTTTTTATTATGAATATTCTAAAGATTCCTTGTTACTCACCTGTCTGCCTACAGAGAGCAGTATCAGAAAGTGTCGCTATGAGAAGAAAATAGGAGACAAAGCCATGGATGGCTGAGAGATCATTTTTTCAGTAAGGAATGCAACAATGCTTAAGAACAGCAGGAAAACACTTTTTTGAAAACACTTTCTGCTTATACCATCCATATGTTTTAGTCCTAAGACAATACTCTAATAAAAAAAAAATTAAGTAAATAAAAAAGGCTAGAGGAAAAAGGGATGTGAAGGGAAGTCTGGGAACTACGGAGATAAAGTTTGCTAGACCATATATGAGATAAGAAGACTTCTCCAGACTTTACAGTGAAAAATAATATTTAGTAAGATCTGATTCTGGGTACTTTTTCTGAAAATATCTATAATGGATAAAAAAAATTTTGTTGAAAAGCAGACTAGACCACAGGCTTCTAAGCAAAGAGGATTCCTAGTGTCACACCCATGTGGGACGATTCTAATAACTGGGAAGCAGGAAGATTGCTGCTCAGTGCCCTCGTCACTATCTACATCTAACTTGGGAGAGAGAAGGAAGGAACCTGGGTCCCTCTGGCACACTGGGATCCTGGGAACTGAACACCCAGCGGAATAAAGGCTTAGTCTGTAATGGTGGCATGCATTTTGGATCAGGCAGGTGTCCCTGATATGACCTGTGCAATTGAAAGCTTTGGTGCAGCTAACACATCACCAGCCTAGTCATTCCATAGCTCTCTTCTATAGACCAGACTTCCAGAATAATCCAGTGTTTTCTTAGCTTTATGAAACTGTTGCATTTTGGCCAATGCCCCATTCTGGGGACTAGTACCATTAAAACAGTAATTTAAAAAGTGCATAATGGCTGTGAAAAGTTTCTCTGTAGGATTTTATAGAATCTATTTTTAAATTTGGTATTCCGAGTGATGTGGGCACTAGTGCGTTGTTGGTTTGAAGAAAGATTAGACATTTTTTATATATATAATCTCATTATTAAATTATTACCTACCAAGCATGCTCAATCAAATGAATAAAATAAGAGAGTCCATAGGCACGCCTGGAAAAAGAGAGACATTGAATAGATGCACACAGCCAGGAAAGCATGTACTGGTCTGTGTGGGTGTTAGGGGACCCGAAAATGGAATGATTCCAACTGAATCAAGAATTTCAACAACTGAAATGAACGTGTGTAGACATCAAAGAGGATCAGGTTTACCACACATGCTGCTGCTTCTTCTGTTTCACATTTCAGGATGGCTTTGGAATTTACCTGATGTAGCAGAAAACAGATTAACAGCTAGACTAAATGTGCATATATACATATGGAATTATTTTTAGTATATCCATATGTAGCAATTTACATTTCTCATGCATATGATGCTCCATAAATGTGTTCCTTGCTTATGATCCACAGAACCCAGAAGTTTCAAAATCTTCTGAATAGAACCAGTACTGGAGTTGTACAGGGGTTTCCATGTTCATTGATGGCATTTGCAGGCCTAAAAAGTTAAAATCCCTCCACTTAGAGTCTAAGAAGTAAGTTGTCTTACTTTTGTAAACAGTAACAGGTTGAATGCAAAAAAGTAGTCCAGTTTAGTCACTACTTCAACTCCAATCCATTATTGAGAATACCTTAGATTCCAAAAAACCCTCATATTGTTGATAGGATTTGGGTTAATGGGGAGAAAGGGACCTGCAGTTAGAATACAAGACACACCAGAAGCCGGGGTCTGCACACAATTAGAGAGGATGTTTGTGTAATATTTTTACTCAAAAAAAATAAAAAAAAAAAAAGGGTAACATCCTTCTTCCAGTATAGAAATTGGTTAATCATGACAAGATAAATTGATCAAAGGTCTGCAGATCTGAGTCACTGAGAACAGCTGATGTTTAGCAGACTGTGTTAGATACCAAGGAAACCTTAAAAACAGGAAATATCAAACACAACTCAAGAGAGTAGAGCTGTTGTGGGTTTGTACTTTTCTGATTCATTCAATGATTTGCAGATGTCCTCCAAAACCTATGGCCAAGTTATAAGAACCCAGGCAACCTTAGTCTCGAAATGAAGCTGACCCACCAGTTACTAATAGCAGATCCAAGATAAAATGCCACTGGTACTTTTTCTGCCAGAAAAAAAGAAATTATCTTCTACAAAGTTTCACATTATTTTGTTCTTAAAGCAACATGTGTCTCAAAATCTGTTGGTTAAAGTGGTAAAGCATCTGTTACTATTTTTAGAATTTCAGTAACTAATTACACCATCACATTACATAATGAGCTAAACTCAGACCTTCAGAAGCACTATTCTTCATCATCCCAGTTTGATCCTCCAATGTTGGGAAGGTTGAGCAATTTGCTCTTCCTTTGCCTTCAAGAAACGCCCAACAACATTGAACAACTTGAAGGGCATTGCCAGATGCCACTCTTATCAAGAAAATTCTTGCCATGAGCACTGAGGAGGGTTGTTAATCCTTAAAAGACTTGAGTAAGCAAATGCATACACGACAAAGAAGCCTGTTCTTTAAACAAAAAAGCATTAATGACAAAATTCCTGCCTTATGAGAAGGAACTGGTGTGTACTCCTATATTAAGCATTGGGAATAGAAATTCCCTCCAGGAATGCGATTTCAGCTGGATGGAATTTGTTTCCCAAATACTCTTGGAAAACAAAAATTAGATTTTTGTTTTGTTTCGTTTTAGAGATGTGTACACCTATGAAGAACTTCACTTCCAGGTGTCATTTCTTCTTCCATTCCCCCGCTGCAAGCAAACTTTTTAAAAATGAGCTATTGTTGACCTAAAACAACGTTTATTTGAACTTCTGAGGGAAGAGTACACTGAATTAGAGCTGAGTAAGCACTACCACCCTCATACATAACACTGTTAGGAAACTTCTTAACCTAGAGAGAACAAAACCTCCTTCTTCTCTCTAGAGTAAGTTCTTCCCAACAGCTCAGGAGGTTTATTGACCAGTTCTTGTGAGAAAATTTAAACCTATTTTACAGCCTCTCAAGCAGTAAATAAAAGAACAATCAAAGAATTTTGGAAGACAGCCCACTGTCCATGGATAGACATATTTAAAAATAATTCCCTAGAGGCTATGGGTTCTGAATTGACAGTTTTATTTAAATAGAGAGACACAGACACTCCCCTTATCTGGGCAAGTAACTTCAATGCCCACATAAGGCTGGAAAAGGAAACGAAAGGTAAGAGGATGTAAAAAAAAGGTAAAAGAAATACGGCCATAAGAATGATGCCATTATTTATATCAGGAGTTCACACTCTTCTGCAAATAAATCAGTAGTACGAATCCCATCTCAACAAAGGTATTGCAAAATTAGATGGAATTTAAAACTGGAAGCAAAAAGGGACATGGAAATATTTCATAGCAAGATACCTTGAAAATGTTGGAGATGTCAGCTTCGAAGAGAAAACTAACTACAAGCCATGATCGGAAAATACCAGACATCTAGGGGAAAAATATTGCAGACACCAGTTTACATTATACATATCTAGGTAGGCAACCAGTGAAAAAACAAAAGGTAGTAAATGTAAAATTGTTGAAGTGAACTTTCTTCATATACAATTCGCCTGTAGAACCTTCTGAAGCCAAAGATTCAGAAAGAAAACAGAAGGACAAGTGCAAGAAAAGAAAATTTACAGAAATATTTTAAAGCGCAAATGCTTCGTTGATACTCCAAAGAACACAACACAAGTCCTGATTCAAAACTTTCTGAAGTCGACTGAATGTTTTTCCACTCATCTTGAACTTAG
Source organism: Bombycilla garrulus (assembly GCA_013400315.1). NCBI lineage: Eukaryota > Metazoa > Chordata > Aves > Passeriformes > Bombycillidae > Bombycilla > Bombycilla garrulus. The sequence continues at coordinate 1,276,837 of VXBU01002007.1, forward strand.
ATGAGCCTATTGCTATGAATTTCCATGATTTGTGAGAGAGCATATAAAACCCAACTTTAAAAGAATACAAATGTAGTTTCTGGTTTATTCTTATTTCAAAAGTGGTTGTCTTGGTTTCTCCCTTGGGATAAATAATGGAAATGGTATAAAAAGAAACGTAATGAAAATGAAATTTGGAAATAAATTTTATCAGAAAAAGAAGCAGTATCAAATAACAGCACTCCCAAAATTGAATACAGTTATGGAAAGTTGCTATCTGAAGAGCTGACTTGTTCACATCCATTACTCAGAAATCACTTCGAAGATGGCAGATGCCTAAATGTGTGATACTTAGTACTTCACAGAAATCTACAGTAGATGCAGACACATGTAAGAAGTATTTCAGCTGTTTAAACAATCTGTTTTTCACGGAAAAGCTTTTGATCTTCTGGCTGGTAGTTTTCATGAAATATGGGGAAAGAACTTAAATGTAATAACACCATTCGTGAAAACGGTACTCAGAGGCACCTGAAACAAAACCAGATTGGTAAAATTAACACACACACTAGCACACACAAAGAAAAACTGGAATAAAAAATAAAATAAGCAAAATTATGCAGCTCAACTCACACAGCAACTGGACCAAAACCTTCATTATTTCAATTACTTGCAGCATTGTCCCCCAGTGAGTCAGATGTGTGAAAACTGTCTTCATGAGAACTGGAATATATTCATACCTTAGTGACTAATAACGAAATCAATGCTCCTTTGTGCTCGTATCAAGCTTTGTGTGGGCCTTTATCTCTGGCAATGATCAGCCAGGAGTGCAAGGTGGAGAAAGGCAGCCAATGGAACAAAGGAGCAAACTGCACAAGAAATAGGAAATGGAAGAAAGTGAGAAGAAACAAAGGAGACAGCAACACAAGTAAAAAACATTTTAAAATGCAAACTAATGTAATATCTACAGGTGAAGTGATATTTCATCCTAAACTCCATTCCTTATGGAATCAGAGTGGGATTTCCATGGCCCACTGACCTTGTGTTCACCTTTCTCAGTTTCATTTACAGTGCGGTCTGGAGCTACAAGGACTCCGAGATTTGCTCAACAAATTTTTGCAACAATACTAATTACTTTGCAACATTTTTGAGCAAGTAGTGAAACCAGTGTTGCTACGGGGGTTGTTCCCACCTTTATTTATTTGCCTACCTTACTACCGAGATGAAAAAAAAAAAAAAAATATATATATATAACCAACTAAACTATTAAAAATACACATTAAAAATATTTTCAGAAAAATGAATACACATAGACACAGACAATTAAATCTAAGTGAAAAGGAATAAATTAAGATTATGAGTGAGAAAGAAGTCTTGCGTAGGAAGTAAAATAAAATATGGAGGAAAAGTCACCAAGTTTTATGGAATCTAAAAGGAAAATATAAGTTGGACTCGATAAAAAATGTAAGGCAACCATGACATTTAATGAGTGTCTAGAAATATCGTAAGTATTGTAGTTAGCAAAATCTGAGATTCTCTTGAATTTGACTCCATAATTTTTCCACCGTGATTTAGGAAAATGCTTTAGAATGGATTAGCTTCCATTTAAAAAATATTTTCAACCAGTGCAAGGCATACAGTCTAGAGTTACCTTGCAGCTACAGAGGGATAAGAATAAGCAGCACAAGTGATAAATTACTGCAGCTTGTTTAGTCCCATCCCACCATCCCAGCCCAAAACAAAGCAGCTGGGGGGGGACAGTGGGGGCAGCCCAAGCCCTGGGCACAAGACACCTCTCTGGGGACAGTGATGGGCTGAGGCTGGACCAGAGTGTTCACCCAAGATCAGAAGGATCTGTGACCCAGCAAGCCTCACAGGGCTTTTCCAGGATCTCAACAATGGGTTCAAAACTTGCTTTCCCTTAGCATCTTTCCTGGACTTCTTTCTCTTACATAAGAGGAGAAGTGGTTGCCTTTGTAGGATTGGCTCAGAGCAGGTGACTGCATAAGAAGGGAGAGGAGAGAGTCCATGAATCTTCCAGAAGGCAGACCTAGGTCAAGGAGGCTTCACCCTCACGAAACAAAACTACAAGGGGGCATCCGAAGTAGAGCTGGAAAGAGAAAGCTTTTTGAAATCCCCAGAATATGTCAGGTTTTTAATGGACTCATCAGCTCAAAGCACAGCTAGCTCCACTCAGTCCATTCCCTCAGCAAAATCATAATGCAAGATTTTGTAGCTTCTCCATGAGCAGCACTACAAAACCCTTAGTAACTGTTCCAATATCATTTCCCTCCCCCATTCTCCTTTACCTGCTCCAAAATTTCTCACCCACCACTTCAAGTCTGAGTCATTATGCTGTTGAGAAACTTTGAGCCAGCTCTGGGACCAGGTCCAGCAGTAGTGCAGCTGCTCTCACACGATGCTGAACCTGACTCATTAAGTTCTGCCAGACATGAGCCACAAGGGTATCTCAGCACACAGATCCCCAGTGCTCATGCTTGTCAGAGAGTTTATTAGTCCAGGCAAAGTGCCAGACCTTGGCAGACCCATGGGTCTGTGGGTTGCAAAGCTTCAAGGTGTGGGAGCACATCAGGCTTTTCCACGCTTTCCATTAATTGAGGTTAAACTGAATTTGCCAAAGGAGTGACTGATCTTGAGTTATTTTTCCCTTTTGGTTATTTTCTCTATAAACAAGTTGTCTTAACTCAGCACCTATTACAATTCTTTCCATAATAGGTTAGAATACAGAACTAATGGATTATCACTGACAAGTTTTGTGTCAGTCTTTCCACCTGCTGCTCTGGTTCATGTTTTTGATCGAACTTGTAGTCTAGCTGGCATCTCCAGTTCAAACTGCTCATGCAGCTACATGAGCGATTCAGCTCTTCTAAGATAATCCTGAAACCTCCAAAGCAGTCCATGTAATGGATCCAGGGCACAGATCTCCTTCTGTCAACACAGTGACCACAGGCCCAGTGTTCACTCTCTAGCTGCACTCTGAAAAGAGGACCTTGGAACCTTGTTCTTGGACTGGGTTCTTAACCTGTGCAGGTTTGATAAAGTAAGCACTTGGGTTACCCAGCTGTAATGGTCCTCAACCCTTTTATTCAATCTCTGTATCATCCCAGTCATATATTTCTAGGAGTGATTTGGTCATTACATACCCAGACTGAAGGGAAAACACCACAATTGTCAGGGAATGAGTTTGTCAGCATGCTTTCAGATCTTAGTAGGAATGACGCCTTCAGATTCTGAGGATAAGCACCAAAAAGTTTTTCTACCTCCAGTAGATAGAAAAAAAGGGAAATAAACTCCAAATATAAAATAAATAATTTATGTAAATAATAAATACATAAGATGGTGCATACTTCTTGTTATATCAAGAGGAAGAGTATATGAGAAACACTAAGTCCTGAAAAGACTAAGGAAACTATGGATTTTATGAACTAGGCTTAATTAAACAGAACATGGGTTGTCCAGTATTTTACTGCAGATTCACATGTTTTGCTTTACCTCGAGTGCAGGAGACTAAAGCTGCACATTTTTGGAAAAGCAGGCAATAAGGCAGCATGTCCATCTGGTGAAAGAGTGAAAATGTACTGGGTAACAGGGTCAATACGAACCCCAAACTGTTTTTTGTCATTTCTAGAGCTTCCTTTTCATGTTCTCACAAACAGAATATATAGAACTACCTAGCATTATCATCATAGAAATAGAATTCTCCCATTCTCAATGTGGAAAATGCTTTATTAAGATTACTTAATTGTAACATAAATGATTGTAATGGGATTCATAGTATATTCATAGCTGAGTTTAGAGAAGTGACTTTACTACCCTTGTGCATAGAAATCCATTACAATTTCTTTTGTTGGTACCTTGTAAAACATCCCCAAATCCTAACTTTTAGAAACACAGCACTCTTTCTCTCAATGAAGTTTTGTATTACATTTGTCACCATGGTATTCAAACCTAAATACTTTTAAAATCTCTCTGTAGAAGCTTTCAGTGTTCTGCAGAGAACAAAATTAATGGCTTGTAAGTAGAGGACGGGAAAGAACCACAATGCTAACAAGGGCACCAGGGATAGGTGGGACTTTAGGGCAGCATGACAGAAGACAGACCTCTCCATGTGCCAGTTTTTCCACCTGCATAATTCATAGAGCACAACCATGTTTCTGGAGTGCCTTGAGCTTTAGAGAAATATCATGGAAACTGAGAAATTATTTCTCTACCAATAATATGGGAGTGGTGAGAGAAAGGCATACAAACCCTACTTTGTTGAACTCAAGCTGAATTTCAAGTTTTCATATTGCTGTTTTTACTGAATTTAAGGATATCTGCTCTCACTTTCTCTCTCATTTTTGGGGTTTACCTTGAAGTAACTGCTGCTGACCATCAGACAAAACAACAAATTAAAGTAACATTTGCATCTCAGGCTTTTTCCTAAGCATTGTACTTTGGATGACTCCTATCAGGTACAGAACAGTCCTGTCTTCCCCCAAACCAAAATTACTTACAATGCAAGAGAGTCCAGAAGTTAAACTTTCCCAAACATTTCAAGACAAGCATATTGAAAGGCTTTTTCACGCCAGGGGAAAAAAAATAAAAGTATAAGTAAAAAAAGGAGGAAATGTGACTACTGGAAAATGTGCTGGAACTTGTCTCTCTCAAAGTAACCCTTGTGAGAGCCTCGCATTTGGTGTTATAATGCAGATATCCACTTTTCAATGGCACTATGCCACATTCAGTGAAGTTATAAAAGAAGAGCATGTTTTAAGCTCTTGGAATATAGGAGACCATCATTACACAGAATTATCATTCAATAAAATAATCCTACCCTTTTAAGCTAAGACATAACATGAGCTAACACCCAACATTATCAGAAAGCTAAGGAACATGGGGAAAGAATACAATTTCTTTATGGAAAGGGAGAATGAAGATAAAACTAGGCAGGTAAGTTGATGGGTGCACCTTCTTTATGCTCTTGAGGAGTACTTCCATCTACCTTTGTCTGATAGCTGGAGAATTTTGGCAGTTCCTTAATTTCTTATTTTGCAATCATTAAGAGAGATCTCTGTTATTTTCAACTCACATTATCTAAGAGACATTCCTGCTGATGGACTATCATCACCGTGTACAGTCAGAAAGCAGCAGCATGAGTGCTTTCTTAACAATACGAACCCCAAACTGTTCCACAACAGTGACTTTAGAGTGAAAAGGCGAGTGCAATTCTACTCTCATGTCTTTGCTAAGGCTTGCAAAAGAGCAATTACTGCATGGAGCAGCTGCCGGCTCAGAAACAGAGCTACAGAATCATATGAGATCCTGTCCATACCGACAGCAATCATTTTACTCCAGAGATATATTCAAATGAAGATGTGGTATGACAGGACAGACATGAGCTGGTGATCTAAAGGTGAAAAGTTTTGGAGTGCATAGCAATGATGCACCTTCCTGCTGCTCCGGTAAAACATATCCGTGACTAAATACAAAACGCAGCTAACAGGAATGCACAAATCATCCTTCTGTTGTTGTGGTTCAAGCTGAAAAGCATTTCAGGGTAATTCTATCTGGAAAGAATAGCAAAAGGAAGTATAATTCTTTCCAAGAAACCAGAGATTTCATTATACTAGTTTGCTTGTTTTGCTAAGTACACCGTCTTGTCATCTGATATTTTGTTATTAGTAGATCCCAGAGTTATTCTGAATAGGTAATTCTGAGCCCTTCAAACAAATTAATTTTTATTAAGTAAGGGTTATTTGGTTGCAATTTGCTATTGAGAACTGTAATTAAAAGAAGCTAAACATAGATCATTTTCTTTACTGATTCCGCTTTATATTTTAAATGATGCAACAAATACTATTATCCCTTTATAGCACCATTGTTGCTTTCCACACAATTTGCAATCCAGTGCCTGAAATGTTGCAGTTGTCTTCCTTCAGGCAATGTCTGCAAAAACTATATGCTACTATAACTCTGTATAAAATCAAAGTCAATGATAAAATGGAAAGTGGAGATGGAGTGGGACGGAATGAGAGCAGATCAAGCCTGCTAAACCGTTGATTTATTAGCATATAATACTGAAAAGCTTTGTTTAAAAAAACAGCCCACAAGGTCTGTTTTTGATAATTTTGCCTAGAAAAGAAAACTGACATATAGGGATACATTTTCAAAGCACTGCACAAAGTTTTAACAACATGATTCCCATTGACATTAATGAGTCACATGGCTGAAATCCTGCTTTGAAAACATACTCCGCAGCCTCTTAAGCCTGCTTTTGGGAAACCAGAGCACTTGGCTCCTGAGTAACCTTTCGGCTGCAAGTCCCGGTGACAACTGCAGGTTCCGCGCTTCCCCCGCCGGAGCGGGTCCCTCCCGTGCGGCGGCTGAAGGGTTCGTGGGTGTGCGCGGAGCCGCTCCGGTGGCAGCTCCTCCTCTGCGGCCAGGAGGGGGTGTGGGACCGGCAGGAACACGGTGCGACCGCAGCTGTCCTAATTGGAAGCAGCTTCCAAAATGGTTTTAATTATGATGAGATTTGGCCTGGCATTTACTGCAGCCAGATTCGAGACTGCCCAGCCCGCTGTCCTGAGCTGCGCTGTCACTGTTGTAGTGCAAGCTCTTCACACTTGGCTCAAGAATTAGGATTTTTTTTCCCCATTTCTCTACTAAATGGTGCTACAAAAACAAGCAAATATGGATTTGCAGGGAAATGTGAAATCTGGATTGTACCAGCTGCTATATATGGCCTAACCTGCTTTACAGCCTTAGTCCATCATAGCAATAACTTCACTTTCTCACTGCTTTCTCACCAATAAAATGAACATTTGATTTGAAATAATTCTTCTCTATTGAGAAACAGGAAGACATTTCTCCTCCTTAAAGAAAAAAAAATATTTTGGAAAGCTTAACATCTTGAAATTAAGAAATGTAGAAAACCAGTAAAAGATCAAATCTATTTTCAACATGCCTTTGCTGATGTTAATTAAACTGAATGCTATTTATTTTCTCAGAGACATAGGGAGAGGATCTTGCAAACCTTTGAAATGTTAGACCTGGACAATCCATAGACACTAGAGAAGAGTATGGGTTTTGTTAAGCCTGAAAACATTTGGTCATGTAAAAACTGTAAATACCTCAGACATATATCAAAAGGTAACAGTTAATGACTAAAAAGCATGCAGACTTTGTCTAAGCTCCATATTAAAAGTAAAAGAACATTTTTTGGTGATCTGCTCAGTTAGACGCCTCAGTTACACAAAGAAGCAATTTTGGCTTTGCATGGGACATGAGCACCTTTGAAAGGCTGTCCTGGGATTGCTTTCTGTGCATGGCTCAGGATGGGTTAAGACAAGAAAGAAGTTTGGATTATTGCTGTATCCTCTTTCCAGCAGATGGCTAAAACCCATGCTGTTTAGGTGGTAGAGACTTAAACCAAAATTAGGTTAGCATAATCTGTCTTTAAAAATTATTACAGAATCAGTGGGCAACACTGATGCAACCATTCTATGTGTGCACTATAAATTTATCCTTCAAAGACAAATTAATATTGATATAGTTATGTTATGTAGCTGTGTATACATAACTACTGTGTATAGTTTGGAAGTGCAGCATTTATTTTCCTAAATAGGTGAGAAAAAAAGGTGATTGATGCTTACTCCTAGCGCACAGCTGATGTGGCCTAGTGCAATTTAGCTTCGTTCTCCACAGGCACATTACATTACCTTGCCTTTGCTGTGGTCTTGTAGCACACGAGGACAAATAAACTCACCTGGGGCTTGGTGACAGGTTACCTTGGTCATACATTTGATAAATTGCCGAATTTCTCAAGAGGAGAATAAATAGCAAGGTACATACAGAATGGGGTGGGGGTAACAAACTTTCAATCCTACTTCTTTGTCCTTCAGGGTCAGATGTGCACAGCTAAAGTAATGACAAATTTTCTACAGGGAAGTGGCATTTGCTTGCATTGCAAGTGTTAACTCTTCCGGTGTGAACTTGTTTCAATAAGCTGCAACAAACACCCATTAATAATGTACAAATTAAAGCTCTACTTCCCTCTACAAGACTGTTTTTGCTTTTGTTCTGGTTTTTGGATGAGTCTAGTTCTTTTTGTTCAGTACACTCACTGGCATAGTCATGATATACAAGAAGGTAATATGAAGGGCTTCACATCACCAGGAAAAAGTCCTAAAATGAAAGTCGTCGCTTCATAGTATTGAAGCATTTCAGAGCTTACATGTAGGCAACACCATTTTCCCCAGCAAATAACTGTCAGCAAAATACAAGGCAGAGTAGGGGACCTGTGGCATGGCCTGGAGCAATGTATGAAGCTACTCCATGTACCTGTTAATTTCTGTCTCTCAGCAGGTTACTTGTCCCACCACACAGGACCAGACAGCATGGATGCTCAGGCTTCTCAGAGGAGAGTAAAACAGGTTAATTTGGGTCATAATCAGTGCAGGACACCATGAAATTCCTGATTCTGTTTCTGCTTTGCCAGCAAGATTCATCTGCGCTAACAGTGCCTGTCAGGTTTAATAACAACTTTATAGCAATACTGTGTTTTAGATCAATATGCCGCAGATACATTTAATAAATAAATGTGCTAAGATATCATTCTTCTGGGTGACATTTGCTTTAAAATTTCTCTGAAATTCATTGTGTCTTAGGAAAACCTGGGTGTGAAATGTTTTCTTTTACTCTAAGATTTTTTAAATTTGGTATTCCAGGTTGAGTTTAAACCATAAACAAAGGAGAAAAGGAAACACAGGGGAAAAAATGTACTGCTGTCTTCAGACTTGCAAATGCAAGCATAACAAAAAGCAAATGAAAAGAATTTGCTACTTTGCTTCACACAGAGGACAACACTATAAAAGTAGTTTTGCAAGTCATTTGTTTCAATACTTTGAGGAGAGTCAAGGACTTAGCCCAGAGTCAACCTTTTGTATAAGTTCTACAGCCTTGTGTAATAAGATGTTTAATTTAGATGTTTTGAGAATACTCCAAATGAATGATCCAAAAATACATTCATTCTGCCTATTTTGAAATAGCATAACAAACTTAATAAGCTTTTTTGGATTAATAAAGTCCTCATAGGAATTCGTTGGAAAAAAAAAGAGAACTCAGCAAGGTCAGACTTTATCATCTGCAGAAAGTTATGGCATATATTCCTGGTAAGTGATCTCAGTGCCCCTTTCCAGCGGCCTTAACATATTACTGTGTAATGTTCTCATTTCTAGAATCCCTGAAACAACAAACAAACAGTAGTGGTTGGAATCAAGAACTGGCCTGCAGTAAGTTTACTCATTCTAGAATTTTGCTGAAGGTATTATGAGCAAGGATTAATACAAGGACGGTGTTACTGAATTTGTCAGTGTACATCACCTTACAGAGCTAATAATAATAATTGAAAGTAACAGCACAAGCAGTACAACAGTACAGCTCTAGAGATGGCCAGTCCTGAACTTTATCTTACTCTTCTAAATCATCAGGGAGAAAAAATAAAATAAATTGATTCATCTTTCCTGCGGCACTGAAATACATTATGTTGGACTACTCTGCAGTCCAAGCAATGGCTCACAGATCCCTTACAAATCCCTGGGAAAAGGAAATCCCTGTAAGTTCCAAATGCTATCTCTGTGCAAAATGAATGTCCAGCATGTTACACGCACAGAGCAACCACTGTGAGCAAGCATAGCTGACACTGATACCAACAGCTGTGCTGACTTTAGATATCCATGTCCTTGCACACATCTTAAATCTTTGCCTCGGCTTGAGATTTTTCCTGAAGCTGAAACATACCTAGCAAATTTGTCACTGCTTTGGACGCAGTTTCATCTGAAATATTTTGTAAAATGCTTGTGCTCGTCCAGTCCTTCCAACAAAAGGGGCAGCCATGGGTGGACACCAGCTCATTCAGTCTGACCCAAGCCTGGCCAGCTCTGAGTCTGCTCTAAATCATTTGCAACACAAATGATCAGCCTTAAAGTCAGATCCTTTGTCATTGCCCAGCTACCATAACCTGTGGCCCACACAGATTTCTGTCCCTAGCTAAGCAATTGTTTCCAATGGCAAAGTTACAACATTATGATGTACTGAATAACACATTTCACTTGTCTCTGGTGATTTATGACACCAATACTTTTGAATTCCTCTTCTCATAAATAGTGAAAATGGAAAGTTTCCGCATTGATTTTCTTTTCTACCGCAGTCAACAACAATAACATATACAGAGACTATCTTAACTAGTAAATAACTAGGAATACTCAGAATATTTTGGACCAGTTCATTGACCTTTTCCTTCTAATCAAAATAGAAATCTGACAGTTATCAATTGGCCCTGTTTGATTATATAGTTATATCATTTAATGATTAAACAAGGGCTTTGTTACAGAAGGTAGAGAAGACAGTGGGCATTACACACACAGTGGGGTTTCAAGGTGATGTAAATTATTAATTTCTCCTGGAACACCAAATATAACAGAGCAATACTATTTGCAATTATTAATTGATATTTTAATGCTTGTCCCTACAGTCCAAAACACTGCTTCAGAGCTATGCAAATTGAAAGAGAATTAAAAGGAGCACACAACCTGAGAAACCTGAGGATGGTTTCTGTTTGGCTGGTTTCCTCCCTGCAGAAGAGACCTCAGCAAAATGTCCCATCAAAAGCTTCATGCGGGAGACTCATGAAACAACATACTATCAGATGGAGACAAGAGGTGGCTCCATAACTTCAAAAATTGCTCCAAATCACAACGAAGATCCAAGGCTTATTTACTGTATAAACATTAAATAAAAGACATTTCCTGCCCCAAAGAGGTCACCATTTTAGACAAGACAGACAAAAGCCTGGGCAAGAATAATATTTATATTTCCCTAACACAGTTGGGAACTGCAGAATAAACTGAACAAATCCATTGTAATCCTAAAATACTATTCACATTGCAACCTACACCAGGTCAAACCTTTAAAGTCACTTCCTTAGGTTTTATGCACAATAGTAAATATTGCAGTGCAAAACACTTAAGTCACAGGTGTTACCTACTGAGTGTCTATTCACAAACACAAAGGATTATGGCAGTGCACTGGAGTTCAACCTGCCATTCTCAAACAGCTACGACTGACTGAGCTGATTTAAACTTAGCCCACATAAGTAAGCCCAAGCTGCAATTACACCTCCAGACAGAAATGTCCCTATTCTCAGTGACCTGCCCAGTACAGGAAATATGAAGATTGCAACAAAGCTAAGATGTGAACAAGGATGCTTGAGAGCCAGTTTGAGTCAATGTTTTACAAGTCTACTCTTACTGCCTAGGGTCTTTTTAGGTGTAAAAATTCATCTGTAATATTCAGACTGCACTGCTGTCTCTGATTGTGCACTATGGGAAGTAGAAGCACTTGACCTCAACAACAGAAGAAACTCTTTTACTTCCCTCAGCCCTCAAGACAGAAATACTTTCACTGCCAAGAAAGCCATATAATACAGGTCTGAATGGCTATGTAATTTGTCCCCCACTAGACCCAGCTCTGGATTTATATAGCATTGAAATGGGAGGAGGAGAAGGACAAAGATTAACTCAAGTGGTCAGTTCTGGGCTTGGGGACTTGTTACTGTTTAGTGTTATTTCTAGATTTTTTAAGCCATAAGAGAGCATGGCTTTTAACAATTAGGTTCCTTTAAAAGAAATTGAATCTCATGTCAACTTGCTAATTAACCCTTTAGCTTTGTGGAGCACCTGAGCAAACAATAGCCACAAATTTCTGACACTGACATAGGCAACTTCCTCCAAAAAAGCTGCTCAGCTACATCAGGTGATAAATTCTGTCTCTCCAGGGATGGCATTTTTCTGCACACTTCAAGATGGGCCACCTGGTGACAATCCTCCTTTTGTGAACCCTAGCCTCCTTCCTGCCAGCAATGGAGCAGGAAACATTCAATTTCTGAAGTGTTTTCCTGAGGTAGCTCACCGACAGCCCGCAAGAGCTGTCCCAAAGAAATATCACCAGCTTTAACTATTCATAGCACAGCCATTTAGATGCCACACTTTTTTATTCCCAGCAGGGGATGGAGGGTCAGTATCCCCCATCAGTATTCTGACAGCCTGTGGTACGTGACTGTGGTTGGACAAAACATTACAATTCCACAGAACTACGTGAAGGGAAGGAATTCTACATTTTGCATTCAGAAGACTGCACGGTGCCTCACACAGGTGGCCAAAGGATTAAAAGGTAGATTAAATTTTGATAAAGAATTAAAATACTTTTTCAAGTCTTTCCACATTTGTACTTCAGTAAATTCAAATTCTCCCTTTGTTTTTCTTTCTTTACCTCACAGGGACTCTCCTGTTCAGCAGGAATGCCAAAGTTCACCAAGGCTGAGTATTTACTTGTCCTTTCAGGGGAACTGGGGCATATTTAATTTGGGACACACCTGTGACAGACAGGAAAAATGCTGTCCATATTTCTGGATGGAACTGCACAAGGACAGCAGGGGAGCAGCAAATGTACCTGAAGGTACAGAGGCTGCATTGCACTCTTTCTTCATCCACAGCAACATGAATCATAACAAGGGTTTGTATTATAGAGGATCCAAGAAATTGTTGCAGAAATCTTCTTTCAGACATTTTTATGGGCTGGGAGGAAGAGTCAAGTTTAGTTAGACTGAGAGTAATCCAGGTTGCAGACTTAGGTCATTTAATATCACAACTATATTTGATATTCAAGACTAGCCCAGGGACTGACTTTATTGAAGCAGCATCAGTTCCAGCTGGAGGTAAGACAAACCGTGACCAGGCCACTGAGAATGTATGTGCTGAGTTTTAAAGGTTATTATCCTTTGGGCATATTGCACAGTTTGACTCAGATGAGTGGCAGTAAATAAATACAATCAAACCCTTTGTGTTGATTTTGCAAAGCTGTCAAAAAAGCACTACAGTCTGCTTTTTCTAGAAATACATTGCTAAAGCAAAGTGATTTTGGAGGCAATAACTTCAAACAATTGTGCTGCTCAATCCTTAGATCACACTTGAATGCATCCAGGAGCCATGTACACATTTTTAACTTCTTCTGAAGTCCCATGTCAAAGGGGAGAGTAGATACTCAACTGCCTCTGATGTAGGACAGAAGATAAATACAATAAATCCAAAGATATTTCAAGTAGAATTTCCTTCAATAATTTCCAAATAATTTCCAGTCACTTTCCCTGGTGGGCAGTGATGCAATTGTATCCGCATCCTGCCCTTTAATGCTCCTGGGTGAAATGAAGGAAAAGAGCAGTTGGGAGCTATTCAAGTTTAGATATGAAATTGCAGTGATTTGAAGTTTATGCTACTTCACCTGAGAGGCAGCACAGTGTCCCCTCTCCTGCTATCTGAATGACTCACATTGAAGAAAAATCTTCACTCAGACATGATCCCCTGTGGCCTCTACGCAGTTTTGTGGATATGTCAAAATCTGACCCTTTCAGTAATGAAACAATGCTTTGTGTTGGTGCAGCATCCCTGAGTGATGTTGGAAGTTCAGTCATTACTCTTGCAATGGAAGAAAAGCTGACCAATGAGGTAGGCAACACCATTCTGGCACATTTACAGTTTGGCCACACTGAAGCATATGTTAGCATGCTTCAGAAATCAGTATGGTGGTGTAGTTAAATAGCACTCAGTTTCTTGGCATGTTCCTTGGCAAAAATTTGGTATGTCTACACAATCCCATCCACTCCCAGCCCAACCTGTCTGAAGTGGTCAGGCTGATCAGAGATCACGGGACTTCTTGGAAACAAAAAGGGCACAATGGCAACACAGGTAGTGTGAACTGTTGTTAGACTGGGCTGCATCATCAGGTTGCCTTTTCTTCTTACTTAGCACTGAATATGATCCTGAGATTGCTTTTTGCTGACTGACTTTACTGGCGGGCAAAGACCGATCAAGGGACGTCCACAGGAGTGGGAACTCAGTCAGACCTTCTTAGGAAGTGTGCAAAATAATTCGGAGTTAGCTTAGGTGAAAGAGGTGCATCAATCTTCCCCATTGGGGGTGGTGGCACAATGTGAATTACTGATTATTACTGTTTGTAATAATCAGGGCATTTTTGATGTAGCTAGTCCAGTTGTTATTATGCTACTTGTCTTTATCTATTCAAAACCGTGGTGTTTACAGTGGTAAACATAAAAAATACAATACTCAATAGTGACTAATGTTTATGCCCCACAGTACTCAGAGACGACAGAGGATCCTTCAGAGGGTCTGATGATTGGCAGCAATAGTGCTTGCATTTATACTGCTTCTTTGTGTGAATGTAACAGCTGGAGAAAGTCAAAGACTGGTGTTCTTGAGACTACAGTTGCCAGAAGAGGAAAGTGTAAGCTGCATAAGGAGGTTTGTTTTGCTGCACTGCCAGTATAACCATGTTCTACTGCAAGAATTAATATTGTTTATAGGAAAAAAGGTGCCATTTTTGCTCCTTTGCATGAGACAGATGTGTGCTCCCCCTCCTCCCTGTGTGGGCAAGCCATTTGTTCCAGTGGTTCCTCTTGGCATGACAGAAGGAAAACTCTCCCTTCCTTTTTGATATACTGTAGCTACAACCTGACCTCAAACTGATGAAAAAAACAGTGGTTTTATGAGGCCCATTCCATTTGTGATTTCTCCGATGAAACTGCTAACAATCACATTTCCCTTGAGGATGACTTTTTCAAGGGCACCCCTGTGCTCTAGGATTTACAAGACTTGTGCTCTCTGCTACCCTTTAGTCTGCTCTTAAATACCTTCATTTTAGAATTTCCTGTCTCTTCTCAACTTAGTCAGGTTAACCCAATGTAGCAAATCTGCATTAACCTGTAACATAGGTGATCTCAAAAGCAAAAGAAATATGAGAGAGTTTGTGTTGCCTCTGTGGATGACACAAATCTTTCAACAGCACTGGCCGTGCATTTGAGTAAGGTTTTAGAGAGGATGGGCTTTGCTGGTTTAAGTCGCTAGGACAAGTGCTATGGCCAGAGAGGCTGCACCCAGCCTAACCTCGGAGTGAGGGTGTTATGGATTGTTCTGGACAAGAAGATTTGATAATACCATTTTAATGGTTACCTACATTTTTAATGTACTCACAAGAAGCCCTGCTGCTAACCTTTTAAATCCCTGAACAGAAGAGGGAATCCAGAACACTACAGCAGTAGTGAAAAAAGCTACTGCAGAAATGCAGTTCCACCAAGTTTGCTGTTACATACTTGTGCATCTTCAGATAGTGAGATTTAAAAATTTAATTGATGGAAATATTTCGTTTTAATGCAACACTTGTTTTAAAGCTTATGAATACAGACTAAGAACAGTTTAACCATTCCAGTGCCAGTCTCTTGGAGCTGTTCCAGGATCATCTGAATATGTCTTAGAGCTGAGCTGAAAATATTAACTTTCCTAATAACTTGATTGGCCCATCTAGTATGGCTTTAGAAGATCTTCCTTCATCTCTAGCCCTTGGACTGAGGAAGGAATGAGTCAATCAGAAGAGCTGAAAGGTTACAAGGAGGTGGGATGAAAGAAGAAACTTCCAAGAAGTGCTGGGAGTTAGGAAGTGCCTTAAAGAAATGAAGGAGAAAAGATTGATACACGGGAACTTCGTTCTTACTACCGGTAAGAATATGTAGTAACATTTGTATCAGCCTCAGGGAAAGATTCAAACCACAAGCAGAAGACTCAACTGATTGTTACACTAGGATACAACTTGGCTCCTCCAAGCTATCAGATTTATTTTTTTTGTACTACTAGAAATGTCACAAAATTCTCAAGAAGCCTTTCAATCATTTTCTTCAAGGTGAATCTTATAAATCTTAAAAAAAAAAAAAAAAAAAAACCCACAGCTTATGTTTTCTGCTTTTACTATCCGTTATTTTTTTAATTTCCATATCTTACTACAAAAATATTTATTCCCAACTGAACATGAGCACTGAGGTAGACCAGTTCCTCTTAAAAACAACAGGAGTTTTCAACATTTATTTAGCTTACAACTTCAGATGAGCAGGTTTAAAGAACAGTACTTGACATAGATTGGATGCTAGCAAAATTTAAAAGTCTTGCATATTAAAGGTGATACATATCCTGCAAAATTCAGAAATACCAATTTGAAGCATTAGAAGACAGAGCCTTTAATATTCTAAATAGAGCAAGCTGATGAGAACTGGCTTACAGCTAGCTGGTTTCAATTTCACTGTTCTAAAATCACTTTGACTTCACTTTGACATGCATAACATGAATGAGATTGGGTTCTGACCCTATTATGCTCTGCTGCTTGTTGGGCTACCAAGGAATTGTCACTGCTGCTGTTGGTTAGGCTGTTTGTGATTTTGCTAGCTCAAGGTCAGCTGAATTCCAGGTACAATGGCCTAGCCTGATCTCACTACACATATGTCTTATGAGGGCAACACTCCTGCTACTACTAGATCATATTAATTCTGTAGTAATCTCATGAATCTGCTCCATTAGAAATTAGTTTTAAGAACTGATGGCACCAGTGTTCATTGCCAGAGTTCATTAGCAGACACTAGAGTAATGACAGTGGTGTTCATTAACTGAACATTCCTGTACACCACAAAAGTCAATTCTTTGTATTTGCAGTCAGAAAAGCAGCAGAAATATAACTGAGTCTGTTTTACACTATGATATGACAGGCTCATTGTATTTGTGACATCAAGTGAGTATAATAAGCAACATAAGAAAACCAATTGCTGCTTGTGTTTTCTTAGTAAATATTACTTCTACTTAAACTCAGAATGCTGCAGTTGAAAAACAAAGCCAGAATATAAGAAGTTCAAAAGCCTTTGATTTTTCATACACTCTTAAGAACAATGCAGAATAATAAATTGCCCTGCTTTATAATACTTCTCTTTTTTACCTCAGGTATTTCTTAAGAAAACACAGCCTACACCTGGAATCTCAGTTTACTCCTCTGCAGTGACTTAGGAAAACTAACCTTTTAGTAACTAAATTTAAGTGTTATATCATAGCACAAATTAAATTTGACTGCAATTTACTTTTGCCAGGAAAAAAAAAAAAAAAAGTGTTAAATTTCACAGAAGCCCCATGAAAACTGTTCCTTTAAAAAAAAATAAATCCAGGATAGGCTTGCATGGTAGTAACCCTTGGTGAGTTTTCACAGAATTGACTAAACAGTGCCACTTACTTCATCACAGAATTTAGCCCAGAATTTCTATTTTACAGTAACTTTTGTGTAGCATTGAGTAACTCTTGCTCACCAAATTTATTTCCATGAATGCTGAAACCTCTGCAGGTCTATGTTATTCTGGTTAAGTGCAAATTAGAAAATGTTTTAAATATTAATTGAAATATTTTGGAGGCAAGATATGGGACATAAAACTGGAGTTTGTCCTAAAATGAACAGAAAATCTACTTCAGTCAAAAGTTACACAGGCTTTCAGGACAAACTGAAAAAAACTAAATTACTTTCATTTGATTGTCCGTACCCCCTAATTTCTGGTGAAAACAAGTATGCTTTACTTCTGAGAGTCCATGGGATAGGATTTGTTTTGGTTTTGTTTTCTGGTTCCACGGACAATTCACTTTTTTTCCCCTACACCTCCACACTTAGAGCATCTGTCTGTAGATACAACAGGCTGCACTTTATAGCTCACACCAGAGGAGCTCCATTTAGAAGGGTGTAGAACCCTGATGACATGAGTTTATTTTTGCTTCATGGAGAAAGGGCAGAAGTAATAACTATGTTCTCTCCTTCTGAGTCTTAATATGCAATTTCTCATCCTGAGCAATAAACAATCAGAGATACCAGGTACCTATGATTTACTAAAGTTCAGCTAAGTCTGAGGCAGGGCAGTGTAGATCTGCTAGTGCTCATTTCAGGCCTTGTAAGGCCAGGCACTGGCACTTTGAGGAACTGGGGGTTTTTTGGTTGAAAATAATTTGGGTCCATTAATAAAGCAAGGCATAAATATAAAATATAAATACAATTATTTCTTTATTATTTCTCTGTTTTTAGAAGTCCTTATGTGTTAAATTGCAAATCAACACACCCTGGCTGCAAATCAACAAGTAACCTGGTGAGAAAGGAACGCTGCAGTAAGTAAACTTTCTATGTGGATAAAGAAGATCCCACCCTTCTGTTCTTTAGAGGACTTCTCCAACCTTAATAATTCCATGATATCCTTTGAAATACATTTAGTGAAAAAAAGAGAGGAAGGAAGGAAGGAAGAAAGAAAGGAAGAAAGAAAGAAAGAAAGAGAGAAAAAGAAAGAGTCATTGGATTAGTGATATAGTTACAAATGGTGAGAATTTAGGTTTCAGTGGCAACTCAAAAGTAGGGATTTCTAAAAGGAAACAATTCTCTCTCCACACAAGAGCCTGCTGTCCCACAGGCAGACAACATGTGAGCTGAAGCTCAGGACTGTGCTAAAATAGCTGTACCTGGCCCTTGCTCACAGCTGGCTTGCAGCCAGTAAACTTCGTGTGGGATGAGTACCCTCTGTCTGACTGCAACTCTCTCTACAGATATAACCTGAGGCTTCCTGGAAGCAGCTTCCAGCTTCCTCAATTTTCAGAGCTCATATAGGCTTAGGAATGCCTATGGGGTACTTCTAGCAGTAGTATTAAGTTTTTTAAATTGTTATTTCCAAGCTAAGGAATATAAAAATGTAGAAGTGGTCCATTTTTGTTTTTCTCACTTTCTGTGCTCTGTCCTGGGAATCTTTGACAAGCACTTGGTGTTTTCAGCACTGAACTTCCCCCACACGTACACTTCTCAGGTCTCATTAAGCAAGGTTCAGGGTCATTTTGGAAGTCTCAAAGGAACCATAAAGAATGGGAGGGGTTCATGGCATTTTATGTGTTTTTTCTGTCAAACAGGAGGTTGAGAAGTAGATAACAATGAAAAAACTCCTGGAAACCAAAATAAGAAGAAAATGAATGTCAAATGAGGTAAATCTTAGTACATCATTCAGCAAACTCTAGTACACACCTTAAGCAGTCCAGAAGTTTATTTAAAAGCTTGCAACATGCAGTATTTAGAGGAGAACCACTGAGAGACCTTGTCCCCTCTGAAGAGCTGCAGAGTACCCCTGACTCTCTCCTGCCAGCCACCTGCCACACACGCACCTCAGCTGCCCCATCTGGGAGGACAGATATGAAAAGCATTTTAAAAAGGTCGAAACAACAAACAACCAGAAATCAAATCTTAGATTTCCTTTCAGTAATCTGTGTTGAGGACCAGATAATTATATACTAGGAAGAACCTTTTTTTCTCAAATACATCCTTTCATGATGGTGGTAGGATTTGAGATTTAGCAGTTACCCCATTTGAAGTATAAAGGATAATGAGGACGCAGTTTTTCCACCTTACCATCAGTGAGCATCCTGCATCACATGATACAACGACACACCACAGAGACTTCCTCCCATTGCCCAGCAGAGTTTGACTTGCCAAGGTGAATATGAAACCACTCTTAGAAAGGGATGTTTGACAAATAGCCCTATTGACATCGACAATCTTAATGCATAGCACACAGTGCTCACCAGGCTAAGGGTAGTGCAGTTGCTTCTTAGTTAAAGGCTCTATTTCCAAGAAAAAGTGTTACAAGTCAGCTGAAAAAAAAAAAACAAAAACCTTAAAAATCCGTTTAGAACAGAGAGTTAGGAGAAAGGACTTAGGCCTCAGACTGTGAGAGAAACTGGGAAAAGTTCTAAAAGAACTGACTGTACCGTCCATGACACTGGAGTCTTTCCAGAGCTGCAACGAATTCCCAGCCTCATCTAACACTAAAAATGGATTTCAGAATTACTCAGACTAGAAAAATACAATGTGAGGTGAAACTTGACTCGTGAGCTCATCCCATACTTAGAGAACAGGAAATATAAAATAGTCAAGAAGTCTCTGAAAAATGCAAAGTAAAAGTGGAAAGATCAAAAAGGAAACCACAAGAGGGCAGATGGACTACATAATGGATGATGAAGTTATTAAATACAGAAGGAAAAAAAGGAAAGATGTCTTATCTCTTAAGAGAAACCTCATCTGGGGAAACAAGTATTTTATTCAGAAGACGACAAGTTAGGAACATGAAGGGAATTCTACTTTTTCCTCTTAAAGTTGGTGCAATTTTTAGTAGCTGAACAGTGTTATATCAATAGTTATGGAGATTTCGAAGTCCTTCAGTTACCCTTGGGAAGGCCTGATGTATACACCCTTACTCCCACATGCTTCAGCCTATCTGAAGGGACCGGTAAGCAAAGTGACAATTAAATCCTTGGTCTTGTGACAGACCAAGATTCAAATACAGATCAGAGTTTTAAATACTCACTAGCAGTGAATTCAGAGCTCAAACAATAGGCCAAGACTTTATAAGCAGAGAAAATCACAAAAACCTAACAATTTGAAAGAAGACTAGTTAAGAAAGGCATTACTTGCAGGAATAAGATATCCATGGCTGGGATCTCATGCTTACAGAGACTTTCTTCATTTGTGGAGATTACCATGGTATTCTTGAAGTCCATGTTAAAGAACTCCCTTACTTCGGTGGTGTAGTATTCACCTATATTCGCTTTACTCCTACTAAGAAAGCTACTTAACTGCTATACCAGAGATTTTTAGCATCTTTCCTCTTTCTTTAATGTGCCTGAGCTCTGGATCAGTCCTGTACATATTTTGAATTTTCTAGAGGACACTCAGTTTTGGGGCACATCAGCTGGGGTCCTGCCAGTTGCCACCAGTGCATTTCTTGGGTAAATAGCCTGGACCTGCAGCTTTCCTACAAAGATAATCTGGCAATTCTGATGCTTCCTTGAAAAGGATGCCAGAAATGTTGCCAAACTGGGTGCTACTATGATGTGGAGAATGAAGTACAGGCTCCGTTTATAGCCTGAGAGATGAAGGTTAGATGTTTGCTTGGCCATTTCCAGGTTTCTTGATTAGAAAAGCCTAAAACCATCAGCTGCCTCTTCTAGCAAATACGGACTGTTCATCTTTCATGGAACATGGCAGCGTTCTCTGCACTAAAACATGACAAAAAACTCCCAGTCCCATTGCCTATCTGCTATGTAAGTTATTGGAAATGCCTTTGAGTAAAGTGTAAAATGTCTGATTTCAAAGTTTCCTTCTATTTAATATTCACAGTACTGTGTTTTATTTTTATACTTATTCCGCTTTTAATCTAAAAGGCATACAATAAAAAAGGAGCAATTGCTTACGCTAAAGCTTCAGTCCAAGTTGTGTTTAAATACACAAGCTTTCCACTGACTCAAGAGGGAAGTGATCTGATTCCAAAAGACAAAATAGTGTTAAATAAAACCACTTGCTCAGTCAGATTAAACCCCACATTTGTTGACATCAGTTCACACTGCTACAGAGATAATGTGAAGGTCGTGTGCTCTGAACTATTCGAATATTCTCATCATGGCGCAGTTTATTGAAGAAACTGTTAGTATCAAAATCTGCAGACAAATTATTTGGAAGGGCTTGTATCAGGTGTAAACATGGGAAGTATCCTCATTAGAAATGTGTGCTGTCTGTTACAGATATAGACCTAGAAATGAGACTGCAAACACTGTAGGAGAAATGGGGTGGGTTCTTCCCTGCCTTGTACTGTTCTAAATCAACAGTTTTTAGTTCATTGATATATACTGGCTTAAACAAGAGTGGACTTTGACATGTAAAATTTCAGAATGTAATGCAGCTTAGTCCTTTAGAAAAAGACGTTTATAAAATGTATTCCTTTTGTCACATGCAAAAATACAGCAACAGATGGAATGAAGGCTTTATGTTATATGGGTCATGGGGTCTGAGACACTCGGGCTCTCAGCTGCTTGTTCCAATCTAGCCCAGGTAAATATGATCACAGCGCTTACTCCTCCACAATTATTTCATGATCTCTGTAAAGTGAGCTGCTTTCTAGCTTAGTTGCTAGTGGATATCTGACAAAAGTATCGCTTAAGATTTATTTTAAAGTTTCAGGTCAGCACTGCTAAATGGATAATTTTATAGATAGCCTCCTGAGATAAGATTTGAGTTATGTGCATGGGAAAACATAGAGAGGACCCCATGCGGGAGCAGGATTTCTGGGCAAGACTTGCAACCATGGGAAACCTGCACTGGAGCAGGCTGTTCCTGAAGGACTGGGGCAGTTCCTGAAGAACTATAGCCTGTGGGAAGGACTCGTAGTGGAGAAGTTTGTGAAGAGCTGTCACCTGTGGAAGGAGCCCCATACTGGAGCAGGAAAGGATTCATCTCCCTTAGCATGAGAAAGCAGCAGCAGAAACCACGTGATGAACTGACTGGAACCAGCATTCCTCCTCTCCCTGCACTGCTGAGGAGGAAAAGGTAGAAAATCAGCCATAAAGTTACCTACAGATACTATCTATTGAATATTCTGAGTTGGAAGGGACCCAGAAGGTCCTGACTCTTCAGTGTACAGTCCATACAGGGATTGAACCCACAACCTTGGCATTATTAGCACTATGCTCCAACCTACTGAACGAATCCTTTGAAGGAAGCAGTAAATGTGGTTTTAAGATTTGTGTTCCTTGTATTAGCCTACCCTGATTTTGATTGGTAACAAATTCCATTAATTTGCCTCAGCCGAGTTTGTTTTGCCCATTTCATTAATCAGTGAGTGATCTCTCCCTGTCTGTACCTCAACTGATGCATGAGCCTTTCATTTTATTTTCTTTTCCTTGTCCAATTGAGGAGTGAAGTGATAGAGTAGCTTTAGTGGGCACCTGGTTGCTTGCCAATGTTAAACCACCACAGTCATACATGATCCAGTCTGAGAAATGAATTAAGATTTTGATCCATTACAAGCTGTGGAGTATCAGTTGGGTGGTAAATGTAGTTTACCAACTGAACAGCTACATCAGGTACCTGTTTTTTTCTCTTTGCTTCTTTCCTTTTCTTTCTTTTCTTTCCTACAGGGCTGTGACAAACGAGTTTATATACAACTCTAATACTCTGTTTCAAATTTCTGCTCTCAGTTGTTCATAATTTTGCTGCAGTCAAAACAATGTTAATTAAGTTAAGTTGCCTATGTAATAAATACTAAAAATGTCAGAATTAACTCTGACCCTCTGTGTATAGCAGAAAGCAGGCTATCACACAATATGTTTTCTGTAATTCTTTCATTGCATTGGGCAAAGAGTAAGCTACTCTTTCTAAGACACTGGATTGGTTCCAGGAGTTCTATTTCTCCCCTTAATTGTGTCACAAAGATAGCACATGAATTATCATCATAAAGGTGCTTCTTTATGTTTTAGTCAAAGATCCACCTAAACTTCTTGTAAAAATCCCAGGCCTTCCTTTTGCAGCACTCCCATGATTGCTTTATCTAAGTAAATAACTAAAGACAAAGTTTGGGTTTGGCTGTTTTGGTTCTTTGCAGTACATATGGGAATAAGCTTTGTAGTCCATCAGTAGTTTACAGACCCTTGTTAAAAAGGGTACTTCAGGATTAATTTATGCTTGTTGTAGCCTTAATTTTGACATTTATTGAATGAGGCCAGCTTCATTTTGAAAGCTTAACATTTTAATGTTTCTTTGTATGTTGTCAGGCTTGAACCCATGACACTGTCTCTTTAGCTGCTTCACCTCTAAAGCAATCAGGGCAGCTATTTCCTCCAAATTCTTATGGACAGAATCATTAAGGTTGGAAAGTATCCAAGATCAAAAAGTCCAACTATTGATCAAACACCACCATATCAATGAAACCATAGCATTAAGTGCCATGCTGAACTGCTTCTTGAACACTTTAAGGGATGGTAATAGAATTATATAGAATTATATATATAACATACTTCCAGGTATAGATAAAACTAATTTAGCTCTGAATGGTCTGATAGCTATTCTTAGAGTATCTTCAAGTTAAAAAAAAAAAGTGCCACTTATAATTCCCTGTACTCCTTTAATATATTTTCTTTTTTCATATCTGATACAACTAGAAGGTTTTTCCCCCCCCAGGCAGAGGTGAGATAAAATGAACCACTGCTATTCTGCATTTTCTCTGGCTTCAAGACTCCTTGTCCCTCATTCATTAGGTGGAGAAATCTTGCTTGGGTGTTGATTGTATCCCTTGAACCACTGATCACAGAAAATCCTTCTATCTCTGGGGAGTTTTCTTACTACAGAGGAGGCAACCATACAAGATCCCTGCTGAGAAAATCATTGTTATGCAATTTGTAGTGCAATCATTTATCCACCTACATCTCCTGAGCTCAACTTACACCAAAAGCCCTCAGGTAATGGTCATGGAAATCGCAACCTTCTGCTTCATCACCCATGAATTCTAATTCACATTGCTCTCTGAGTTAAGTCAAGGATTTTGCCTCTAGGAATTCGATTTCATATTTAATATACAAAGCAACAGCAAATTATTGTGTGACTATCAGACCACTTATTCATCTCAGGTTGAAAGTGTAACTTATAGTGATTTATAACACCCTTATGCAGAGCGTTAAAAATTACATTTTTCTATTGCATAACTTATGAAAGAACATCTTCAGGAATTCAGAAATCCTAAAAACCACATCTTTCTTTAAAAGTTTATTAATTACTACTTACACTGAATTTTGAATCAAAACAAAAATTGGAATTGAAGTGCATGATCTTTCTTGTCAAATTGCTTATATTCTTGATCTGTGAATGAAAGAAAAAATAAGATGATGCCATGCTATCCTATGATTCTAAAGGAGGTTCCAGCAGAGCTAGAGTCAGAACAAAAATAAATTTAATTCTGTAATTATATTGTTTGACTGAACTTAGGTTAGCAACTTTTCCAAGGAAAGTTTCTGTTTAGATTTCTATTTTTTATATAGCCTTCCTTTCTTCCTTTTTGAAGTTACAGTGAGGCATACACTAAATAAAAAATGTACTATAGAGTAGACACTGAACAGTGTCCAGTTGAGCTTATAATTTTATTATTTTGTAAGTCATTTCATGCCATATATATGCAGTGCACCCCTTTCAGAATAAGATGGAACACCTGATTGTACAAATCATTTACAGAAAACAGAGGTACTTTACAAGTTCTTGGTTATATATCCATGAGGTGTATTTTGTAAATGTAAATAGAAAGGCAAAGCTCAATTTAATAAACTCATATTTCAAGAAAGCAATGCAGAGAGAGACAAGTTAGCATTTATGTGTGGGTGTTATTTGTTAAGTACTGCAAGTGAGGTATAATTTACTAATCTGAGTCAAGCCAGAACAACAAGGCTACTTTGTTCTTTTGGTGCTTTCTGTTCCATCTAGGCGATATGAGAGTCGAAGGAGCCAAAAAAAGAGACTTAACACATAAAGTTTTGAACTCTCTGACATACCCAGCAAGAGAGGCCAAAGTTCTGCAGAGATTTAACCATTCCCATAGGATTTTCAGGCATGCTCTCAAGGCAGCCAGTATAGCTAGGAGTTTAGTGCAACAGCTGTCCTGTAAATAAATAGAGGACAGTATTTTTCAGGGATTGGTATCCTCACCAACACTTGTCAAGATGGTCTTAAACCCACAGAACAGCAGTTCTCTGTAACAGTGAAGTTCTTTTTTTTTGCTCTGAACCACTCAGACAAACCTGAGTTTGCAGTACCCCCTGCTGTCCTTGAGAAACCCGCAGAATAATGGCTGCTCCCGTGTTACCTGCTGCTGCCCCTCCAACACTGAATAAGCTTAAATTATCTCACATACAGAGATTACATCAATACATTCTTCTGATTATTCTTTTCACCCATCTCGCAGCAAAAATGGACCATATTCTTCAACAGTAGAGCTTCCTTCTCTTCAAAGTGAAGGTAAAGCTTGCTATATGCAAATCCACAAAACAAAAAAAAAATCATTGGCAGAAAAATTTATGCATCACCAGTTATCTGAAAAATCTCTGACACAAAAATGAAGCCACATTCAAGCCCCAACAAAAAACAAAGCAAAGGAAAATATTTAAGACCTCAAGTATTTTAAAAGTGTTGTAGCATAGAGGCTGAAAGCAACCATGGGTCTTGAATTATTTGGAAAAGTTATATAACTTACCCATAATAAATTACAATTTTAGCTTCAATCATATTGTCATTCTTAGATGAAGAAATGTTGAGGTTAAAGGTACTAGTCTGTGAAATCAAGCATAGCCATCTGGCAAATCCTGAAGGTCAATAAGGCTTTACTCAATACATTTATAGTCAGTTTCCACATTACAAAAGACCATTCAAATATACATATGCTACAAGAAATAGTCTTATCTTCTTTAGAAAACCTGCCAGGATTCTAGTTTAAACGGGAACTTGCAATGAAAATATAAGAGGCAAGAATCTATGCTTACAAAATGTTCAAACTGATATTCTTAGGCCACAGTGCAACCCAAACTCCCATGGTTTCCAGGGACTACAAGCATGAACAACACTTAAGGAATGCAAAGTACACTAAATGTACTATTTCAACAGACATCTCAAAATTCCTTAGGCCAGCTTTTTAATTAGAAAGAAAAGAAAAAGATTTTCTGAAGGAAAGTAGTATTTCATTAAAGAACCCTTGGCCAGATAATTTGAATGATGCCATCACCTCTCTCAGTAACAGACTGATAAAAGTTACTTTAAGAGATATGACTCATAACAGGAGTTTTCAAAATAATAACCATACTTCTAAATATAATGATCCCATGCTGTATGTTGTCAGCCATTGCTCATAATTTTTCCTGTGTCAGCTTTACTGTGTGGTGAAGAGTCACAATTTTTTTTTTTTAGTTTTAAAGATTTTAAAAAACTTTTCAAGAAGAGAGGAGGTGGCTAGAACTGCCTAATTACTATAGCTTAGAATATGCATAGAGTAGTGTGTTACGCATCAATAAAACCACAATATCACAGAATAATTTAGATCAGAAGGGGTCTCTGCTTAGCCCCGTACCCACCCAAGAGCAGGTTTCTTGGAGCTTTGTCCAGCCAAATTCAGGCTCTCTCAGAAGGATGGAGACGGCCCACCCTCTCTGGGCACCTGTTCCAAAGCCTGACCACCCTCACGGTGAAAAAGATTTTCCTAATACCGAATCAGTATTTCCCATTATCTGATTTGTGCCTGTTTCCACTTTTCCTGTCCCTGTAATACCCCTGAGAAGGCTCTGGCTCTGCTGCCACTTTGTGGGTGGGGAGAATAGGAGCAATATAAATTTCTCACTACACACCATGGGCAGCAGTCCCTGACCACCCTGGTTGCCCTCCACAGAACCCAGCATCGTTATATTGGAGAATCACAAACTCACAAGTAACAAGTANTCTTGATCACCCTCCACAGAACCCACCACAATATGTCAGCATCCTTATACTGGAGAGTCACAAACTCACAAGTAACAAGTAAAGGCTGTCACACATTCTTCTATGCCATACATCTACCACATATGCTCACATATATGTATAAGGAAAGGCAAAAATGCTTTGCATTCCAAGTGGTATTGTCTTGATTGGGCATTCATTCTTAGGGCCTCATTACTTTGACACCATTATTTTCACTTCAATTTTAAATTTAATATTCCTTTAAATAACTGATTGTATCTGAGGGAAGAAAAGAAGGAAGAGATATTTATGGCTCTTAAACTGCAAGCACATGTAATTTGGGGTGAAAAATCATGCACGATGTAGCTGCATTTGTGTGTTGAAGGCAGAAACTAAGTGCCAAACTCCGAAAAGGCTCGAATTATTAAAAAAGTCATTGAATGTTTGGGAAATTAGTATTAACCACATCATTATTCCAGAATACACAGAGTGGATGTTCATACAGTCACCACACATAGCAAACAAAACCAAAAAACACCGATGTTCAGTAATGTGGGCCGGCAGTGACAAGGCAGAGCATTCCCTTGTGGAGAGAAGGCCCTTTCTGAAGTTTATTTCCTTCTGAGACAGGAAGGCTTCTTGCCCCTGCAGAGAAGGTCTATCTAAAGAGCTTGCTTTCAGTTTTGTGGTTATTATTCTTCTAAGAATTATTATCCCAACTTTGAGGGGGAACCCTTTTCTTAAGTGATATAGATTACCTTGTGCAAGAAGTAGTGAGATCAGGCTTAATCTGGTCCAGGCTGAGTTTATTTCAGCCTGTGTTACACCAACTATTTTAACCAAATGGAAACCAAACACTTTTATACCAAATAAAGCTATAGGTAGAGGTTTGCAACTGCAGAGCAGTTTGGGGCGGATATAATACAGCAGGTTAGACTTTCGTAAAACTTCACATAGTGAAATAAAACCAGAAATGGTTGATGGTGCGGCTGGGTGTTGCATTTTTGAGGAAATCACTATTTTGCGCCCATGCTTTTTTTCTTCTTTCTTTTTTCTTTTTATTTCTTTTTATTTATTATCATTCAGCTTAGCAATGAATCAGGACCCTTTTAACACTGCCTTTTTGGAAAAAAGTCAAGATGCTTCAGGAGATTTTTGTGGACTCACAGAATAGCCTGATTTGGAACTGACCCATAAAGATCAACAAGTCCAGCTCCTGGCCCAGCATAGGATCATCTCCAAGAGTCATACCACGTGCCTGAGAATATTTTTCAAATGCTTCTGGAAGTCTGTCAGGCTTGGTGCTGTGACCACTTCCTGGGACTGTTCCAGTGCCCAAACACCCTCTGGATGAAGGTATTTTTTCTAATATCCAACCTAAACCTTTCCTGACACACCTTCAAAATTTTATTTGAAGAGACCTCTCTGTTGCTTTGATTATTATTCGTGCATCCTTCCCAGTGATTTAAATGGGGCCAGAATAATATTGCAGATATTTGCAGCTGGGATTGAGATAGTACTACAGGTATTTTCTGTATGCAGAATCCTGGGTTCTGTATGTGTTCTTCATTTTACTTTTCTAGTGCCTTTTTCTCTTTCTGATCACACGAGTAATCTAGCCTCCATTCATTTTAGAAGGAAAAGATTTCTAAAGGATATTGCACCTTGCCTGGGTACTTATTAATGCCTGTTCTTGTTCAGTGATTATACAAAGATTTTTTGTACAAAGGAGTTGCATTGGCTTGAGTTAAATGGGTTTAGGAAGAAAAACCCCACAATGTATTTAGGTCAGTACAAATTCCTGGTTGGAAACTTTTAGATAATCTCAAATCTTTAACTATATGCACTTTAAGTAGTTTACTGAAAACAGTAATGTCAAAACAAACAAAAAAAATTCCTAAAGCCACAGAAGTTAATTTTTAGAAATTTAGTTGCATTTCTGAGTGAATCAGGCCTAGTAAATTCCCCTTCATCCCCCAGTTTTATTTTCAGAGAAGAAAGCATCATATTTGGAAGGAAACACCCATTCCCACTACTAAAGTTGTGCAGCTGTAACGAATTGCTTCATGACCATGCAACCTGATTGCTTTTCTTTTGTTTGAGATGGCATTGAAAAGGAACAGCTTTAGCTGTAGGTGAACTAAATTCCTGTTTGCAGAAATTCAGTTACTTTTGCTTTTTGTTTAAGGGTTTGAGACCGTGCTTAAGGAATTTTTTATTATGAAAGAAGAAAAAGAAACATTCTCAGACAGTCACTAAGATGTATTTCCTCTGCATTAGGCATATATATAAACTTCAACCAACAAAATGCATTTGTAATGTTTTGTACAGATTTGTAAATAATTAAGTATAAGTTCTACCCCTCAGCTTATTGCTGTACAGGAACAATGCCTCCCTCTTTCCTTTTATTTTAATTCTCCTAGCCTCTGACATTATTGAAGCCTTCTAATAGGATTATTTCTTGACTCTCCAGTTAGCATCAGGAGATGGAACAAGGCACTGTTTTGAAGTCCCGAATTGCAAACTATGATCCCCTCTCCCTTTTAGGTTAAACGGCAGGTTCATTCTTGTCCATGTTGTCCAAAAACCCAGGCACTGCACAAAAGAAATAAGCACAACTGTCAAAATCCCATCACAAATAATGTAAACATGTATGTGTGTGTGTGTACGTGCTTATTTTTATACATACACACACACACACGTATACCAATGCATATGTGTATGTACGTATATATATATAAATGAATGTGTGTGTATAGAAGAAATGCAAAAACTGACTTTATTAATCATTTCCAGAATCCCAAACCACAAATCCCTGCTCAAGCAACACTCAGTTTCTACAAGCAAGGGAAAAAAAGGTAGTCCTGAAATATAGTACCTACTACAAGCCAGGGAAAGAAGATCCAGTAGGCCAAGGCCCTCTAGAAGACTGACTCATTCCTTAGACCATTCACTTCCAACTCACTTTAATTAAATTTAGATATGCTAGTAAATCTTTATGCTACTTCTGGTGAGTCCAAAGGGAAAAAAGAGGTCTTTGTTCCTCAAAAAGCTTTAAGGGATTTGCAAATCTGCAAACTAAAAATGATGTATTTCAAGCCAGGCACCTCACCTGGCCTCAGGTGATTAGTGTATCATGGAGCTGGAGTAAATATCTCAGCTAAGTAGAACTCTGGTCATTGATGGTTTTCCAGATCTCAACTAAGAGCTAAAAATTACTCCAGAAACCAGAAGGCAGACCAACCAGTGCCAACCATAAAGTAGACTTGCAATGTAGCTGGGAAAGAAATGCATCCTAACAACCGATTTTTTCTGCAGTGGCTCTAAATTGTTAGATATTAAGTTTTCCAAGAGAGTACTCTACATAAAACAACCAGTGTGTGTAACAGATTACAGAACTGCACTGTTCTTCTGATTTATGACACCTTCACAATCTACTTTGTACTAGTCGTTTGCTCTGTGATCTCTGTCCCATGGGCTCATGACTCATAATTGAAGGAGATTGATCACCCCCCCCAAAAAAATACAGCCTTGCCATCCTCAAACAGGCCACTTCTATCCCTGATGACAAGAGAGTCACCAGAGAATGAGCAGCCAGGTGTCCAAAATCTTCTGAAATCAATTAGACAGAAACCACCATTATCTCTTCCAGTTGTTGTACCACCTTGCTCTCGCCATCACAACCACTTTCTCCTGCTACTAATAAAGGCAGCTTGGTTACCAAGTGTGGAAAAGGGGTAAAAATGACACTGAATGTGTACTCTCTAGTAATCACTTACATGCATTAAACAAAGGGAGTAGGTACTGTATGGATCTCAGTAAGGGGACAATCTGGCCGCTGGGAATGCTCAGCCAGGCAAGAATACTGCCTTCCAAAGGGTACCTCATACCATTTTAGTAGCAAAATAGACAGAATCTTTTGTGATCCAAGGCACTAAGAGGCTTAATATCATCAGCACAGATCTTAATCCACTTCCAGTGGGAGATGCTAGAGTGTTTTTGTTCTATCTACAAACAAAATAACGTGGGACAGGGAGCACTCTGGCCAAAAGACAGTGTGTTAAATATCCCCATACAGCCTCAAAACTGAAATGAAAAAACACCAGGCAACATATGGTAATAAGAAGAGCATTGGGTAATAATTAACAATGGATTATCACTAGACAGTAAGGAAATCGTGTGCTTCAAGTTTTGACAGTTTATAGTCCTTAATAAAGCACTGACAACTACTGCCAGTGTGGGACCTAACACCTCCCTAACTGCCAGAAGTGTGGCCAGAGATGAGTCTCAAACTAACGGGAATTAGAAGTGCCCCCAAAACTTCTATTATCCCAGCAAAAAATGCTGGTAATGAGGAATGTGACCCTCTTTGCACTTCTGCTCCTCTCCTGCAAATGAACAGTTCTGACAGAATTGAGCAGCATCACTCACGAAGTAGAGGCAGCTTCCCTGCAGTGACGGATATTCAAACAATTTGCTTGAGCAATGATGGTTTTGACTCACTTATCTTGTCCAGCCAAATTATATCTGCTGCTTATGATTATACAGGTGCTGTGGTGAGAGCAGGAAGTTACGCATGAGACGCATCAGTCTGGCCTGATGGCTCCAGAAATAGATTTAGCCTGGAGCTTTCTACGAAATAGACATCTCACCTGAAAACAGCCTGCACAAGCCTACTTTGTAAAATAAAGAGGGGAGCTGATAACATGGTTAAATCAATACTAACAGTTGTTTTCAGGGATAAATCCTCTTTAGATTCACTAAGGTTCCTTAAAACTCAGTACCATGCCAAACGCTTCCCTCTGGAACTTCAACAGCGGTGAGTAAAATAAAAGTCAGTTTCTTCCACTTCACCAAACTGTCTGAATTTCTTGTCAACCAATAAACTGAGCTTCTTTCTGGGCTAGATTTGTCCTGGCCAATTAAGGCAACTCATTAGCAGCAACAAGAGAAATATGACCACTCACACTAGCTTCCTGTGGTTCTCAAAGGATTTTCTCTTCCTCTCACTTATTTTTTTGTCCCAGATGCATTGTTGGCAGGTGGGAAAATATGGCATGCAGACCCTTCTCAAGGCTCATTGCCATCATTTCACCAGGAAATCATGCTCTCAAAAGTCAGGTTGAGCCATCATCATCATTGTTGCGCAAGATCAAAGGTGCACAAGACACTCACTGCAGAATCAAGGATATTGCCTGAGTACTAACAGGCAATGTTAGTTGAATATGTTTATCAAACAAACCAACATCCTGGGAAAAGGAGGAAAAATAATTTGGCTCTTGCTTTCCCAGACAGCAGACACAAAACAAAATCAGAACGAAACCAAAACAAAGTGAATCATAAATTCCCCATTGCCAATCTTGTGAAGTCTGACACTACAGATCCGACAGAAGAACTGTACACAGAGAACATTGGCACTGCAGACCAGCTGTGAACTTCATGCAAACCACATAGGTGTGGAACCCCTCTGACTTCACCTGGGGTTAGCTAAGCGATGGGGGAAAAGAATCCATCTGCTTTCTGTGACCAATGCCTGTATCACCAGTGGAAATCTGGGGTGTGGAGGTTTGGATGTGGCCAGAGTTACACGTTGCATTTTCTGATCTAGTTTTTTTCTCTGAAACCCTACCCTAAATGAAAGCTCCAACAACTTTTATGGCTCTGTAAGAGTTTACTTCAGTTGAAAGAGACTTTCTAATCTACATAATAGAAGTAGTTTAAAGATCTAATTATTCTTTTATGCAAATAAAAATGATTGTGACAATGCTGAAAGGACAAAGCAATTATCAGAACAAAAGGCCAAACAGGAAAATCTGATTATTAATCCAATGAGGAGATAGAAAGAAAATATTGTTACATACTAAGAATTTTTAATTAAATTAAATTTTTTCTATTTTTGTATATCAAAGAATCATTTGAGGTTTACAGTTTAAGAGATGACATTTATGTGTACCTCCAAGACAATACAATATGAAAATGTGGCTAAACTGGAAACGTGCTACACAAATGAGTTGAAGACAAAGTGTGAACTTTGCTTTCCAGTGCTTGAATATATTTTTACTATCATCACGAGGAGTCACAGCTGTTAAACACAAAAGAAGTCTCTCAGAAGCAGAAGAGTATACCCCACACACTTGTACAACCCAAAATTACCTAAAATAAAGTAGTAAAAATTATTGTAGAATAAAAAATAATCACATCTATGCATTGGTGATTCACTTACAAAAAAAGAGTTAATCAAGTTTTCTATTTACTAAGCTCCCCAATTTTTTTTTTCTTTCTGGTAAAATGTTGAATTTAGGTGTTCAAATTATATAGAAGATGGATTGGTATAAGCAATTAATTAAGCACAAGTAATCTGAACTCCAAACAAGAGCACAAAGAAGTGAGTGAGCTCTTGAAAATAACATCTGTTCTGTTTGGTCCATATAGAGGAGAAAGTCTGGAATAAGGATTCTCATTTCACTGTGTCCTTTGATGCTTGTTTGTTTGCTTGTTTGTTTGGGGGAGGTTGTTTCATATGAAATCTCTAAATCAGATGTTCTGAAGAATGAGTAATGTCCAAAGTTTCTTTTCAAATACTGCAATATGCACAGGCATTTTTGTTTGTTTGTTTAGAAAGAAACCCATGACTTTCTGCAACTATGATGAGTCGTTTTTTGTTTACGTAAAGCAGGAGCTTCTGCAGCTGTTTACACACAAAATTCTGCAAAGTGCTGAATACCTACAATCACACTGAAGTCAGTGCTCAAGTCAGAACACACACAAAATGAGTGTGGATTTCAAGTAATTATGTATCTCACAGCTTCCAACTCTTATACATTGTTATCAAGATGAGGAAAAGGATAAATATTGTAGGAACATGCCAACCTTTCATTATTTTTTTTTAATGTAAGATTTATGATGTAGTACACATTGAAAGGTATCAAAAGAGTCCTTGAAGCCTTCCCAAATGTGCATTCCTCTGAAGGACACAATGGAGCCTCTGGGTCTACTCAACACTTTTCATCAGTGGTTACTCATACATTATATGATACAGTGTTAGATTCCCATTCTTGATCATCTTTCCCATATTTCTATAACTGTTCACATATTTTCTTCCCATTGCTTTTTATATTTTTTTCTAGCACTGTACTATTCACCTGATTTCCTCAGTCTGGATTTTTGGCACTGCAAAATTTTAATATTCCAATTTAATTTTCCAAAGATTTTGCTTTCTTTATTCCTGTTCCATGTCTGCTTCTAACAATACAATGTATTTGTGGATTTGAACTGGTGATTCCCCATAAACTATGGGTAGCAATCTGCTCAGTAAAGGGCAGAGAATCTTTATAAAAAGTCTCCAGCTGTTACTGGAGAACTATCTAAACTTCCACTAGTTGATGGCTTTTTGTTCTTTTGTTCAGAATTGAAGTGTCCATACTCACATCTCACAATCCATGCGATGATAACAGGCACGCTGTCTGTATCTCTGATTTAAGCTGTCACAAGAAATACATGTCTATTTGACAAACCACTCCTGGTGCTGATAGCAACTGATTTGCAATATCTTTGCAGTTCAGCTTGTGACAGTTCAGTCAGCCCAGAAGATCAATTGGGAAGTTTACTAAGATGGGCGTTTCTTTCACTTGCAAATGAATCTTTTCTGAACTCTGGATCTCCTTTCCAATTATGTCAGGCTCCATAGCCAAAAACTGCTGAGCCTCCTGTTAACAAAGTTACCTGATTCTCCTTTTTTAGAAACTGCCATCCATCCCTAATGCTGTAAGTTAATTTAATGCCAAAGCCTTCTTTTCCCTCACCTAACTTAAGAATGAGAAGAGGTATGTCTTTTAAGAAGAGGGAGAATTCCCTGAGTAATTGATTGTTTGAACACCGGGGATTCTCCAACCCTACATGCGATTTAGCAAGCAGATTTTTGCTGGCATCCATGCCTCAGTGCAGAATTCTCCCTGTCACCAGTATTCCTGGCTCAGTGAAGAATTTTTAAATGGGGAATTTTCAGGCTAAACAGAAGAGAGTCTGTTCTGAATTTGCAGGCTCTAAAATACACAGCTCCCTGTGACTGGGAAATCCAGAAATGAAGGACTTAGATTTTCTTAAGTAAACTTTGATTTGGGGCAGAGGAATAGATGAGCAGGAAGGACAACAAGACATTGCACAAAATCATGTGGGATTTGTGTCCCGTGTCTTTGGACTCCAGATCACTGATGTAAGTTTTAGCCTCATAATTGCTTTAAATCACCCTGTAACTGCAGCATCATAAATGATCATTGGCCAGAAGAGTTTGATGCTCTGTCATTTGTGATGACACTTCTCCAAAGGAAGAACACTAAGAAATGCTCATTCTAATTTAAGATTTCCTTTTTTGTTGAAAATGATAATATTATCTCAGTATACTTTGGAAAGAACTTGTCTTTTTAATTGACTTTGCAAATTATCATGTCAGCAGATGCCAGGAAATCTGGTTACAACTAGAGGAATCGATTTAGGAAGTAAAATTAGAAAAGGCAAAAATTTAAAAATTATAGACTTCTGCAGTTTTAAGGTGCTGTAAAAGCTATTAAAATGAAAGCTTCATTCTATAGCACTAATCTTCACTAAAGAACAAGTTTACCTTTCATCAAGATAAACTTACAAAATTGCTTTACTTTTCAAGCCAGTTATTTTAAAATGGACATGCTAATTATTCCCATTTGTCTGAGTGGAACAACATATAAGATTCTGGCAAAGTATTCCACTATAATCCATAGTAAGAAGAGAGTAGGTTACTCAATACCTATGTAATTGTGGGCTCTTACAAGAAGCCATTGAAATATCTGGCATTTTATAATTCCAGGGCAGACTAACACTGTAATAGTGATTTATGCTATAACATCATGTTAGCTTCAAATTTTCTGAAGTAGTCAAAACAAGAAAATTTTCTTTTTTATAGGCTACAGGTAACTGGAAATACAGAAGCAGTTTGATCTCCTGTTTATCTGAAGCTTTGTCCTCTGAAAATGTGAAGTTTCTCAGAAAGCTCAGCTGAGCAAGATTTCTATCTATTGTTTTGGGGCATCTGGAACTAGTGGGGAATACAGTGTTTTCCCAGCTTAACATTTTGTTTTTCCATTGCACCCTGAAGCTATACAGTACACTGCCAAGAGAAAACTAATTCAGCAGTATAAATTAAAAATAGGATTCTCGTGACACAAACTGCATAAATATGGTTTACTTGTGCAATTATTTTGCAGCAGTGAAAATATGGTTGACTTGTGTAATTATTTTGCAGCAGTGATGTGTCTCTGTTATGAAATCTTCACAAGATGTGTGACATTTCAGATAATGGCCAGTGTGCAGAGGTGAGCAGAAAGAAAATTATTTCAAATGTTATTGAAGAATGAGCCAGTAACTTTTTAAGGGAAGGTGAGGCCAATCATTTCTTTGCAATATCCTATTACTCTTGGTTTATTTTTTCTTTAAGTAGTTATTTTCAAGTAGGACTTTGATAGTATAAGAGTCAGAACATGTAGTTTTAAAAGAGTAATTTAAAAAAGTTTCACAGATTTGTGTTGTCAGCTATTATAAATACAGCAGAAAACAAGTACTTGAACTATGCTTTAAATGAGACTCCATATAAAGTATTGTCATTTTCCTTACTATTTCAAAGGTGGCTGGTATCTTCGATAAAAATCTTATCACCCTCAAAGCAACAAGTGCAGCAACTACCAAATTTCCTGATTCAGACCTTTAGCCTTCAGAAAGCATTAAGACAGAATGATTGGCTTTTGGGAATCCAGAACAGTATGAGTGGCTGCTAGTAACTCATCCTCAGATAAGGCCCAGCAGTTAGAGCAGTTGTTTACCACAATCTAAATGCTAAGTTACTAGTTAAAATTGTTTATTAGAAAGAGAAGCAGTCAAAAGGCATTGAAAAGGGTCTAAGAGACAGACTATTAAAGGAAATAAGGGGTCCAGGATGATAAAACATCAGTTTAAGGTAGAACTGAATGAAAATTACTCTAAACATGTTCCTTACTGTAAAAAATGGACTACTTAAAGTGAGGCACAAAGGTATCAAGTTAGCGAAGAAAAGATGCAGTCCTAACATACGCATTTTAAAGCAGGTAATCAGATGATCTAGAAATCTACTCAGTTAATCAGCCCTCAGCCTTGTACAGAAGGTCTGGGAAGCAGCACACCCTCCTCACATCCAGTCCTGCTCTCAGTTGTGCCTAAGAGTCTGCCCAAGATGGAATGACTGTTAAGCTAAGGGTCTTATGGGGTCTTCAAAACAACTTCTTCAAAAACAAATTAAACAGGGTCCCATCAGCTGTTTGAGCTTTTCCTCAGCTCCATTTATATGAAGTGTCCTTTACAGTAGCTATTAACACCTCAGAAATGGATCTACCCAGCAACTAGCTCCAGCTCGACAAATCACTTGGGCCTAATTTCCATTTATTTCTCCCACAGAACAAAATGATGGCAGCTTCTGAGCACTTCAGCAGTTTGTCATATGGATACATGAGTTCTCTATCCTAATAAAGCCTGAATAAGAAAATACTCATAGAATCATAGAATCATAAAACGGTTTGGGTTGAAAGGGAGCCTAAAGATCTCCCTTTGAAACGGGCAGGGACACCTTCCACCAGACCTGGTTGCTCAAAGCCCCATCAACACGGTCTTGAACTGGGATGGGGCATCCCAACAACTTCCCTGGGCAACCTGTGCCAGTGCCTCACCACACTCAGAATAAAGACTTCCTTCCTAAAATCTAATCTAAACCTACTCTCTTCAGTTTAAAGCCATCACCCCTTGTCTTATTACTATACTCCCATGTCAAAAGCCCCCCTCCTTCTTATAGGTCCCTTCTAGGCACTGAAAGTGTTCCTAAAGCCTTCTCTTCTCCAGGCTGCAGTGCCCCAACTTCCAGCTTATCTTCATAGGAGAGGTGCTCCAGCCCTCTGACCATCTTCGTGGCCTTCTTCTGCACTTGTTCCACAGGTCAACATCCTTCTTATGTTGGGGATTCCAGAGCCGGATGCAGTCCTCTAGGTGAGGACTCAGAGCAGAGTAGAGGGGGAGAATCTCCTCTCTTGAGCTGTTGGCCATGCAGGATGCAGCCCAGGACACGTTTGGCTTTCTGGGATGAAGCGCACATGCCAGGTCACGTCAGACTTCTCATCCACCAACACTCTCAAGTCCTTCTCTGCAGGGCTCTTCGCAATCCAGTCTCTGCCCAGACTGTATTTGTGCCTGGGTTTCCCTGATCCATACGCAGAGCCTTGCACCTGGCCTCGTTGAACTCCCTGAGGAATGCACAGGCCCATATCTCAAGCCTGTCAAGGTCGCTCTAGCTGGTGAACTTTCCCTCCAGTGTGTCGTTGGCAAACTTGCTGAAGGTGCCCTCAATCCCGCTGCCCATGTTGGCAGCAAAGATGTTAGACAGTGTCAGTCCCAACACTGACCCGTGACGAACAACAGTTGGCCTTTTGTTTTCATCCATGATAAAGAACTTCAGAACATACCGGATCAGATAAACTACTGATAAGAAGGTTGGTAAAATTACTCCACCTCCCAGGTACTAGGGAAAAGAACAACAAATACATGAGGAAGAGTAAGTGTTCTTTCTACAAGCACCATTATTATCAGGACATGGTGTTTTTGTCTGTAATACACAGGTGGTAACATGACAACAACAGTGAATCAGGGATGGGAAGAGTTAATTTTAGGGGCATTCTTCACTGGGTCTGTTCATGTCTGTGTATCATGAGCCGGGACATCAAAACCAGGGGCAGAAACTCCTTTATTGTGTTGGGAAGAAATCGCTTCTGCCTCTGTGGAAGAACAGGGAGAGTGTTCCAAGTTTTTAAATAATAGGATAAAACATATGAAGAGGTTTAACTATCCTAACTTCTACTGAAGCCATCAAAGTTGAATACGTACAAAACCAGGCCCTACGGAATAGAATAACTTCATCAAGATACTGAATGGAATCCCTATAGGACACCAGTAACTCCTGGCTTTACAGCTCTTCTCGACCGCTGCAAGAGTTAAACTCTCTCTCTCCCTCGAAGGGTCACAAAAATCCCGAGAGTTTAGCAAACAATTAATGAAAAGAGACCTGCAGTTAACTGGACAAGTTCACACATCAGAAAGCAATCATTACATTGTATGTTACTAGCAGGTGGTTAACCATAATGTTTATTGCTTGTCAGCTACAAAAGTGCTTTGATTTCTTTGCAGGTGACCAGGGTTCTTTGTTAATAGCTATAAAAAGTTTTTGATAACAACACAATTTTGTTTCACAACAGATTAAATCATGTATCTGTTGACCTTGTTAGATTAGCCACATGAAATTCTTATATTTAATACTCATTCTGATTAATCTTGATTTACTGCCTTGGAAAATTTCTACTTGAATTATGCTGGTGAATGACACCAAGACAATTTTTACTCATACACTTAAAAAGGCCTATGTGTTTGATTCTACAAATTACCCTCCAAATCTGCAATTTATTGGGGAAGATGCTTATCTTCCCTTTTCACTCCTCTTTCACACTCACTATTTGTTCGTTTATGCCTCGGTTACAAGGGCACTTCCACAAATCTGACTTTGTGGTATTATTCATGACAGCAGCTTGTGTGGCATGAGCTTCCAGAATCATCATCCTTGTTGACTGAGTTGACTCCTTCACTGAGTCAACTCACAGTGAGCAAATTCCTTTTATAACACCAGAAAGACAGTGGAGAATTTAGAAGAATAGTAAAATGTGAAGTAGCTATGCTTGAAACAGGCAGACCAAATGACAAATGTGCCTCTGCATTATTCCAAAGAATTACCCATTTCCATTTAGCTAAAAGTAGCAGTTTTCCAGCCTCCTAAACTATACACTGACCATGTTGAACCTTGAAAACATACCGTGGACTATCATGTGTCCATGTTACTACTCTTTTAAGTGTAATAGCTCTGTTTCAGCAACTCCAGCTTGGGTAGAGTGTTGAAGTAAGAGAAGGCTTCTCTCCACATGGTATTTTTCTGTAAAGGCTTTGTCTTTGCTTAGTTTGCTTTGATGTAAACTAAAAGGAGTGGGTTCATACACCCAGAAAAATACAAGTAGATGAGTGCAAAACATCAGGAAAACATTAAAGTGAACAAGTAAGAAAATTACTAAAATAAACTGCAAGATGCTTGTTTTCTCAACACAAATGATGGGTTCTTTGATATACAGGACACAAGGAACCAGCTCCAAGAGTTTTTGTCCTTCAAGGAAATGGGCAAATACTCATTTTTTCATTCACTAACCATTCTACTGTATTTTTAGGATTTGCTATTCTTTGGTCACAGCAACGCTAGGAACATCCTTACCTGCAATACAGGTAACAATACATGCAAGGGCTAGGCTTATTCTTGTGCACACACTTGATTTTACAGAGATAACAGTTTGGGACTATCTGCCAGCAGGATCAATGGAACCACTTATGTCCATACAATTCAGAGCTTCATGCAGATCCTGAGGCTTTTTTTAGCTCCACTTTTGCTCAAAATTATTAACAATATTGTAGAATCTTGTAATTATAGACAAAAAAAGTTTAATATAAAACAGAAGTGGGGGGGTGGATGGAGAGCCTTCCTGACAAGCGATCTGTTTCTTTTTTTCTTATAATTTTAAATAAAGCTGTCTGTGAATTTGAGCCTAGGGAGACCTTCATTAAAATCAATTAATCAGTCAGCCTCTCTGCTGAATAGCTTTCCGGAGACAAAGTCAGACTAGGATTTAGGAGCGATGCGTGTGCGACTCCTGTTTAACTTTTCTCCCCAGGGCCGCAGTCTCACAACCCTGACCCGCCCCAGCGGGAGGCGAAGACAGGAAGGATCTGGCACGGGGATCCGTGACCAGCAGCTCACGGGGAACAGGGACCGTAGCCCACCCGGCGGCGGGGCGACCTCGGTACCCCGAGCAGGTGCCCGGGGCCTGCGGCTCATCGCCGAGCAGGTGAAGCTCGTCTTTAGCGGCCTCGGCCCCTCCCTGGGGAAGGAGCGACCTCCCCTCAGTTTAGCGACCTCGGCGAGGGCTGGCTGCTCCCCGCCCCTGGAGGGTGGAGGTGACGGCCGCGCCGGGAGCCAACTCCCGGCGGCTGGGCGCGTCCCCCGGGGCGGGCGCGACCTTCCCGGCCCCAGCAACTACCCCGGAGCATCTCCCCTGGCCCCGCCGGCCGCAGGAGCAGAT
>VXBU01002007.1:1319477-1452530 GCA_013400315.1 Bombycilla garrulus
GCTCCCGGCCGGCCGCGGGCGCCAAGTTTCCCTCTCCCCCCTCCGGCAGGACCGGCCTGCCCGCGCCCGGCCGGGCCTCAGGCGTGCTGGAGCGCAGGGTCTGCGGGCAAAAGCATCTCGTCCGCGGCCGGGCACGACACTGCCGCCTCCCCGCACCTTCCCGCCTCGGCAGGTGTGCTGCCTTGGCTGCTGCGCTGCTTGCTTCCCATCTGCGTATTCCCGACTTTCTCTTTTTGTTAGTAAAATACAGCGCTTAAACTATCAAGAAAATGAGTTACTTTTCTGACACGGACCAAGTTTTAAAAGTAGGGAAAAATCACAGAAGTTTTAAGTACCTAGGGATTAAGTGTTTCGCTAGAAGTATGAAGAAACAGTGCTGCTACAAAACGATGAATCTAGGCATGCATTTCAGCTTGTTAAAGTTTTAATAGGCCTGCCTGAATATCTGAAAAAAAATCACTGAGCTTCAATTGCAAGTGTAACGTTACATTAATGTAGCTTTGCAGGTCATCAGGATGGAAGGTGTGGTTCTCATAATTATCACGATGCCTAGTATGAGGTAACAAAACCACATACCACAAAACTGTATAATTTATGACTCGACATGGTGCAGGCATACTATTGTGATATTGATGGGTTTTTTAAATCTCAGAGTCTTAGCTTTTCCTATATCATACATCACATTATACCAGAAGAGCTTACGGGAAATAGTTCCCCAAAATGAAAGTTCATAAGTCATCTTAGGCCTCCCTTGAGTGGATTATCAGCCTTTAGGTGCCACAGCCCACAGGTGTCAGAGAAGATACCGGCCTGCCCTCATGGTCTGTGTGTTGCTGTTTGAGGTCCAAATAAGCAGTTCTGGGGCTTCTTCACAGAGAAGAGAACTTTATGCTGAAATACTGTGTTTTTTAATAATTAGGTATTTAATTCTATAGCCGTTATATAGCCAAGTATTCATTACTTTTTCCTTTTCTCAAAGTTAGAGCATTATGGATTGAGCACTCACACACAGAATGTGTCATTTGCCAAGACTTTCAGGACACACATCTGGGGCTCTGCAGGCAGCTGATTTGAGTACAAACTGGTGGGGTATAAGGTTTCTCGTGCTTCGTTTTTAATCTTTCGCCTCTGTGTGACAGCAGGTTGAAATTGACCTGCTTGTGAAACCAAGATGTGGCAATGTTATGTTTCCCGTATGAGACACTGGGAAAATCAGTAGGGAGTTGAACCAGTGACACTGTGTATGGATCCCAGTTCTTGTGTGAAGGCTCAACTCTATGGTTTGGTGTGTGTGAAGAACTCCTGCCACAGCGTAAAGGATGATGGTCTATGAAACCTCACCAGATAAGTGCTCAGCCAAAAGGTGATTAACCTTTCTGAAAGCAAATAAAGGACTAAATGTCTGAATGGGAGCTTATGTTGAAATTACTTTCTCAGTAAGATGATGCAAACTGTGTCCAGCTTTTGCCATCATACAGGCCTAGAAATATGTGCTGAAATGTGTTGCTATAAAACTTGACTGTAAGTTTTGGCGTACGGAGTGAAGAGTAGCATGCCACGTAAAAATGGATTGCTTTGGACATTCAGCGTGTGCTGCAGGAATAAAGTAAACTTGATGGAGTTGTATTCCATTATTAGTTTAAACTGAAGTGGGTGATTGCTGGGCAGATGGTGTCACAGCACAGATAGCAAACTTGATGCTGCACACAGCTGTGTGTGGGGAGGAGTATATGGCACAGGCTCTAGGTGGTCTGGCTGCTGCAGTGCTGTTGCTCTGCCGCATTTCACGGGATGGGTTAATTGTTCACATCATCAGTAGAGCACTGGTAGGAATGTGCTTGTTTCTCAGAGCTGTATGGTGTATCTGAAAGTGGGAGCAAACATTTAAGGGATTTTTTTTTTTTTTTTGGCCTTTAGAAAAAAAC
This sequence comes from Bombycilla garrulus, assembly GCA_013400315.1. Taxonomy (NCBI): domain Eukaryota; kingdom Metazoa; phylum Chordata; class Aves; order Passeriformes; family Bombycillidae; genus Bombycilla; species Bombycilla garrulus. Next base: position 1,321,403 of record VXBU01002007.1, read on the forward strand.
ACAGCTTAGCATAAGGAAATTGGAAAAGAGGTAATGGGAAGAAAGTGATGCACAGGAATTTTCACCTGAGCATGAGGAAGTGCTTCTCTATCATGTGGGTGGCTACTCAGGGGGACAAGTTGCCCAGAGTGATTGTGGAGTTTTCCTCACTGGAGATACTCAAGAACCATCTGGATGCAATCCTGTGCTGTGTGCTCTAGGATAACCCTGCTTAAGCAGGGAGCCTGGATCAGATGACCCAATGTGATCTCTTCCAGCCTTACCTGTTCTGTGAATCTGTGAAACACTGTTGTGGCATTCTGGAGCCATTTCTGAGCAATTCTGCAGTTGCTTATAATACTAATGAATAATCATATTGTAATGAAATAATTCAATGTACAGTGGTGTGGTTGGGGTTTTTTTCCACCTACATCTTAGTGACCAAGTAAGAAGTTACCAGTTACTTGAAAAAGTATCAGTGCAAATAATCTGGAAGAGTTGTGGCCATTGGGGGAAGTATTTAACCCCGAGGTGGTGCTGGGTGCACATTTTGGGTTTTGCATTTATAGATCAAAGACTTGTGAAGAATTGGGCTCACTAGGAAGCACTCCTCTCTGGGGTCTTTCATTAGGCAGGTCAGGCCCTACTGGTGTCCTCTGCACTGTGTTCTGCAGTCTGTAGCAATGCTACTAAACAGTGTATTCACATTTTCTGCGCCTCACAGCTGGAAATGGATGTTGATTTAAAAGTGCTGATTTGTAAATGCTTCTCCATCAGCTTTTTCTACGAGCACGTTGTCCAAGCAACCTGAAGTGCTGTTACCTTCTCTGCAAGTGTGCTGAGAAGGGGGGGGCTTTTGGCCTGCCTTGCTAGGCTGTCTCCCTGCCTCTTGGTTTTGTCTGCTCTGATCCCTTGCAGGCAGTTTGGCTGACTTTTCTGACATCTCTAGACCATGAGCAAAAGGCTGAATTTATTACAATTAACCAGATTCAGGCTGTCAAGTGGAATGGAGTCGATTTCCCTTAGAAATGTCAAGAGAGGAGGAAAAAGACCCCCAAACCCACCAATTTTGGACTGCCAAATATTCAGCTGTGGCAACATGGTAAACTTTACTGAATTTCTGCAGTCCCATAGTGTCTTCAGCTATGATGTTGGGACCAGCACCTCTGGTTCACAGAGTATTTCCAAAAATATGTTTAAGTCTTCTGGGGCATTTTGAGCTGTTCACAGAAATCCAGGAAGTCCAAATGGTCACGCCTTTGAGGTTACTTTTTTTTTTTTTTTTTTTGGAATGGGGGATGCTTCTCTCCCTTTTCCCCTAACTTGTTGCTCCCTCAATCTACCTGGAATTGAACTGCACCCTTTAGAGTGGTGATTCAGGTAGTTTCTTGGTTGCTAGAAGTATGAAGATGAAGTTTACTCTGATGCTAAAGGGCCAGCATTTAAACTGAATGTCTTAATGGTTTTGACAGCATCCATTAATTTGTTTTCATTTTTGCATGGAATTTTTAGTAAAATACTTCAAAATCAGGTGAGGTTGCTGGTTTTTATAAGGCACTATGTGTTCTTTGGTTCACGATAAGTGCTGACATCTGTAAGCTCTTTGGCTTATATATGAGCAATCCTGCTTCTCCTTAGACTCATCAAGCATTGAGGAAATAGATGTGAATGAAATGAGTGTCCAAATATGTGGTGGTAGGCTAGAAGAGTTGAAAGAGTGGATAGGAAGAGGTACGAAACATAGATCTGAAGACACTTTTACCTGGAAGTAGAGTTAGATAATTGTATTTCACTGAAACTACTAGAATTTGAAGGGAGAGAAAAATGGACCATCTTCTTTTACAGTAATTGCACAAAAAAAAGGTGATCAACTGTTGCTGAATGTTTCATTGTAGCTTTGCAAGGAGTCCCAGTGCGGGATAGCTTTCAGTGGAGTATTTTTGTAGTATTGCTGTTGGAACTGGGAGCTCTTCATTAAGCTTGACTGATTCCCAAATACCAGGATGGGTCCTGGGACAGAACAGTGCTTGCTGTGCAAGCAGAGGCAGCTGCTTTTGTAAGTGGTAGGATTAGCAGGAAAAGTAAAACTTCCTCCATAAAAGAATAACTGCAGAAGAGAGACCGAAACCTTGCATGTAAAATACTGCCCATCTGTAAAGTTCAGATCATATGGAGGGAAAAGAAGGCATATGAATTTCCATGTCTGGTGGTAGCTTTGACATCTGCCACCTTCAGTGACTTCAGTTCTTAATTATTATGCCGTCAAGGGGCCAGATTCCCCAGCAAAGAGCTCAAGTAGTTGAATAAGGCAATGGCTGAATGCATGTACCTCTCTTAAAATTGTCCCTTTCAGTATTTTCTCAGACATGCTAATAACGGTGTGGTGTCCTCACTTTGACAGTTAGAGGTGTTAAATGATGTGAGCAGGTGCTAGAATGTCATTTGGTATTGCTAAAATGTGGGCTTTGCTCCTCACTTCTGTGTTGCCCAGACTTCCAGCAGCATCTTGGATGAAGTGCAGTCTCACAGAGGTGACAACTTCTATATTGGGGCTGACTGCATGTTGTGTAAAACAACATAAGAAGATGCAACTGTTGAATGTTGCTAAAGATGAGGATGAGGGGCTACACACCAGCATCTATGGAAGGCCTGGAAAATCTAAGTCTGTATGACAGATTGTGTTCACTTAATGCTGAGCTCTTCCCAAGAGTGTGAACATCATTTAGGTGGCTGCCATGGTGTAACTTTCTCGTAGCATTTGCTCAAAGTGTAATTTAACATTTGAAGTTGAGACTGATTGTTTTGAAAAGGTGTTAGATCTTAACCTAAAGCTTTTTACACCAGGAGTGATGTGGCAGCTAGGTACACGGAGTGCTCTCATCAGCATCTGGAAATCAGAGGACAGACCTGTACTTACCTGCCAGTAATGTGCATGAATGTGTGTCCTTGCAAAATAAACAAACAATTAGGTGTATTTACCTCAGCAGGAGTACCAATTATTGCTCATGAAAAGCAAATTTCTGCATTTACGGCTACATTTAGCTAAAGTTCATCCTCTGCCCTCTACTTCTGCAACTGTAGTTTTTGTTTCTTATTTAAAATGCATTTCACAGTGAGGCAGAATGATCTGTTTTCCAAGGATGCTGGTTATTTGCTTTGCAAGTTGGTAAGGTAAGGAAGGCCCTTCTATCTCAGGAAGGCATTTCTATCAAATAAAGTCTTTTTTTGACTGAAGAGATCTAATCAGTACTTTTTTCCCCCGTATGTAATCCTGAGCAGGGCAAGTTTTTGGATTATTTTGTGTTTACAAGTATGACTTCTTTTGCTCTTTGGGTTTGAATATAAATTATGATAAAATGTAAATGAGAGTCTCGTATCAAACTCTAGAATATATTAATTGTATGGAGGAAAATAGAATTGTTGTTAAACTTTGACTAAAACATAAGTTTTTTGATACTTCTGTGACATGAAATTTTTTCTTGTTCTGAGGTTTCCATGCACATGGAGGGTAAGATATAAAGTGTTTAACAGTATCAAGCCTGAGTCATATATGTTCTAGGAAGAAAGGACTGAAAGCAAACATCTGTGAACATGCTGCAAACTGATATTTCATTTTTAAGATTGAAGGTCTGCCATAAAGCCAATAGGGATCTTTCCTTTTTCCTCTGCTCGCTGGAGTGGCTTTGGGTGAGGCCCTTTGCACTGCTGTATCCATATGACTGGCAGGGATTGTTCCTCCTGTATGCCAGCAGATCTGCAAAAGAACTGGAAAATGAAAACCTGAAGAAACATCAGGTAACTTGTAACAGTGGCATTACACTTCACTTGTGTAGGGCATATTTATTTACCTTTGTGGCAAAATTTATAGTGATTATCATGTCTTCATTTCAGGCTTCGAGAGGATGTTTTTTGTAGCTAATCCCCAGTTCTTATGAGAACTATAAAATAATCAGATGGCTGCCAGTCAAATTATCTTTTTTTCACTTCATCATTTCTTGAGGAATGTGAAATTGTATAATAGAAAATAATAGCTGTATAGTAAAAAATCATTTGAGGAAGGGATGATGACTGAAAACGAAGAAACATCCATTCAATCTGAGGCCACCTTACCTACCATTCCTTCCTCTTCTAGAATATAATGCAAATGCAAACAAGTAATCAGAAATACTTTGTGTCAAGCTGCAGAATACTTAACTGCAGAAGAAGGAAGCTCTACAGGCCTGCTGCTTGCAGTGTACATTTTATGTTGCTCCTGAATGGGCTAATTTTTTAAATTTATAATTATTTTTCTTGAATAGGCTGTTTCTCACTGAGAATTAATTTTATTTATCTCTAGTAAGCACCAGTTATTCAAAATTTGGATGATAACCGTCTAAGAAAATAGCTGCTCTGTACACTTTGAGAAAGGCAGAGACAAAGATTTTAGTGTTAATTTGAAATGGCAACAATTAGAGAATTGATTTGATAAATCAGCTGTGTTTAACAATAAGAAGTCCTTGGTTTTAAAGGACTGTCTCAGTGAATAACTTCACATTAAAAATTAAACAACCAATTCCTGTTACTCAGTGTCTAATTCTATCTTGAAACTTTTAGAAATGCTTTGGGAGAGTAAGTATGGTTTATTACACTTTAGTTACTCTATGATAGACCAATATTCAGAGCCCTAGAATTGAAGAAATATTCCAGTTCATGATTTTTTTTTTCTTGGCTGTTAGTAGTTGTGTTCCCTGAATTTTTACAAAGCCCTTTCTTAACTTTGTGCTGTGGTAAACAAGGGGAATGGATTTTTTCACCAGAGATGCTGATGACACTGCACTTGTGTCTCTCATAAGTGGACAGGATGGAGTGTATTATTACTGTGCTGTTTCATTTCAGACACGGTAATTCATTAAAGACTGAACTCACTAAAATACAGGTGTTAGTTGTATCTTTTTAATGTTGTGTTTTGTCTTACACAGGATGGAGTAGACATAGAAGAAATTTACCAGCTTAAGGGAAAAACTGAATGGGCTTTGGAAGTCAAGTCGGTCAGTTCTTTGTAGACAAAGAGATTAGAACTTGATTGTGGATGAATTTTGAAACATTTCTTCTGATTTTGTGAAAAATTTCACTGTGTGCTAATAAAGGCCATCTTATTTATTAAGATTTATTTTTTTTTTGTGAAAAGCTGAGCACTTTCATTTTGAAATACTAGTGTTGCTAAAACTGGTCCAACAAAATCTTTTATAGTTTTTGAGAATATTTGGACACTTGTGAGATACCTGCCCCAAGTACTTTGTAAAACTTGAGTAAGCTACAAATGTCTCTGTTCTTTATGGAAATTAATTATTTTTTTCCCATCGTATTTTGACAGGTAGTAAATATTCTGTGAATAAAATTTGAACCTTTAAATACCCCAGTATGAAGAGGAAAGGAGTATCCAGCAGTGTGTAATGTGGTCACTATCTTACTTTCTAGGAATTATCCCAACAGAAGACATAACACAGAAACAGTTTGACTCCTATGAGATACATGAATGTTAACTCAGCCCCTTAGGGGCATTCAGTGTCAAAACAACACTATTTAATTATTTCAGTCATTTATTGTGATGTAATCCCTCTGTGTATGTTCCTCAGAGTGTTTGTATCAGTGCTGTGGAAGTGATCTCAAAATTCATTTAAAGGCGTTGTGTAGACTTCAGGTGTTTGCCTGCTGGCAGGTGAAAGCTGCATACCAGATTGCTGAAGTCTGCCCTTGCTTCTTTTGTCTTCTGATCAAAGAATTGACATTGATACAAGTAAAGCTGATGAAACACTTTTAGGGAAGCCCTTGAATGGTTTTGGTTACAATGGTTACATAGTTTTGTAGCAAGATGTTGGAGAAGTGTTACAACTTCTATAACTTGCTGTTAAGTTGAGGGGAGTCTGCTGCCTCGTGGTTATATACTGGGTAAACTGGGTGATGTGAGAGTTGTTAAGATCTCAATTTTGATGCAGAAAATAACAGTGAACAATGCACATATTCATCTCTATTTCATTTTGGGACCAGGGCACTTTTCTGTTCATGCTGTTAAGCTCTGGGGGTATCTGCAGAGGCTTTTTCCTGAGGAATCAGGTTTGCATTGTCTGACCATTTTTATTTTTCCTTTGGCATAGAGTAGAATATGGAGAAAGATGTGTGAAAAAAACCGCTAAGGAAAACCCCAAATAACTGCTTTTTCCAATAAATTTGTTTGGGCCATATTACGAGAGCTTCCTGCTCACTTAATAAGTATGTTAATGAGAAGAGGACGGATTTGTGGAAGAGGAGTGAAAAATTTCCACAGCAGTGGCAGCACAGAAAGGGGGAGAGGCTCAGAAGTATGCTGCTCTGTGTGGCCAGGCTGAGGGTTGGTTATTCATTGTATGCAGAGTGCCATGGATGTGGCAACATGGACCAGGCAGCTGACAGTAAAAAGTTACCAAAAATTGCTTGCAACTACTGTGATATTTGGAGTAAAAAGGAAAGCTTAAATGTGTTTAAACTAAAACCTATGGCTGCAGATTCTTCAGGGAGGAACTAGGAAGACTGTGGTCCTTGCTCGACTTCTAAGTGCTCTGTGCTCCATGAGGCAAGACAGTGGTGTGGTGAGTGAGGAGGGAGGGAAGATAATGTTACATAGAACGTTTTCTTTCGTGTACATTCATTTAATGGTACTTCTCTAGGGAGTCTTCCTTTTCCTGGGCTTTTTGTGAGCACTTGCTCTACTTGAGAGATGTTTTCTGGTTGTGCTGTAGGACTCTTTGCACACGGTTGTAGCATTGATAATAACTGAATTTTCTTTTTTCCTTAGTAAATCTCATAAATTGACTAAATGCTGTCTTACAGGTGAGAAATGCTGACACTGTAGCTATATTAGTCCTCATGCTTTATCTTCAACAGCCATGCTTGACAGAGGTTCCAGACTTTGGTCTCTGTCTTAGGAGAGCTGTCTAGAGATTTAGGTACCTGTGCCTAGTGCTCTCACTTCATGTATCCAGAATAAACCTTTTGTTCCTGGCAGATTTGAGTGGCATTTTTTTGATGATTGTGAAGAGCCTGCCATCAGAACAAAGCAAATCCTTCATCTGTGTGGACAGTTACCATGGGGCAGTTACCCAGGGCTCTCTTTAGACCAGATGGAGTGGGGAGATAAAGTCTGTGTTGGATACTGTGAGCTGGGACACAGTTGTATGCCAGGGAGTTTTAGTGGCTTGCTCAACCTGCTTCCTGAGCCAGGGTAAATACCAAGTGCTTGTTCAGGTATGCAACAATAATTGAATGCACAGGATGGGGAAAAGGTATTTGTTCCTGGTACCTTCTGTGGATATTTTTGGTTGCACTCTTGTATTTTAATATTAAGTGGTTGGATTTTAATGAAATCTAAATTGCCTTTGAGCAGCCTTTACCTGAAGAATTTTACTTCTGTGGCAGTTTTCATAGTTGAGCTAGAAATCATTGTGAAAGAGATGGGCAAGAGGTTCTGTATCTGCTCTTGCTATATCTGAATTGTATACATGGTCTCAAATGCATTTCAAATATTGAAACAAATATAATACAAATGACATGCATTTATAAACTTAATGAATGTTCTGGAGATACACTGCGTTAATTGATAGCTGCATTTTTTTTTCTCATTGGTGACCCAACTTCTTTATTTGTTAGCTTTTTAAACAGCAAGTGTAGTTCCTGTAGCATTGTCGCCCTACTTCTGCTTGATCCCCCTGACCTCAGAAATGGAGTAGGTGAGCAGTTAGTGAACCCTTCTGTTCCTGCTAATGGCACAGTGTTCCAGCCACAGGACCGCTTACTACCACCAAGCGTTCTGGAAATGAGAGAATGCCTTTTCTCTGACCCTGCCTTAAATGGGAGCTGTAACATCTGCATTTGGAAACCAAATCCCTTTGCTGTGCCCCACAAAGCACAACCCCTTAACAATGGAAAGGATTGGAGTTTTGCCCACAATGGTGTAAGTGGCTACTAAAAACACTTGATACCTCATGAATTCAAGATTGAGCCCAAACACACAGTTTTGCAATTGCTTGTTCTGTAGTAGCAGGTGTGCCTACATATTGAAAGCCTGTTAGTATTTGTTTATAATCTCTGTGGTGTTGTGTGACTAAAATCGTGGCACAGAATTGAGTACACGGCTCTCTAGAAAGTATTGTCAGCTTGCGTGGTGTAATGATTTAAAATTTATTATGCACTCATTGTATGCCATTAGACTTGCTATATCAATAATTAGGAACAATAATTCATGCTGATCTTTCCGCATGTAATTTAAAAATATTAACTGTAATTGAAGACCAGGTTCATGTTTCTTTCAGAAGCTTGCAGAGCTGCAGGTAGTTAGGAGAAAAAGAGAACTGAGGAGAGGAGGTTGGGAAGAGCCCACATATTCGTTCTGTTTTGGGAAACTGATACAAGTATAGTAAATTGCAGAGGTAGGAATTAAAAACCCAAACCTTCCACTTTGGGAAGACGCTTGTGAGGGATTGCTCATCCTTTCATGATTGAGAAAACATCATACAAACCTGGGGTTGGAATTAATTTTTTTTTCTTATCTCTGTTGACCTGTGAAGCAAAGTTGGACCTTTATATCTTTCCTCTGTTCTATACTACTATTCAACCAGTCCCATCACCTGACGCTTTTGCTTACCTGCCAAGCCCTGCCTGGTGGTTTAAGGAAAGGGATGATAAATCCTGTACCTACATGGAGGAAACTCTGCTCCAGCAGCTTTTAGCTTTTGGTAAGGAGTTGTGCTCAGCAGAGCATTCTGCTGCACATGCACACAGACTCCAGACTGAGGTGCTTGGTGCCCCAAAGTGGTTTACCCTTTGCATGGAATGTACCCGCCTAGAAAAGTGTTACCTGTGCGTTCCATGGTAGAGCTGGTGATTTAGGCTTTGTAGGGAAATCAGAAATTGGCTACCGTTCTGTTACTGCTTTAAAAAACCAAAAAGTTTAAAAATCTCCAAGCGGTGTCTGTGCTCACCGGCTGCTCACCTTCTGACTGTTCGTTCTGTTCTCTGCTCCTGTTGCTCCACAGATGAGTGGTTGATCGGAGCCTTTCTCACGGCTGCTGCTTTTCTGTCCTGGAACCACTGAACCGCTCCATCCTGTGAAGTCTCAAAGCCTTCTTTTCTTGTGACTACTGGTTGTTCTAATTTATTTATTTTTGGTGCTCTGTAGAACAAGTGTAGCTTAGGAGCAGGACGCTGAACATAGGCATAATAGGATATACTGTACTTGTGGAGTTCAGGCCTCTGTATTAACTATTTAAATACAGAAGGTGCCTTTCTGAGAAAATAAAGAAGCGGAATATAGTGAGGAGTAAAGATGAAAAAAATCTGAAATGGAAGCAAGGGAAAAAAGGAGTTTGTGAAGAACAAAGGAGTCTGCTTTCTAAAATGAGGTCTTGGTTAGGGTTTTTGAATCTCATAAGCTGAACAGTTACCTGCCTGAAAAGAAACCATGTTTTTTCTTGCTAGGCAGACACATGTCTAATTCTGGTGCAAGTATACAGGCCACTCTCTTTCTCCTAACTCACTCTGAGGTTGAATGCTTGGGGTTATTCAGGCAGTCTGATTGAGGAATCTACTTGATGAGATTGAGAGCTCTAAATGGTTGTTTTAAATGTCCTTAGTTCATTGCCCACAAAGTCGTTATCTAATTTATCCTGAAAACCTTTTTTGTTTATATTGCTAAATACATCGTGATACCAGATCAGTTCTATGGGTTATTGTAGCTGCCTTCTCAAGCTACCTCAGTACCTCTTTTGAATTTCCCTCCTTGCAGGTGACCTGTCACACTGCTGATTTTTAACTCATTTTGGGTAGCTCATGTTCCTTAAGAGCTGCATTAATGATCTAGAGATGGGTAACTCCCCTGTATATTTTCATTTTGAAGCAGAACTTTACATATCTAAAGCTGAATTATTTTGCTTAGCTTTCCTGCTCAGGATATTGAGCACTGAATGCTCAATCCAAAAGACTGGTTCTGTTAGTGAATGTGTGTGCTGAAATACTCCTGGTAGATAAGCAATCTTTTTCTCTGGTATGACATATCATCTTCCTGTTCTTCCAGGAATACAGTAGTCTTTCTCTTAAGGTCAGTTCTAAAGCCATCCTTTCTGCAGTCCTAGGATTTGTTAAATGTTGGGCTGGTAGCCCATGCTTCCTAAACAAACGTTATTTTGTTGCTATTGTAGCAGAACTGATTTTTTGCCCTTTTTTTTCTTTTTTTTTTTTTCTTTTCCCCACCTGTTTCTCTTACCTGTGGTTGCACAGTAGAACACCTTTCTTGTCAAGATCATAAAGGTCTTCCTTTCTGGGTACCCTTTGGTTGCTTTCTACCTTGTTGTGTATAGGTAGCTTAGTAGAACAGACTTGTTAATGACAGCTTGTTTGGGAGGCAGTCTGTTTATGTGCACTTACTCAGATTTCCTCACTGTCACTCCATTGGAGCTTCCTGAATCTCTGGTGTGAAGCAATCGAACATCCTTTGTGATGGCAGTTTTTAGAGTCCAGTGGGCAGAGCTGATGATAAGCACTCAAGAAAGCAAATTTATTGTTTTGAGTTTGGTCTATGTTTTTTTTTCTCTGACATTTTACAAAGAGCAGAACATAAGCATTAAGACCATTATCAGAAGGTTTCACCCTTGAATTTGGGTAGATACAAGCCCGATTTGGATTCCTTTCCAAGACAGACTTTAATTTCACAAGTATCTGAGACAGCCCCCATTTGAAAACACGTTGAACTGTTCTGTGTAATGTATTTTTAGCCCCAAAGTATCTTAGACCATGGCAGAGGAACTGCTTTCTCTCTGTCCTTGCAGTGCAGTGGAGTAACATATGTTGTTGATTACCAGGAAGATAAAGCTGAAGTCTCACAGTCCTCCTGTCCTGTTGCTCTCTACTGGTTGGTGTGGTGTCAGGATTGTGTGATAGGATGAGGATTCCTACAAACAAAGGAGCTACTGAGTAATCGTGTCCTAAGAAATATGAGTTTATGTGGGCAGAACATACTTCTAGTTGAGCATATATCCCTGCAAGTTCCATGAAAAACAGCTTGCCTGTGTGATATCTCCTGGTGAGACATCATATGGGGAGGAGAGACCAGCTGATGCTGAGACACCAGCACGGTTTGGTGCCTCAGGTTGTGCCGATGATTGCTGGGCTGTCCATCCCTGAGCAAAGAGCAGCTGTTACATTGCTCTGTTTGTAACACTCTCACCTGTCCGTAGATACAGAGTTATCTTTACTTTGAGAGCAGAAGCCAGTGATTTGGGGGATGACCACGTGTATCCTGGTTTTCCATAATCATCATAAATACTTTTGTAGGGGGTTGATATTTAGGAAGTGCTGGAAACTGGTGGTCTGTTGTGGTGTCTCATTTTGGTTCTGCGTGCTTTTTATAATTGACGTATATGGTTTAGTAAAACAAAACTGATCCATGCTACTAACGTGCAGTACTTTTGTGGACTAAACTGAGCCTGGCAGCTCTTCCCACCTGATGGCCTGAGGAAAGAGAAGACGTGGTAGTAAGAGGTAGATCTGAGTGGAGGCAGCTCCATCCTCACTTCTTGGTTGCTGTTTCTGCAGATGGCACAGAGGAGAACACAGCTATTTCTATGCTGGAGAATGTGTCTAAGAACATACATTCCTAGTGATGTTTTTGGACTTTAATGTAGTAGGATCTTGTCTAGATGTAATTTTGTTTGTGATGCTTAGGATATGTTTTAAGGATACGTCCTTTTAAGAACAGCTTCAATAACACTTTTGCTGTCTTGGGCAGGTGCAGAGTTCAGCAGATATCTTTTCTGGAGCAGAACAGAGGAGCATCTGTAGGTGTACCTGCCAAAATGTTAGTAATAAAAAAAGGAGTAATAATGAGATATGCTGTGAAGTGCATGTTCGTCAATTGCATTCAAGTGCTCAGACAGTCCCAGTTTATGGAGTCAGATAAGCAGCACCGTGGTATTTTGTGGTATTTAAGGTTTGGTCTTAAATTTGAGAATCAGTTGTGGACATTTCCTGAGGAGCAGCAAGTTTCTACATGTTTTGTGGTCTGCAAGTCTCTCGCTGAGTGAGATGTGGTTGGTGCTGATTCTTATCAGTTCAAGTTTTGAGGGAGCAGCACAGGTCCTCTGCTGCGGAGTAAAGATTTTCAAACACATACAGTCTTTTCCTGGTGATGTACACTTGTGGTATCAGCTTAACGAGACTATTTTGAACTGAATATAGAATAATGAAAACAGTGTTTCCTGAGTTTGGGTTACCAGCACTGCACTCCATATTTAGCTCTGAATACAAGGTGTCAGGATTAAGTTTTCCTTTTCATCATGTATGCAGTGTTCAAAAAGAAGTAAAGGTGCCAAAAATGAGCTCTAAAAATCACCAGTGCCTTACCAAGAGATAGATTTCTGTGTTGTTTCCAACTTCCATAACTTCTCTGCATCCAGTTTTAAAAATCCAGCTCAAAGCTGGATCGAGGATTAGGAGTCCTGTGTTTTTATTTGCTGTTTCTGACTGCTTTAGCTGACTATATGTGAACAGATAAAGCTTTGTTTGTGAGAGGTAGCCAGTGCTTTTCTGTCTATATATGGACCACAGAGGAAATTAATCTATTTATTAAATACAGTGTATAAGTAGAATTTGCATGTTTTTGTCTCTGTGTAACTGTGAACCAGCATTACTGGTGCAGATTCTGTTTCATGGGGCAAGGGAGAGGCTCTTTGCAGAGCAGATTGGAATAAAATCCAAAATATTTTCATCTACCCAATGCTAATGGGTCTGAGGTTTTATAAGATCTGTTTCACTTGTTCTGCAATCTAATTTCTTCCTTTATGGCTATTTCATTCATTTTAACATATCTGGAATGTTTAGCTTCAGCAGTGATACTGTTAAAAGAGAAGATAATAAAATCTTAACTCTGTGTGGTGGTGGTGTTGTGTTTGGGATGTAGAAGAAGGGTTTGTTTTTTTTTTTAAATCTCTGCCATCTTTCCCTTTTTTTGCTGAATCTTTCTATGGATCCTAAAATACTAATTCTCAGTTTTTCTGCTTCTGCCCATGTCCGTGTAGAAGTGAAAACATTGTTCTAGTTATTGGTCTGATTCATGAGCATTCACCTTGGCTTAGGTGGGAGGAGGAAGAGAATACATTATTGTGAAAGAAAATGTTTGAGCCTCTCAGTAATAAAGTAAACATAGCTTGCACTTAAGCAGGAAGAGTGTTGGTGGATAACAATGGTAGAATTAGAGTTTAATTGGTTGACTGTAATAATAAGCATTAGTGTTTGGCAATGTGTTATTTCCATTTAGAAATGCAAGGATTAGATGGCTCAGCAGACCATGGAGGAGGAGAACTGAACTGGAGAGGTGAAACCAGTCCTGGGTTAGTGGCAGGGCTGGATCTTCTCATTACAGGAGTTGTTGTGAGATGCCCGGGAGGTGTGTGGGCAGGAAAGATTTGTGTGCGTAGTTTCCAGCTCTCAGAAGCAAAACCTTTGCATGATCCATGACACATTTGGATGGAACATGAATGATTTCTCTGCCTCAAAGATGCCAGTGAGGATAGCAGGAGATCTAGGCTCATAAATAAGTCTATACATAAATATATAAACCCAAACATATACATGCATGAAGGATGTTTATAGTTTCTTTGTCTGCACGTAAATATGTGACACATAAATAAATATTTTGGTTTTGGTTTGGTAAGAGACTGAAGTGCAATTTCCTGTTCGAAGAAGCATGATCACAGAATTCAAAAATGGCGTTTACTCTAGAGAGAGTACCTAAATATCTTCTATTTCTGATGGCCTTTTTCTTTTTTTTTTTTTAACAGACATAATAACTATACTCTTGAAATTGTTTTTTTCTGTAATTCAAATAATGCTGCTTAGACTTTGCTAACTGTCTCAGGTTGATAACTATCACCTTGGTTCTGAAGGAGAAAATCTTAAATGATCCAAATATGTGGGCAGGTGAGGAGAGCCATAGATACTTATCCCAGCAGCCATGTATTTTAAGCTTTGTGTTGTGTCTGTGAGCTTTAATTTCAGAGCAGTGTCTGTGAGACCATTTCTGACTTCATAATTCTTATTAGTTGCTCTGTTTATTTCTTGGTGTCTTGCCAATTTCATGTTCTTGTATTTCTTTACTTTTAGTTTTTTTCTTTCTTTTTAAATTTTCCTATTCAAAAGTTTATCTGGTTAGAGCTTTTGATGTGTCAAACATTGAACAACTTTACTATGCATCCTCTGGCTACAGTAGAACTTGATGACTCTTTCACACATTCTTACTTGTAGCTCCATGGGTTTGGCAGTAAATCATTGACTTTTTGTCACTGATAACCAGAAGCTGCTGTAATACAGCCTTAGTAATACTTGAACCTGGCTTGGAAAAAACTAATTTAAAAAGTTGTGTCTTGAAAGAGGTGGAGAGTAGGAGAGAGAAGTGACAGTTCACCAGTTCTATGAAGACCAGAAGAGTATTGTATGTTGTGAGTAAAACTCCTGGGCCTGTCAGAGTAGCAGGAGTGTGCTGAAGGCAGGTAGGTATGCACAGTTTCAAGAGGGATGATGGCTTTTCGGAGAGGTGCAAAAATGGCTGTGAGTTAGAGGTCAGCAAAAGTAAACTGCCTCCCTTGTGAAGGGATAGGATTTGGCTTCCATTCTGTGTGCTTGGACCACTACACTGTGCCAAAAATAACCCTAGGAATGTGAGCTAGATATGGGCACCTTAGACAGGTTCCTGAGTCTCTAATAAGAGCCTCAGGAGTACTTTATCTTTTTTTGTTGATGATCTGGGATTGTATTTGACTTGGAGTAAAAAAAGGTGGTGCTGCCAGGTTGTCTTTGCCTAAAGAGAAAAACTGCAAGTGGAATTGATGAATAAAACATAAGTAGTGGTGGGGCTGAGATTGTAGAAAAAGTCTTATTTCCTGCAGTTAGCAAGCCTGCTTCCTCTCCTCTATTTTGTTTTTAATTTCCATGCCTCATGTATCCTTTCAGTTCTTTATAAACTTCAAGAACTGAGCTAAATGGAGTCTTTGATGCTGGGATAAGGGATTACATTTGCTAGTAAG
The DNA here is from genome assembly GCA_013400315.1 of Bombycilla garrulus. Taxonomy (NCBI): domain Eukaryota; kingdom Metazoa; phylum Chordata; class Aves; order Passeriformes; family Bombycillidae; genus Bombycilla; species Bombycilla garrulus. The sequence continues at coordinate 1,336,468 of VXBU01002007.1, forward strand.
AACAGATTAGCTAGTTCTTTTAAAACAGAGCTGTCTTAAAAGATGTGAAGAGAGCTTTAAACTAAAGTTGGTGGGGGAGGGGGACTTCCATCCATCCTACTCCTACCAGTTTGATGCCAGTGGCAGCAATAGCTGTCCAGAGCCTGGAGATGGATTGCAGGTCAGCAGGAGAGCTCCCAGAGAACAGCACAAAGGAATTGCAGCCACTCCACGCAGCAAGTCGGCTTCATTGCATCGACACGCTGGAAGGAGGGAACGGCATCCAGAGTGACCTTGACAGGCAGGCCTGTGCAAACCTTGTGCAGTTCAAGAGGGTCAGGGGCAAGGTCCTGCAGATGGGTCAGGGCCATCCCACGCACAAATACAGTGTGGGCAGGGCATGGACTGACAGTAACCCTACAGAGAAGCACCTGAGGGTGTGGGTGGAGGAGAAGCACAACATGACCCAGCAATGTCCGTTTCAGCCCAGAGCAAGCCAAACGCGTCCTGGGCTGCAACAAGGGCAGCATGACCTGCAGACCTCTGCTCTGCTCTGTTCTCCAGTCTCCAAGTCAAGAAGGATGTGGACCTGCTGGATTATGTCTGGAGGAAACCATGAAGATGACAAGAGGGCTGGAGCAGCCCTCGTACGAAGACAGGTTCACAGAAGTTGGGGTTGTTCAGAGTGGAGAAGAGAGCGCTCCAGAAAGCCTTATAGCACATTCCATTACTAAAGAGGGCCCCTAAGAAGGCTGGAGAGGGACTTTTGGCAAGGGTGTGTAGTGATAGGAGGTAATGGCTTTAAACTGAAAGAAGGTAGATTTAGATTAGCTATTAGGCAGAAATTCTTTATGGGAATGGTGATGAGGTACTGGAACAGAGTTTCCAGAGAAGTTGAGAATGCCCTATGCCTGGAAGTGTTCAGGGCCAGGCTGGACGGGGCTTTGAACAGCCTGATCCTAGTGGAAGGCATCTCTGCTCATGGTGGGACACCCAGATGGTCATTCAGGTTCCTTTGAACATAACCATTCCATGATTCCTGAAGGAATTGTTTTTTCACCCAGAAGGTAGTGTCAAGTTCAGTTGTCAGTTGCTAAAGATCAAAGTGGGACTGGTGAGCAGCTTGTGTTTAATGACTGTCATTTTCCCCATCCTTGTGCTCTTGCAGTGTGCTTATGCACACTAACATAAATGCAGGATAAGCATTTGCCTTTCTTAGATGGGGTAGCTGGAAAGGAGTGTATTTGTAGTATTTGGTTAATTGAAAGAAGCTTGCTGAAGCTACTTAGTCTTGAATCAGTTTATCTTATGCTCATAAAAGAAACTGTGGCAGAAATCACAGGCTTGGAGGTACGGAAGTTTCTCCTTCTATAAATTAAACCTTATTGTGGTCTGGCTGAAGGCCACCAGGTAGAGTTAAAAAATGTCGTGAGGACTGCTCATGAGTATTTACTTTAGGTTCAGCCCCTCCCAAGCCCACATATTCCCAACCTTTTGTTGAGAGCATGAATAATGACTCTTTGAGGTTGTCTCAGTCATGAGGTGGGACAATTCTTCTGTGTCGCCATTCTGTTCCTGAGCAACACTTATAGTCAGAGGTGTATGGTTTTTTTTTCTTGTTGTTGTTTGCTTTGTTTTGTTTTGTTTTTCTTCTCTTAAATCTAGAGAGGTTTGCCCACAAGAAAAAGCTGATATAATCTCCCATTAAGAATATAAAGAGTATAAAAAAGTATCATTTAAAAACTAATTTTCTGTGGTGTTTCCAAATCTTACTCAAATACCCTGTCTAAATCCGAGCTAGTTCTTCTCATCTTTATTTTTATAGTTTTCCTCTTTTCTGTTTCAGAATCGAGTTTACTATGGTTTTTACTCTTCTCTGCTACATATGAAACTCAACGAGGAACATTTAACTTAATCTGCTCTGGTCTTGAAGGGTGTGATGAGTGGTAGCAAAACCTTTCTTAATTTAACTTTGAAGTCTGTCATTGTTGGAAATACACTGCATTGAATTCACCCACTAAGCATAAGTGAAAGGCAGTTACATGTACAGCTATAGACTTCAGGTGTTTTATTCAGAATAAATTTTTTTGATTTCTGTTCCTGTAAAGCTAGTGCTAATTGTTAATTCAGGGTGTTTTATTTTTTCCCAAGCATGGAGATCCTAAGGTATCATAAAGTGTGAATAAGTGCACTCTTAATTTTTAGGAGTGTCCATAGGACTTCACCTAAGGCTGAACAATTCCTTTGAGAATTCCTGTGAGACTAGTCCTTTCTATTACATAGGGTGTACAGAAGTAAAGGCTGCTAGTTGGTTTCTTGTCTCCATTCAAGTAATTTTAGCTGAATTTTAAGTTGCAGTTGTTTAGAATCTTTGTCTCTGGAACTTTATTGGCAGGATAGCCCATATGGTGTAGAATAACAGATAACTTTTTGTGCACATCTTGCCTTTGTTTTGTTTACATAGTTTTGTTCTGTAGCAAATGTTTCTCTCATGTTAATGAGCATTTTCTCCAGGAACTTGTATGCTGTGTAAGAGTCATTTATTTTGATTCCCAACTACAAATGTCTTGCTGGTTCAACAACTACTGCTTCACCTCTTTCAGTCACTGTCATGAGTATGAGCTCCCAACCTCTTATGTCAGGGTTCTGATGTGAGAGCCCCTTTAGGAAATGATCTTACAACACACTGCTGCCATATCCCATGCCCTGGTGGTATTTTTAATGGTAAAGCATTAAGTCACTGATGTAGTATAGGTATTTCAGATTTTTTTTTTAGGGTTCCACCTAGAATAATAATTTGTAAAAATGGGATTGTTATCCATCCAGTCCAAGGCAAGATCAAAGAGTGTTTTCCTGTATGTTTAATTATAGTAACATATGGTCAAGTAAAGTTACTTTTTTAGTGCAGTGGATTCTTGGAACTCAGTGTAACTGACCTTTGCTTCCAGACTGTAAAAGTCACTCGAAAGAATGTAATAATAAGGAGAGAACAGTATTAATTTTCATGTGTATATACTAAAAGGCACTGAGAGTGCCTCTGGAAAGTTTCCAAACAAGAATAAAACAGTTTCTCAAGATTCTCCCAAAAGTCTGCATCTCCTTGTTTTCTCCTATCAGAAGCTGGATTTCAATGGAGCAGCAAATGTGCAGCATAAGAGTGAAGGATCAGTGAGGTAAAGAGAATAGCTCCTGCTGCTTTAGGCTTTGCTGAAGAACACCAGCTCATGTGCCATCAGAACGCATATCCAGACTTGAGCTCTGCCTTTAAAACTGGACTTTGTTTCAAACACATGTTTGGATCTTATCTGGCACGCAGAAATTTGTAAGCAGTGGGGTAGCAGGCAAGAGTTGGCATGGGAGGATGAGGTATTCTTGCCTGTATCTTCCTGGATTTCCTCCCCATCCCTACCTCTTAGGCTAAGTCCAAAACTCACTTTCAGCTCTGTCCCAGAACCATAATTTTGAGATAGGACTGGCTTTTCAAGACAGGTATGATTTGTGCTTAATATGGATGTAAACATTTTACTGATTATACCTTCCCAATACTCAGCTGTTGTGCTCATTGATGTCTTAGTAATTTCTTAGAAACGTTTAGGATCTGACATGGCTAAAATTCGCAACTTGAGGGTGTAGGGGGGAGTGGATTATGTCCTGGCTGAAATACTTTAAGTAGCAACTCTAATCCAGGGTAGAAAAGATAATCCTCAACAGGCCTGTAATAACTCTATTAAGAAGCTGTGCAGTGGAGGAAGAAAGTGTTTCTGCTTTTCTTTAAAAACATAGCTCCATGAAAGATTAGGACATGGTTGGTGAATGCTAAATTATCCATTTTGCACTGCTGTAGCTGATGCTGTGCAAATTCTCATTGTGTCAATGTGCTGGACTAGGATGTGTGTATCACTGCAAGCTGTCAAGGTACCTGTCTTCATCAGTATGGAAAATAAAATCTCTATTGCCAAAGATAAGTCTGTGTGGTGTCTGTAGACGTAAAATCTTGTGTTTCAGCCCAGTATCCTTCTTGAGAGGATTATGAAGGAAGGGTGGTGGTTTCTACTAGAAAATGCTCTCAGTTTAAGAGGATAAGTCTGGCTACTTGCTTTGTGCTGAAGGAGCACTGTTCTCAGCTTCCTCTTGACTTTTGGTTAACTAGTGGTAAATCAGCCTGATGTGTAGTGCACGTTATTGTAAAATAATACACTTCAATATCCATATTGGGAAATGCTGCAGCAAGAAGGAACGTGTTAACATCCTCTCTGAAGCCTCTTCTACATGTTTTAGGCAAAAGTAATTTGGCCCTGTGTGAATGCACGCATAACTAAAATTTTAATCCCAGGGTTGATTAACTTGCAAAGAAAAAACTTCGGGAGTAACATATAATCCTTTTTCCCCCTTCCTCCTGTTCTTCTCATGCAAGAATTGCAGGTAGAAGAGGCAAAAAAACTTGCAAGCTGCCAATGGCTACATGGTATTACAGTCCTTACAGTCTGCCTGTTTCCCTTATGTAATTCTCAAGTTCTGCGACTAAGAAATAAACCAGAGCTTCTCACCCATTGTGCTTGCTAGCAGCACAAGGCATAGCATTCAGGTACAGCTTATTTATTGTGTTGCACTTTAAAACTGTTGGAATTTTGTATGCAATCCAAAAGACTTTACATTTTTGTCTGTTTTGCTCTTAAAGCAGGAAAGAATGAGATGATGCAGAAGGTGATTCTCTCTCCAATTTTCATTTCCTTCTGTCTTTAGAAGGTTTGTAATAATGTTGCTGTGTACATGCAAATGATGTTAATCAGGAGATTTTGGTGTCAGCTTTGTCAACGTTTACATTCACTTTACACACTGAATTTGCATTTGAAAAGGCCTGTTATAATCAACATTTAAGGGATAACATAGTCAAATTTACATTTGATTGAGTAGAAATGTTAAGTAATTTTAGCTGAGCTGTTGCTAGGAAACAAGCCAATGTTTTTGTATTTTTTTTTCCCTTAATCTATACTGCCTTTCTATTGGCAATTCATCTGTTAATACAAGAACACCAACACCCAAACAGTATAAATTGCATCTTTACTATATTTCTAAATTTATAGTTTTCCTACTGGTTATAACTTACGGTGAAGTTTTGGAGAAATTCTCTTGTAAACTGTGTAACAGTTACCCATGACTACTTTTTGTGTGTGTGATCAGAGGTAGGATCAGCTGTTTGACTGTTTAAAAATCCATAAATTCTATAGCTTCTTATGACAAACTGTCTTTTTGGAAGTACAGAAATGCATTTCTTTTTCCGTGGTCAATGTTTACAATGTTAGTCATCATTCAAAGAACATCATGCAACTGCCCAAGAATTCAGCAGAGTTTTATGTGTGACCTCTCAGGGTTTGTGTAGTACACTGGTTTTGTCCTTGTCTTGGGTGATCGTTTTGATAACTGTGTTATTTTCATTCAAGTGGGCAAAACGAATTGTAGCTGCAAAAGGAAATCTTCCCGTTTTGGATACGCTCTGGCTGTCAGTTGTGTATCTCTTGGAACTTGTAGGAGGACTCCACAGCTTGGCACTTCACAGCAGTGTTCATCTGGCAAAAATGCTAATTAAAGGGAAGAATAGTTCCTATTCATATCAGTCCCAAAGCATTTCAAGTGCATTATCTGTGTGGTGCATATAAATGTGGTGATCCCCTGAAACTTGCTGCAAGGCAGTTGAAGGAACGTAGCTCCTTAAAAGGCCAAATAGAGGCTCCCTTGCCTCCCCACCCTGCTGAACCAGACAGAATACATTTTTACTGCAGGTATACCGTGCTTCTCACTTCATGTACCCCACAGCTTTTCACAGGGGAGTCACTCAGAGGCTGGTGGGCTCTCTAGACAAAGATAGCAGCTGTTACTCATGTCAGTAGCTCACGAGCATCCCTGGGCACCCAAACTTCTGCAAACCCAGCAAGAGGGCTGGCCTGATATTATCCCCTTTAAATTCCTCCCAAAAGCAGTGGTTATTCTTACCTTTCCAAGTGAAGTAGCTGGGTGGGCTTGTACCCTGTATGCAGAGCTAAAAGTCTCAGCGTGGCGTGAAAACCTTGCAGCTTTCTGGCCAGGGTAAAAAAGCTGCTGAAATTAATCATAGTGACAGTAGTTTTGGGGCTACTATTATTGTAGCATTGCTTAAACAGCACAGGCATTCCAGATCCGTGCTGCAGGAAGGACTGCAGATTCCTTATATTTTTATGGTCTCCCAGTGGTATGGGCTGCATTCCTCAGATTCTAAGTAATCCATGCATGTGCAAAATACATATTATAAAATCTGATCAGGCAGGGCCTACGGTCACAGTGGAGCAGATGTGGGTTTCCTTCGGTTCTTGGCACCTGTTGCATTCCTTACTGGAAAATACTGATTAAAATAGCTTTTTCTCACAACTTGTTTCATATGTCTTAAAAAAATGATGAAATATTTGCCTCTGGGGTGCAATGTGGTTGGAAAGAGAGCTCAGACAGCTAATTCTCATTTGCATACTCCTAATTTTAATGCGTTGGTAGCTCTGAACATGCATTTCTTCAGCAGCGTTTGGAGCCTCTGACTCAGGAAGGAAATGGAGCAAATCTGAACAGAGTAAGGAGGACTTTGCTGTGGAGCTTGGGGTACAGCATGGTGTGCATGCACAGGTGAGACCTTTTGTGTCTCAGTCCTGCCTCCTCTCTCTTCAAGGCATAACTTGATGTATCTTTCTTTTAGTATGAATTCTTGGTGGAGACAGAATGCATTTGGAGCTGTCAGCATGAAACTTCCTGTAAATGGCAATCTCCATGTAGGAAACATTAGAGCCTTAAGGTGTGGCCAGGGTCTCAGGTGGGATGCAAAACAAAAAGCAGAACCTTTCGCTTAGCAAAAGTGTCTAGTAGTTCTGTTCAAGTATTACTTTAAGTGACTGTTTTTTTACAGGAAACTTTATTACCTTCCACTGCTCCCATATTTTATGTAGAGTATTCAAAAAGCCTGTGCAGTTGCCTTTTGGGATGCTGCCCACCGAATCTGTGATCTGTAGGATGTAGTTATGTAGTGAAAGGTCATGGTGTACTACTAGCTTGTGCTAAGTGGATGCTTATGACTCATTTATACTTGTTAACAGGTGTGGGATTTTGTTTTGTTCTATCTCTGAACAGTGTTATGCTAGAGATTGAAGCACTGTCTGATTATGCAGTCATGGAAATGCAAAAAAAAAGTTCATATCTGATAATTCTACATGCCAAGCTTTTATTCCTGGTCCTGGACTGTATTTTTTGTCATACTTCGGTTTTTCTGTTGCCCACTGCTTTGCTGGGAAGGGAGAGAATAACCTAATAATGGATGCACAAATGCAAATTGTGTTGTAATCTTCTTCTTTAGGTAGGTTACTTGGCCCAGCAGAGTCTCATTAAAAGGTGAGCTTACTAGTTCACTTCCTTAAATTTTGTATTAGTAGTAAAGTCTCCCTGTTCAATTTTTTTTATAAGGTTGATCTAAGTACAATCTCTGAACCTTTTTATAGCTCTTTTCCTGAGTATAGAACAGTGGTTTCACTGATGTGTTCACCGTGGGTTATCTTCAGGAAGGAAGCCCAGGACTCGGTACATGTGTTTTACTAACTGTATATTACTATCTACTTGTACAGCCATTTATTTTATTGCTTGCTGCTTTGTTTTAGTTTCAAAGAACTCTCCTTGTGTTAGTGAGGTTGCTTACTGTCAAGTAATGCTAAGGGATTTACTTTCTCCCAGGGACTAATGTGTAATTGTGTTCATTGTGTTAAATTTTGAAGTGTTTGTAGGCATCTCCTTAAGAGTTTCCAGTGATGGCTCAGTTGCTTCTTGCTGACCAGAAATTTACAAGGCTTTAGTAAGGTTAATTTCTTTTGTGGGTATCCTATCACAGACTGAATAAAAGCAAAGCAGCGTGGACAGCCAAAGGGGACTCCTAATGCAGTGGAAGAAATTAGTCTTGCATATTTACTGCAGTCATCAGATTTTTAAGAGTAATGACCTATTGGATTTACACTTTAAATTGTGGGGGAAGCAATTATTTTTAATATTTTTTATGAGTATGCAATCTTTGTATTTCATCAGAGCACTCTATTATGTTAAGCCTCTTCACTGGAGGTAAACACCATTGTGTAGCCCTAAAAGCAGATATTCATATTACTTGGTGATTAATTGTTAACAGCAATTCAGATATATAATGGAACTGTGTACAACTCAGGATATCCAGCATATTTTGTTTGAATGGTTGCAACATAGTCTAACATGAAAACAAAGGGATTTCCAACTTCCATCCCCATAAAATAGTTCAGCTTAGTGGGTATGAAAGACACATTTTACCCTCCCAAACTCTGATGGGACAACATCAATATTTCTGCTAGAAACAGAAGTTTGTAGAATTCATCTTCATGGCTACTTCAGGGTGTGCAGAAAGAAAAGAGAAAACTTTAAATCTCAGTAAAGCCTAGAGCTGACTTCTCCAAAGCTCTCATGTACACTATTAATAGTACAGGCAGGTTGTGCTTCACCAGGGTCTTCAGTTTATGGGAGGGGAAGAAGGCTGGTTGTTGAAGGCAGGTATATTGGCTCCGTTATAATGATGAAATTCAATGTGTGGATGAGATGACAAGGAAAATTGTATCACTTCTAGTAATGTTCAATTGATTTGTTTTAATAATCTTCTTGGGCTTCTTGTGACACTGCAGCTTTTTCCTTAGAAGGCAGCACAGGTTTCTGAAAATGGCTGATAATTTGTACGTGAGTACTGAGACTAGGCTCAAAAAAGAGGGGGAGTGGACAGAAAGAGAACTTTTTGTTTTGTCTTTCTTTTCATGAAATTGCAAAACACTGTTCACCGGGTGTTTGCTGTATTCAAACACTGATGTGTATTTGGTTTTGGCTCCCTAAGACATTACTCAAAACTAAATTTTTCAGTTTCATTCAAAAGTATATTCTGCCAGCTTGTATTTTAATGCTAGACGTGAGTCTGTGTATGTGTTATGACCTAATGCTATGTTAAATCAACATCATAATATTTGTTCCTTTGTAGGAGCTCAAATTATAATCTGAAACTCTTTTCTAAGAGGAACAAGGAGGTTGGGCTGGTTGCTGAACCTGATATTGCTAAATCATTATTTGTCATTCTCTTGCTGTATTTCCAAGAGAGTGAGTTTGGGCATCCTGCTATGAAAATGATTACTTAACATTTTTTTTTATATCCACTTCCTATATGAGGCTGTCTGAAAGCATACTGCAGATGTGAAATGCTCCCTAGCATGTGTGTAAGGGAGGCAGAATTGTATTTTCATACCCGTGTAGCAGAAAAGGCAGAAGCAGAAAAGGCAGCCTTCTCAATTACCTGCTGTTTTGGGAGCTGTCTTGCATGAGGAGGGCTGCTGCCTGCCTCTGCATTGGTGGAGAGGGAGAGTTCTCTTTGTCCCTCCTACCTCGCTGATGCACTTGAATTGCACAGTTGGTCCTGGTGTGTGAAAGGATGGCAGAAACATGAAGTGTGAGAATGAACAACAAACCACAACTCCTTCACAGAATGTGTGTCCCCACAAATGCAGCAGTTACTGCAAATGTCCGGGCTCTGAGGGGAGGGACGTGTGCTGTAGGACTCTGTGGCTGGACCCCCAGTACAGTGTCTAGTCAGTGATGATGGTCACTCTGAGGAGCAGGAGTAGCCATAGTCCAGTAGCTAGATATCCTTCTAGATTCTGGACTAGCTGCTCCCTGTGTTTTGATGCATACCACTATGCTATGGGACAAAGAGTGTTTAATGTTTTCCTTCTGATCTTGGCTGTGGAAATGAACTGAAGCCTGGCACTGTGCCTGACATCATCTCATGACTGTACTGCCTCACTTTTCTAATGCTTGGTTAGGGTGATGATGAGTCAAGGTTTTTTGTTCCCTCTACAACCGAGTGTTTGTGTGCCTCCTGGATGAACTGGAAAAAACAAGATTATTGAAATAGTTGGTGTTGGAGCTGGCACAACTCTTGTGTCAATGAAATTTCAGCTGCTTGGTTCTACTTCCATCTCCGGCCCAGCAGAGAAATGCAAACAATCCTCACTTTGGAATCTGGTTCTTATGTATGAGAATATGTAGGAGACCTTGATCTCAGACACGTGGGAGTCTTCTGAGTTGGAACCATCACTTTCTGTCCTTTAACTAGCCACATAAACTTTTCTCTGTTTGGGCTGCTTTTCAGATGTTTAAGAAAAGTGTCTGCTAAAATGCTAGCTGTGCCACGTGTGTGAACTGCCTGTGAAGCAGAGCTAGCTAGGGCCTCAAGCCTTAAACTAAGTAACAGTCCTGTCAGAGTATCTCCTCTTGGTGGTGTTTACTTCTGGATTGACTCTCCAAAACTCTGCTTCAGCGCAGAAACACAAGGTAAAGCTTGTTGCCTGGTGAAAGAGTACTTCCAGAGGCTGGTGGTGGAGCTTGTTACTCTGTGTCTTCTCTCCTGTTTCTTGGTTTCTACACCTTCTCTGGGCCAGACCTCTGTGCCCTCCAAGTCTTTGGCACAGATACCACTCCTAGACCTTTGTATTGGCCTGGTTGCATCCTAAGTTGCAGAGCTGAGCTGCAGAGTTGCAGAGATGACATCTCCCTCCCTAGGCTGCTTGCTGCCTCTGGGAATCAAGTTTGGAATCTTGTGAAGGCAAGAAAAGTATCTGTTAGGCTGGTAGGGCTTCCTGACCTGTGCTGTGCCTGGAAAGAGCCAGTGAACTCTAAGGTACCTAGGAGATTGGGACCCTGTGAGGACTGGCTCGTAGGTTGTCTGGTGTTAGGGAAGTCTGTCAGCTGCCTCTCCTCAAGCTGTCCCCCTGGATGATCACAGACTGTTAAAATCACTCAGTTCTTTATATTGGAACTCGTGTAGACACAGCCTCCTCAAAGGGAGCGCCAAGTTCAGCTGAGGTTACTATGGGAGTATCCAAACTGAAGTAGCTGTCTAAATTGGTGAAGATGATCTTTTAGTGTATTGTACCTCTAGCTTTTAAACATACCCCTCAGGCCTCTCAGTGTCTGCACCTGGGGCGGCCTTTTGCTGCTAATTCTGAATGCAAAAGCAAAATACCAATCTCAATGAATTGTCAAACTTTGACACTACCTCTCGTTGTTCTAAACTGGAGTGTTCAAACTGGTGGTGGCCTGGCACAAAATGTACTGCCTGCTTGCTCTAGCAAATAATGTAATACAGCAACACCTGCAGTTTCATAAAGATTACTTACTTGAACAGGTTTTACATTTAGACTGAGATTATATTTTTTTTCTGAATTCATTCTGGTAGTACTCTCCCATGCCTGGTGTCTGTTTCAATTTTGCGAGTGGATCTCAGTTTTGTTGGTGTTGGTTGTACCTGTGGTGGTGCCAAAAGCAGCCAGAAGCACAGTGCCCTCTCCAGTCCCCATGGCATCAGCAGACAGCGGGTTATCAAAGTGATAAGTCAGCTGTGGCATCTCTGCTTCCTCAGGCAGGCTGCTCACATTTTAAACTGAGTTGCTCTGCAGCAAATGTTACCTGTAGCGCAGACCTGTCACTAAAACACTGCCCTGTGGCAGAGAATCCTCAGTGGTTAAATGGCACAGATAACAAATGGAATGTAGACTTCAATTTCAGGGGGTTTCTTAGATGAATAGAGCCAAAATTAGTGCTCTGGTTCATTCAGCTGGTGGGTCATTGTTGCTACCACTTCTGTGGATCAGAATCATGAGAGGAGTTGCAAAACCATGCAAGTAGGCTGAATAAAGCTGAACTCTAGGGGATTCTTCAGTGCTCTGACTTCATTGCTGCTTTTATGTGGATCTCTCTGCATTCTTTTCGGTTGTCATTGAGAAAGGCCATTGCAAATTGCACCTAGAACATGAAGTCCCTGCTTATTAAAGTCCTTGTCAGTGTGGCTTCCAACAGCATGCAAGCCTTTTTTGTTGGGGGATGATAATGTCCTGTTTGTGGCTGGATTTCTTAAGTATTTTTTTTAAAGCTGATTTTGGAATATTGCCAGTAGAAAGCTGTTTAAGGGAACTGTTGAAGTAAAACAAAAAATCCCTAAATTTAAAAGCTAGGAGCTCCCCCTACTTGCTGTGGCTCCCTCACTGTCTGGACTGTAGGTCCTCTTGCAAATGCCCAGTAAAGATAGCATGTGATCCAAAAGCAGAGCTGGCTCGGCCTTCTCCAGGGTTGTGATGGCACAACTGAAAAGTGAGAAACTTCTTCAAATTACTGGTGGGTTCTGAAGCCGTGTCAGGCAATTTTCTCCATTCTGATTACTCTCCATTGGTTTTTTACTGACCCTCTCTGCCCAGTGGGTAGCATGGGAAGCTACACACTTTTTACCCAGAGTCCAGCTTGTCAGAAACAACATTCCAGTGCAGTTGTGGCACCCTGTGTTTCTCAAAGTGAAATAGTTCAGGTCCCCTTTGTTCTGGGGCAGTGAAGACTCTGCTTTCCTGCTTGGGTACCTGCTATCTTTACCAGCAAGATGTTTCAGGCAGAAACTAGAGTTTTACATCTTTTACATATGCAGACTCACAGAGTATTCTGAGTTGGAAGGGACCCTCAAGGATCATCAAGTCCAGCTCTGAAGTATGGGGCTCATACGGGAATTGGACCCACCTCCTCGGTGTTATCAGCACCATGTGCTGTACCAGGCTTCTTTGCTGCTCAAATTATTGAATGTGCTGATCCACAGCTGCATCCTCTCCCTGCAGCACGTGGTGCAAAAGCTGCCCACTCGACAGTCGCTGGCAGCATCTGAACTTCTGTGGGGAGGTGGGGATGGAGGTGAAGCCTCTTGACAGCAAAACAAGCTTATTAAACTTAACACGGTGGGTCACCGCCCAGCCCTCACTGCCAAGCTCTCTTTGCATGGGCGTTCTGCCTTCTAGGGGGCAGATCCTCCCAGCTTAGGGTTCTCAGCGGAGCGGTCCTTGGGTGGTTCGCAAGAGCGCCTGGGAAGCCGCGTATCGCTGTTATCCGCTCACCTGTGTCCCTCTCCCTGCCCGCATTTCCCTCCGTGTCCCTCTCCCTTCCCGCATTTCCCTCCGTGTCCCTTTCCCTGCCTTCATGTCCCTCCGTGTCCCTTTCCCTACCCTCATTTCCCTCCGTGTCCCTTTCCCTGCCCTCATGTCCCTTCCCGTCCCTTTCCCTGCCCTCATTTCCCTCCGTGTCCCTTTCCCGGGGCGCGGCGCCTTTGGGCTGGGGCGCCCCCGCGTGGCGGCCGCGGGCAGCGCTGGCCCGGCCCGAAGCCGGGATCTCGCTCCCCGGCCGCCAGCCCAGCCTTGAGCTGTGCCCGGTAACAACTCGCTTTTCTCTCTTTGGCTTCGTAGATCGTGAGGCGGCCAGTGAAGAAAAGCACCGTTAGAGATTTATTCCTTCGGCTTTCCAAACAAACGGGTCTCACAGAGTGGGAGCGTGTAATTTCTGTGCTTTGGAATGCTCGTTATATTTTGACCTTGTCTGATTTATTGCAGTGCCTGTGCTCGGTATAAATATTAAAACAATTTATCATAAATTGGGCATTGCAACGGCAACATCTGTTTTAGATAACAGGTTTTTTGAGGCTAGACTTTCACTGTACAGTTCATAAACTACACATGGGTCTTAAATCCCTTTCTTTAAACTCAGGTCTTTCCCTGTGTTGTTGAGTGGGCTGACACTTGCAATATTTTGTTGAGTATTCATATGCTGCGTCATGGCTTTAGTGTATGGTTTTAGAGCTGAAATGTTAAAATTCCCCAGCTAATGTGTGCCATGAGGATGCACTTTAGAATGGGATTGCTGGGTCACTTACTGCTCTCTGTCTCCTGTGGCTGTGATGCCATTTCATGGGGTGTTTCTCTCCTTGGTCAGAAAGCCAAATACCACCACTGTGGTAGGTTTTATGTACCTGTGGTGCCACCATAAAACCTGACACAGCACTCCCCAGTACTTTAGTTACACTGATAACATAATAAAGAAAAAAGCCTCATAGAGTTTATTAATCAGAATCACAATATCAGCTTAAAAAAAAGAAGTAAAGGCTCTGCTCTCCTTTGTCTCCTTTACAGGAAAAAAATGGGCAGATGGATTGACAGTTCAATATATTGTGTGTTCTTCAAATTTGAACTTCTGTAATAGAACAAGTGTTTCTGTCATACTCCGTAATCCTGCTCTCCCATGAGATATCTTGAGAAACCTCAGAAATGGCATATCAAAATTGTAAACCACAAAGCATAACCCTTAATATAGCCCTGGGGCAAATCTCTGTCTTCTGAATTGCATGGCACAATGGAGATCATAGAATAAAAGAATGTTTTGCCTTGGAGCGTTTTTTCCTTCCTTTTTTCAAGTTCGTTCTAATATTTACAGTATCTCTGTTCTCTGCAGATTTAATTGAGTCAATTAAGATTCTTAGGCTTGATTCCCCCAGGTGTGAGTTAAAAGTTTCTCTTTTTTTTTTTTCTTTTTTTTATTCTCCCATCCCTCTTGCCAGCTGCTGTTTCTTGTTCTTGCCTGGTTACAGAGGAAGGAGCTACCTGGGATTTTTGTACCATTTGCAAAGCTCCCTCTATTGCAGTGAGGTGATCTACTGTGCAGGCGAGCATGAATAACAGCTGGCTTCACTTGCCTTTATTTCTGCTTCCTTTTATGCCCTTTACAGTACTTCACCTCTTTGAACCGTGTCTTCTGAGGGTTTTTTTCCTATGTAGAAAACAATCTCTTTGTTTTTCAGTAGTCTTACCTTCTTTAGGAAGGATTGAGGGGAAGATTTCTTCACAGTACGAGAGACGGAGTGGGCTTGTGTATATTTCAGCTTATGAACCTTATCAACACCATTACCCAAGAGCTGAATTGTCGCAATCAAGCAACTGTTGGTGATCATTGGTGTTGAAGCAGCAGGCCTTTCTCAGCCTGGCACTCTGTAAGCCACATTGTCCTTCAGGTACTTTTGTTCTCTGTTAGTGCTGTCTCTCAGTTCTATGGCTTCTTGCTTTGCATTTGGGCCAACTGAGAGTGCCCAGGTACACCCACAGACTGCATTTTCGTGCACTTTTCAGACGAGCACCAGGCTCCTATTGAAGTGTAACTGTAAAAGGTTTCAGTTTGATTACTCTGAGGATGTTTGGTTGGCATCCAAGTCTGGTGCATCAGATGGAATGCTGCCCACAAGCAGTTCTTGGAAGCCCAGGGTGAGAAGTGTCGTGACTCTGGGTACCAGGAACGTTTTCAGTATAGGTACACAGAAAAACACTTTTTCTTCTCCATTTGGCACAAAGACTGATCACTGATCTTGGTGTTGCACTTTGCGTGTTACTCTTGTCTTTAAGTTATTATTTTACACCAGCCACGGTATTTTACATATGTGCACTTAGAACTCCATGGGCACTTGATTGTGGAAAAATAAATTCACACATGCTTTTCAAGAAAGTAGGTATTGATGCTCATTTGGATTAGCTGAACTGATGGTTGATATGACAAATTTAGCTGGCAGTAATATAACTTTTAAAGGCATATTGGTAGGAGTCTGTGTCCCGACTTTAATCCTCAAATGAGTGCCTTAAAACAGGCCTTGGCAGTATTCTTAGTTTATCCAGTAGGTCAGGGAACAGTAGTAATAACAATAATGATGATGATAATGTTCATAACTTAGAGCCTTGTTTCAGAGGCCAAGTTAATGCCTTGTTTCCTGTTACTCTGTCTTTGGCTAAAGATTTGCGAACAGCTTGCTCCTCCTAAAGTTCTTGTATAGGCAGGACTACAGAGGATATTTGGTAAGTTTGTTACTGGGTTGGCAGGAGAAGCGTGTGATAACTGCTTCACACAGAACTACAGCAAGGCTCGGTGCCCAGAAGACCCTTGGCTGTGGTTGTTGTGCGTGTAAAAACTCCAGGGTTGCCATGTTGTGGCTTGAAGTGGTCTTCTGTACAAACATTAGCTACTCCTCCAATACTGCAGGGGGTTAGATGCTGCTTTGGGATGTGGTTCCTGTGTGGAACCTGGCATGGAAATCAGAAGGGTTCCCAGCCTCAGCACCTTCACTGTTGAATACTGTTATCAGTGACAGCTATCAAAGAGAACAAGCAAAGGTGCTTCTCTGGAGGCTTTTTCCTTTTTATGGTTATGATATTTCACCGTGGCAAAGCTGACCTGCTAGCAATCTAGACACTCTTTCTTATCCACACAGAATAATTTACATTGGAAAAGAACTGTAAGTTCTTCAGTTCTAATTGTTGTCACTGCCAAGTCCACCATTAAACCATCTCCATAATGAAGATCGACAGAGCTTTACAGCATATTACAAAAAGCAAAAACAGACCCTGCCTGATTTTGAGCAAATGATGGACTGAAATGTCTTTATGTGAATGTCAAGAAGCAAAATCCGTACCATCTGTTTACAGCTTTAACTTCACTCACTCCCAAATTCGTAGGAGTGAGATGACTTTTGGGGAAAGAGGTATAAACACTGTGGAGAGAGCGTGTGTGGGAATGCACAAGGGGAAAGAGAAACATTTGCATTTAGGTACTGCTGTCTTGTGTGCAGCCATTCATGTGTCATCAATGACACGGGAATGGCTCAGAAGTGGGCTGATGTTGGGTGGGTTTTGCCTGCTCAGAGTGAGGTAAGAAGAGGTTCATGCCTGTGTGATGTGGGTTCTTCTGACTCTTCTTGTGGTGATATCTCCCATCAAGAGAAACCATTGCCTGTTGCAACTGGATGGCAAGTAATATTGCTCTGTTCAGTGGGATTCCCCAATCTGTCAGGTTTGCTTTAAAATTTGCAAAGCCTTTTTTTATCGATTCATTTATTTACTGGTTTTGGATTCCTGCTGCATAAGGGAAGTCTCAGCTCTTCCAGGGCCGACCCCATGCTCCAGAGAAATGAGTTGTGGGGTAAGAATTTCCTGGGCTTGATAGTGTGTTTGAGCAGCGGGAGTTTCAGCTCTGTTTGACATGCTTCTGTAGATAATCCCAGCTCAGAGGCACAGATAAAAGTGACTATGTACAGCTGTGATTGATGCTTAGGCTTCAGACTAGTATTAGCCAGCTGTCTGTTCGTCCCTTGAATGTAGCAGCTGTTTCAAGTTTGAAATTTTTATTTAAAAAAAAAACCCCAACTTAACAGAATACTGATACCAAAATTTGATTTGCAGACCAGATACCTTCACAATGTTGATCAGCTTGGAGCCTCTTGCACAGCACTAGTTACAGGACTTCTTTGCCCTAATACTTTCCTGATAGTATGTATCTTCTGATTTTGGGCTTAATATTTCTACTATCCAGTCATCTTAATACTTGTGAAGCTCTCCCAGTGGTTCATTCTTGCTATAAAAATTATGTGCTTTATTAGGAATTTGGACTCTTGTGAATTAAAATTTTATTTTTTCTTCTGTTACAGCCTTCCCACCACACCACCCAGTAGCTTATCCACCTTGAATCCGTAGTCTTTTAAAAAAATAAAAATTCCCCTCTCTACCATGTTGTTACTGTTGCAGGGATTCCAAAGGTGACTTCTGGCCAGTTTTAGTTTCTTTCATGCTGCTTCCCATCAGCAACATTCTGCCATTTCTCTCTGTGTCTTGGGATTTGTATCCTCAAATATGTCAGTAGTAACTTGCTTAATAACATAAACATTTAAAAGTCACATAATCCATGTCTGGGGTCTGGTGTGCCAGTAATATTGCTTGAAGCCCATCTGCTTGGGATGACTCCTCACTTACAAGAACCATTTCACACTTGCAACTCTCCTTCTGTTTGTTCAGTTAGTGAAGCGAATATTTGAGTTTAAAACTCTTACTTAAAAATTTATATATGCTGTGGTAAGGTGTTAGCTGAGGAACTAGCATTGCCAAATGTTAGAGTAGAAGATTTAAGATTCCGTGATGGGCAGTTAGTTTTTTGCAGGTGAAAGGGGATGTGTGAGAGACAGAATGAAGAATTGCAGGCTGACAGCAGTACAGGTGAAGCAGGTGGGTTTTAGGCATCTTTGTCTTTGACAGAGAAATAATGTGGGTTTAGTTTCTTACCCAGGAAGAGCTTTGTTCCCCTTTCCTCAATGCTGGTGCATGGAGTAGAGTGCTCAGTGCTGTGCCTGGCTTGGCTGTGACAAGGAAGCAGACAGAAGGGTCACCTCCTTGGCTCAGGCTGTCCCATCCCTGCCTTGGCCACTGCCAAGGAGAGCAGCCACTGTGCTTCATGTGCTAGAAAAGAATCAGTGAGTCTGGTCTCATGGGCCCCTTGTCAAAAAGAACTGCAGTCCATCCCCACCCCTTGGGGAAGATAATGGGAAATGCAAGTGGAAAAGATTCTATTTGGTGTGTTGGCACTTTTCCAACTGGTAACTGCGTTCTGGTGGTGCCAGACTTGCACAGGCTGTTTTGGCACTGCTTGTGGAAGGTTTTGCTTTGACTGCTGCAGTGTTCAGTGTGTCTGGCTTAGGACAATATCTGTGCCATCAGATCTCCAATCCTGTTTGCTCAGGCAGGAGAGATGAGCACCTTTCAATATACAGCCCTTAGCACAAAGCTGCTTCCTGTGGGAGGATACTTTTCAAGGGTTGCTGGTTTTCTTTTTGTACTCCCTGTTGTACATCCCTGGATATCAGCAGAAGGACCTACTGTGGGGTTTCATTTGTGACTTAAATGTTACTGACTTTATCTAAGGAAATTTATTCTCAAAGCAATTAGAAAGCTATTCAGTAGTCCTTACGTCCATATTGATTTGCATTAATTATATTACCTTTCTTGATATTTACATATCTAAATATTCTATTTACATATAGAATGCTGCTTTCATTAATGCCAGTGTCAGATTAATACATTAATTATTACCTATGTTACTTTTCTTTAAATGCTTTCTATGAGATTTTTTTTTAAACTTCTACATTCTTTGACTTGTTGAAAAGAAGTTTCACGGACCAACATTAAAATAAAGCCTGAGATGCTGCCGCAGGCCTTTTCCTTCCCCGTCTCCAGTGAATCGAGCTGCTGTATCTATAGCAATCAGGAGAGTTTCCAGAAGAAATTTCCTGAGTAGTGCTTTGGAGAAGAATATTTCTAAAGTGAAATAGCTTTCAGCAGAGTTTCCACCACACCATCTCTTGGCAATACCTTGATACAGGAGAAGCTCTCGGTTGTGTCGGGCCACATGGGGTGGTTTGTCACGCTGCTCCTGTCTCAGTGTCCAATCCCTGATGCAGTGTGGCATGCTGGACTGAGCAGGAATTGGCAGTCACTCTGTGGCCTGTGTGCTCCTGTCTGTGCTCCCTGCTTTCTCTCTACTGCAATTGAAATTCCACATCCTCGCTTCATATTACTGTCGAAGAACATGAATGCTTTGGACTGTTTTATGTGCAGCGTTAAGAGACCAAAGAGAGCTCTTACTGTATTTGTCAGCTCAAAGACGGTGTGGTTTTAAAACCACATTAACATTTGTTCATGTTAATAATTCTAGAGTTAAGAGGAGCCACGTGTCCCATTGCCAAAATTCTACTGTAGCTGTGAAAATTAAGGAGGTGATAAAAAAAATTTCTCCTTGACCTGCCAGGGGAACTAATGTTTTTTACATAGGTAGAGTTCTCTTCTGAATCTCCAGACAGACAAGTACACATTACTTTTGGAAAATACTTGAAGATTATTTTTCAACTAAATTTGGATGAATGTTTTTTTAATTTATTTCTGTTCATGGATGTCATGTGAAATGGCTTGGCTAGTGCTTGACATTGTTTAAAAAAGAAACATCAAAATACCAAACCAAATGGAATTAATAAGACTAATTTCCATGCCACTGTTAAATATTATTAATCCTTAGAAGCTCACATGCATTTGTTAAAAAAGAGAACAACAAAAAAAAAAAAAACTGCCCCAGAAGACCAACTGATGGGTTTTTAAGGGATTTGTAGGAAGATTTTTTTCTGTTTCAGGTTTTGCCTTATTGCCATTTGTAGATTTTTAAAAATTTTTCTGATTACTTTTAAATGGTTTTTTTGAGTGATTTATAATTCTCATCAAAAGAATATCCAGTGAGCAGATATTAGGCATGTTCTTTTAGTTCTTTGACTTAATTGGGCAGCAAAATTAAAGTTTCTGACAATTAAAAGATGGTGGGTTTCTCTTTTTTTCCCTTTTTTAAGTTCTGTTTTTCCATGTTTCAAAACATTTAGTTGATACTGTTTTGATAATGATGGAGTATTGTGAAAGGCTCATTCCATTTTAAACTATTTAAGCTTATTTGAACTGCTGCACTACTTGCTTACCCCCATCACTCCTTTGCCCATTTTCTGTGACTTCCTTGGGCTATTTTTGTCTTGTGCTCCAAAGTGCTGTCGAAGTAGATGCTCAGCTGCAGCGGGTGTGGCAGATACACACAAACTGATAATGGGCCTCTTATCAAAACAAGTAGATTCAGCTCATGAATTTACACTTGGAACTAGAAAAAAAAACCCCTTGATTTTCAGTTGAATGTTGAATATGTTGAATGTAATGAAAAGCCTTTCCTTTTTCATCAGCTTAAACTGCAGTCCGATCATGGTAAATTGCAAGTTCATGTCAATGCAGTGTGTAATTTTTAAACTGTAGAGCACAAGAATCCCTGATCTTACAGCTTCAGCCATGAAGGTCAGGTAGGTAATTTTAGAAGAAGTGCCCTGTCCAGGGAAGAGAAGCTTTGCAGATAGCTAAGGTGAATAATCAATGATCTGTCTCCTCAACTTGTGTGTTTGTGTTTGTTTTTTACGGCAGTGTGTGGAAATAAAGATTTCAAATATCCTCCTAAAGACTGTAGGAAAAAAGTCTTAGGTAAAATTGTGCAATGTTCATACATTAAAGTGCTTTCTGTATACTTCCAATTAGTTTTTCAGCAGCTTCCTTTCAAAAAAGCAAAACTTCGCACTTCTGCAGGATGGGGAGAAATACCTGCAGCTTTAAGGATTTAGGGGTTGAAATACTATGTGTCTGAGTTTTGGACATTGAGTGTGAACAAGTGCACTTTCAAACCCTAATGGAATCTGGAAGCAAACAGTATTGTGTGAATAACGTAGCCAAACAGAGTTTTAATACATCCTCCTTTGGTATAAAAACCACCAGAGCTGTGGAGAAAAATATTTCTGTGCAGCACTTCCTCTGGGTGCTCTTAGGGCTTTCTCAGGCACGCAGAGGCTGATGCCTCTGGCTTTTCATGGATTGCTACTTCAGCTAGCAAGGTCTTATTTTGCATGACTGTGTACATATATGCTGTAATCCCATCTCTGATGGCCCCATATAATTGAGATGGCACTGGCTGCCTCTGACATTCACATGGTGGGCATAAGGTGCTTGGGGAAAGTGACACATGTGCTTTTTCTTTCCATTCTTCTTATGGGTTTTCTTTTTTTTAATAAACTTTAAATGAAATATAATATGGTCTTATTTTTGCTCTCATTCCATTGCACTTAATGCTCTTCATAGCAAAATTACTGCAACTTTGAGGACAGAGAGGGAAAGACCCGTGGTGGGTGCATTTACAGCACAACCATCTGGCTGTCTTTGACTTCTTCCATGAGCTGCTAGGTGATGTATTTAAAGTATGAGTGAGAAACTTCTTGCCTGCTGTGAAGTTGCCTGCTTCTTGCCTGTTTGGTTTGGGGTTTTTTTTTGTGGATAAAGTGAAACTGTTCCCCAAACACCTTAACAGTAGTGTCTTTCACTTGAGTAAAAGGTGGGATGTGAAGACACTCCTGCCAAAGAATAGAGCATGCTGGAGGACCAAGTGTTTGCTGGTCTGATAGTCATCCTGAGAATAATCTGACAGTTCTCAGCTTTTGTATTTCAAGTTGCAGTTAGTCATTGAAATGTATTCTAATTAAATTTCTTCTCTAATGATTGTGGCTATCACAGCATTAGTTTTATTAAGTTAAAACTTAAGAACAGAGCTTGCAACTCCTACTTTTGGAATACTATTTTTCATGCGCAGTGTTGGATCGTCTTCATACGTAGCTGATAGCCTCACCTTTGCAGGAGAAGAAAAAAGGAATTATACAAGGTTTCTTTCCCACACTTACTGTCCTCTGAGGAAAACAAAGAAAAATCTCTTCCTGCACTGTTTAGGATAACGTGTTTGGGTGAAGTATGACCATGTGTCTCCAGTCATTGCCTTCCTCTCCAGGCTATTGCTCTGCCTGGCCTGGGTTGGTGCCCCCTGCCAGTGCACTGGATGTTGCACCTTGTTGCTCAGAAGAGGAACCTTTTGCACGGTTCTGCAAAGTGTTATCGTAAAATGGTTTTTTTTTCAGGCCTAATAGATCAAAATGTGTGTGCCTTGCCATAATAATGGATTCTTGTATTTTACTTATTTTTACTTTTTTAACCCACTTAAGGATTACTTATAATTCTTTAATGATCATTTGAGAAAGGGAGCCTTTTTCTTCCTTTCTTTCTTCTTCCCTTCTATTAAATTTTTTGTTCTGTTACTGAACTGCCTGGATGTTCAGTTATAAAATACAAATACAGTGACTGAAATTCATATGGCATCACCAGCAGTTGGTCTGCTTTACAAAGATTCTGTCATGTTCTTGCTGTCTGAAATTTTGAGGAAACACTAAAACAATACAATTGAAAATAATAATTCTAAAAGCAAAAAACATAACTTGAAAATGCTGGAACATATTTTACTGACGTGGAAGAGGCACTTAATGAAAGTACTTTTGGCAGTAGTTGAAAGATGTTTCATGTGTCACTAGATGCACATGGCTTAGGAAAGGAAGTACATTTTTGTTTGGTGTAGGAGAGAATTAATGTTAAAAATACTTAAATTATTTTGATTCAGGTTGAGCAGTTTCATTGTTCCTGATACCTTAAATACCTGCACCTGCTTGCAGCTTATGCTTAAGCACATATGATTTGTCATTTGAGAATTGTCTGTTGTAACTATTCTATAAGTGCTTGTTCATTGTAATAAGCTTAGCCTTCTGAAGTAATTTGTAACCATCTGAAGATTAATGTCCAACATCTCTGCTCCAGCATTGGTAGCACAACTTGTCTTAATATTGAAAAAGCATATGACCTTCTCACGTAGCTACAGAAAACTTGAGAGACACAGGAAGAAAGTCCTCTTAGATATTTTAGTTTTTTTAAATGTTCCAGTGTTGATAGAATAATTTAGATTGGAAAAGATCCTTAAGATCGAATCCAGCACTGCCAAGTCCAGCTCTAAACCATGTCCCTAAGTGCCCCATCTGCATGTCTTTTAGATACCTTCCTGAGATGGTGACTCCACCACTTCCAAGGGCAGTCTGTTCCTGTGCTTGACAGTGCTTTCAGTGAAGAAACATTTTCTTGTAGCCAGTCTGAGTTTCTCTTGGTAGCTTGAGGTCTTTTTTTCTCATCCTGTCACTTGTTGCTTGGGAGAAGAGGCTGAACCCAACCTGGCTCCAGCCTCCTTTCAGGTAGTTGTAGAGAGTGAGATTGTCCCCCTGAGCCTCCTTTTCTCCAGGCTAAACTATTCCAGTTCCCTCAGACACTCATAAGACTTGTGCTCCAGACCCTTTACTACATTTGTTGCCCTTCACTGGACAACCCACCAGCGTCTCAATGTCTGTCTTGTAGTTAGCAGCCCAAAATATTCCTGACATTCCCTGTTCATTGAGGAGGGTGGAGGGAGTTCTAGTTCCCAACAGCAGTCCTGAGCCAAAACTTTGTCTGGCTGGATGTGTTTTCATGAGCACTGGAGCTGGCTTCATCTTGCCTGCAGATTGCCTGTCCAATCTGGGAATTGTACAGCTCTGCATGCTCATGCTAAATAATGGTGTTGCCCTGTAATTTGGGGGCTGGTGCACCAGTGCTGGCTGCTCCTAAGTTTCAGAATGGAAGTGCTTAGCTGGGTGAGCAGCCTCGTCCGCAGCAGTGCTCCAGTGGTGACACGGGCACCTGGGGCTGCAGAGCCACATCCGGATTTTTAACTCAAGATGTGGCATGTGCCTGTGGAGTCAAAAGGCAAAGCAGACCAATATAGCCCCAGTGTGTGGGTGAGGGAAGCACACTGTTTTTTTACTGCTTAATCAAGTTGTTCAAATTAGTCTGAAGGGTTTTCAGGACAAGGAGCTTCGATGATGTTTTCAATTTGTAGTCAAGTGCCGTTTTTACTGTCCTTTTGTGTTGTTTTGAAAGCATCTCTTGTCCTTGTGAGAGTATCCTGTTGAAAGCATCCGTCTGTATTGCTCTTTTCTTTTTTTCTTTTCCTTTTTTTTTATTTTTTTATTGGAGGAGGGAGGGATCACAATATAACTGGCATTAAAATATTGCATTCCTAAATTTCTGTGGCTAAGGCTATGGGTGTTAGCATTCTTTGTAGCTTCCAAAAACTGAAAGAAATATGGGACATGGAGTCCTGTGAACAGGTGGAAATATTATTCTGACCTTCCCTCGTTGTATAATTTTATATTCTGGGATAATTTGCTGGATTATCCCTCTCAGCGAGCCAGTTGTTTTGCAGGTTTATATTTCCTGGTGGGATTTCGTTCGAGCGACGCCTTGTGCGGTTTAGTCCTTTTCCCACAATTAACGCTCCTTGGGTTAAATGTGTGCACGTTTGTTCGCACGGAGGGTGCAGAGTCCGGGGCGAGGAAGGGATCCGGGGCGAGGAAGGGATCCGGGATGAGGAAGGGATCCGGGATGAGGAAGGGATCCGGGATGAAGAGATCCTGGTCCCCGCGTTTGGGTCTCCGCCGGGGCGCGGGGAGCGGCTGCGTTTCGGCGGGCGCAGCGGCAGAGGGCGCTGCAAGGCAGGGGATGAGAACCCGCTCCCCGGTTCCGCTGCTCTTAAACATTAATGTTTTAAATTTCATCTAACAGGTATTTGAAAATAATTATGTATTACTAGATAATGTCATGCATTAGCTTTTTAACTGCTGCTAGCTGCCCTGGCCCCTAATCATGTTAACTCTCTTTTGGAAATTGCAGTTCTCTTTATGTGCTGATGCTACCCAGATTCTAATTTTTTGTGAGGCTTCTAAAGATAATTTTTAATTACTCATTAAAATACCCCAACGCTCTATTTACACTCCAGTTTTGTTCTTCACGACAAAAATAATCATCTTGAGGTCACTGACAGAAGTAGGACTGGTAAGAGTAGGCAGACTGGGAAGTTAGGGATGGTGACATATGAAAAGTCTTTAAATGCCTCCAGTTTGTTCAGAGCCAAATGTATGGTGAGTTTTTTTGTAGTCTTACTGTCTCTAAGTACTGTAACTACCTTTCAGAATCTTTAAATTGGAAACCATCTTCCTTCCTGTACTGTTTAAGAGACTATGACTGATTCTGTGATTACTTACATAAGTAATTGAGAAAACTGTCTGCAAGCAGATGCCATTTTTATTGTTATGGTAATTATTACTATTATTATTAACATGATTTATTTTAATGAAGTTTACTGACCAAATCTGACTAAGCAATTGAGTTTTAAAACATGCAGGGTTACAGGGGAGGATTTTGATGATAGCACGTATCACTTGTATCACACAATCAGTTCTGCTGTCAAACTGACTTACTGGAAAATCAAAAATAATAATTTCAAAATAGAATGCTACTTAAAAACAGATATGAGAGGGTTTTTTCCATATTTTGATAATTGTTCCCATTTTACTTGTGTAATCAGTATTAGGTGATGTAGAGTCAAGAAACTGTGATATATTGCCGATTCTAAGAATCTGTTCCTATTGATTATCAGGAAAGCAAGAGGTTTGGCATTTTTTAGTGAGCTTTGTTTTAATATCCTTTGTCTTTCTACCTACATTTTATGATGAAGTTTGACTCTGTGTGTGGCACTTCACTAATCCCTTGAAAGACCAGGCAGTGGTAGCAAAGCATGTGATTCAGAGCATTTTTCTGCATGTTTAAATGTGTACCTACATGTTGCCCTCCTCAGGTCACTGCTCACTTGTGGAAGCAAAGCAAGTAATTTTCTTTGAGCTCCCTTTATGTCCCTGTCTGCATGCTGCACTGCTTTTTCATTGTGCCTGCAAAGCAATGCCTTCAAAAAAGTGAAAGTGTGCCATGTTTAATTTCAAATTTTAGAGTCATAGGAATTATGTTATTTGGCACATAGAATTGTACTTTTGTTCTGGTTTCAAAAATTCAAGATATTTTCCCCCAAGCTCAAATCTGTGCAAACGCTTCAGAATGAGCAGAGGTTGTACCTTAGTTGTGTCAAAATCCTGTCCAGTGATGCCTTCCTGTTAATGCTGTTGGACTTTTATAGCTTGTTGAGGTTAAATTTCTGACTGGGGCTTAAAAAGAGTTCTGAATAGAAATCAGTTGTTTGAAGAACCTGTAATGCCAAACTGGGGGCACTGGGAAGCAGAGAAGTGTGTCTCTACAGTCACTGGTGCAATGTGTTCTCGGCGTTGGCACTTTGCTGTGAGCTTTCATTGGAAGTGGCTGAAGTCAGTCAGACCCAAGGTCCCTGTTCAAAGCAGCATTTTAGCACAGGCTTCATTGAGGATGCCTTTCTGGACAGTAGGAATGGGGAAAGATTGTGTTGATCCTGCTAGAGAATATTCTCACAGTTACCTGCAATTTGTGGCTCAGGACCTTCCTGAATCAAATGCCATATCTATATAGTGTACAAGTTGAAAATGAAAATTAACAAATGCTACTGTGAGAATGTAAAATGAACCTATGTCCTGGGCTCCCATTTTCCAAAAGTAAAGCCTCATGAGAGAGAATGAGTTTATAAAGCCTGATGGGAGAGAATTTGTTTATAATGTGAGTGAGAAGTGAAGGGCCATACAAAAATCTCAAAACTTTTTTTGTGGGGGGAACAGAATAGTTCTTCTGTGCCCCAGTTCTTCAGGTCCATGGCGATACCGCTACTTTCTGAGAAAGCATGGAAGTTTCCTGATGCCTCTGAAAGCAGAATGTGTGTTGCTATCTGTGATCAGCTTCAGGCTGAGTTTTGGAGGAGTCACATATGAAAACATGTAAGAGGGCAGGACAGTGCTTGTCAATGGGTGTGTGTACACACACAGAAGACTCTTGCACACTTGCACTCTTGCACATCAGAAAGCCTTCCTCCTCTGACTAAAACTACAGGCATTAGCACTGTTTTCCTACATACATCTCAATAAAACCATGGCTTTTAGAACCACTACAAATGCTGTTAAGCCAGCTTGATTTAAAAAAACAAACAAAAGTTGTCAGGTAATTTTAAAAAATTAACTTGTTATGGAAAACATACAACAGTGTAGACTTTAGGAAGAATGGAGAATAACATGGCTGCATTATAATTTTTATCCTGCATTTATATATAAAGACCTTGAAAACCAGCCCAGATTTTCTGATTTCAGATAAATTGCACTCAAGCCAACTACCCTTTTGACTGAATTGGAAACTCTCTGCAAACTTATATAATAGTTTATTAGTTTTCCTATTATGCTGCTGTGATAAGTTGAAAAATAGACATTGGTCCTGTGAGTGTGTATGTGTGCAAGTAGGAAAAAAAAAAGTCTATGCATGTTATCGGTCAGTAATAGTCAGACCATGGAACAGCTGAAAACATGGAAACAATTTCCTCCCTAATTTGGGCAGATTGGAATGCATCCCCAAAATCCAAACGGAAATAGTAAAATTTAAAAACTTTTTATTAGTACCTAACCCAGCTGCACCTGGCCAGCCTAATTGCCTTCAACCTGGTCATTACTCAAAGGCATGAAGTTTAGCCACCAACAGCACTTATTAATGTGTAATAGGAATTTACTTGTAAAACAGAATTATTGGAACGGTGTGATATCATAAAGGCAGAGGTGCTGACATTTTAGATTGTTTTATATAGGGATGTTGAGTTAGAATTTAGGAGTTGGATATTCTTTGGGTGATTAATCATTCTTAGGTATAACTTTAAATGTCTGGTGCATATACATGGAACTAATGTTTGTGATGGCCAGCTCATGAAGCATGCTGGTGTGAATAAGGTCACGTTTGGTTTCTGGACAATCTGTTTCTCCAGCATTTTGTGAAAGGTGGGTGCAAAACCTAGAAATGCTGAAGCCACACTTTAATGAAATGTTTCAGCAAGACAGCCCCTCACTGATTTCTGTAAAGATGTCAAAGCCTAAGCCCATAAAAGTGCTTAGGCAAATTCTCCTCTTCATATCAATGGTGTGTGAAACTGAATACATTAATGCTGTTGGACCTCAAACTTAGAATCTGTCAATATGATTCCAGTGATTGATGGTTACAGACTTTTACCTACCTCATAAATATAATGTGCCTTGATTACAGAAGCACTGCTAGTGCTGCTATAGTTAGTTATGTCAGCACTTCCATTGTAAACCCTGTTTCTTTAGGGGTTTATAACTCCATCATAAAAATTCACTCTGGGATGAAATTTATACCATAGGCTTCTAGACTGTAAGCTACTCATTGAAAATGCAGATATATACTAAAAAAAGCCCAGTTGAACAAAGGCAAAAGCCCCAGACTTGCAAATGTTTTCATGTGTGCATGTTATTTCTGTAGCTGAGAAATGACTTCACTTTTGAGATGAAAGGTTGCTGTCTTTTGCTCCCTAGTGGAAGTCAGGCTCTGTGTGGGTGTCTGTATGTACACACATACATATGTGAATATACTTCTGTCATAAATATTTTAGAAATATAATATATGTGCAATAACATTTTTCAAAAAAAAGCTTGTAGTATTAATGCCTTGAAGTTTTTATCTGTAACATAAACCAACACTAAACACCAATTTATAGACAAAATACAATTGCTGCAATGGAGCATGAAGGTCAAGGGGAAAAGCATTTAAAAATATATTCAGTGAAATACAGGGATTTGGGTGTGAACCTCACCTGGGCTAAGTTCACTTCAGTAAATATGTATACACTTCTATGAGCAAAATGGCACGTGATCCATGTGTGATCTTTTTTAAATGGAATAATTGTTTAAAGCTTGTTTTAAACAGGCTCTGATGTGTTATCTTGAAGCACACTTTTTTAATACTCTGAGACAACTAAAGTCAACCTCAAGAAGGTATATGTTTCTTTTGTCTAACGTAGAAGAACAGTCCTACAAAGGTTTCTGTGCTGTTGGTGGTAAACAGCACTGTAAGATGTGGATTTGTTTAAATTACAGTAGAGTTTTAGTGCTCTTAAATGGTGTTACTTAGTCCTTAATTTAACATTAATTTTTTTCTGTGTTTTGAGTTTTTTTTAAAAATACACATTGTGGTTAGGTTTGGGTTTTTCCCTTGCTTTTGCACGTTGTGAAGTTAGAGTTTGGATATCAAAGTGAACCAAAATCACTGGTAATGTCTGTTTCTATATTCCAGCCTGGTGATATGGCAGATAATGATTGGACCTTAATATGTGACATATCTTCCAGTGGGGCTGTACTAGTGGTGCAAAACTGGCTCACTGTAATTTAATTAGTTAATGTGTCTTAAGTTTCATTAATCTTTTCTTGCTGTGCATGTTACTGCTTTTCAAAGACTGATGAAAAAGGGAAGGAAAACTTAATTGCAGCTTTCCCCGGTTCTTCCCCATTGCTAGTTAAAATAAAATTAGGATGTCTGGCTAGCTATCATTTTTATGAATTATAGATAAAATAGCTGAGGACTAATTAATTTTTTTCTCTAAGTACCTTTAAAAAATATAGATGAGCCTAAGATGAGGATTGTTTCTATTACTAAAAGTCCCACTGCTTCGACACTCTGCAGCTTTTAATAAGGAATTGAGCTAAGCTTCTTTTTCTTTAAAGGTTCAAGTTAACCTCAGATGGATACCTTCACTTGATTTACTGATACTACCTTTCCACTCTGTTCACTTTTAGGTTTTTGGCATAAAATTTCTAATGGCTGGGATTTTGAGGAGCCTAGAATCTTTCCATTTGTAACACAAATTGAAACTCTGTAGCTTTGATTCTTTCCCTTCCTCCTCCCCTTACCCCCACTCTATCTGCAAATAAAAAGACCAATCCTCCCAAAAAGCAGCTTGCATATATCAAAGAAGGGCCCTGGAATCTTAAATAACTTTATTTATGAAACAAGAGGGAGTGGGTGGTGGGACGCTAGCACTAAACTTTTGAGGGTGGGCATCCGGCTCTCACGGTTTACTTGGCTGGTTGAATATCTTGAAAGCCTTAATTTAAAAGTCATCTTACAATCATTTTTAATTGGCTTCAAGTAAGTAGTTGAGCATTTGTTCTGATAAGGAGGTTTTTGCTCTATGTGTGCCATAAAATCAGCAAAAAGAGGGATCTGTTTAATACAACAGTGATGCTGGGCTTTTTTGTTTCTAGGGTTTGCCCTAAACAGGATTTACCCCTTAAGGCAGCAGTAGCACACCATAAAAAGACCATTCTTTTACTCCACAGCAGCAAGGCTTTAACTTTCTGGTTTTCAGATTTCTTTTTTTAATAGGCAGCTATAACAAGACTTCCATAGGGTGGTTGCTATAAGTACTGTACATGGTGTCTTAAGATCAGAATGCTTTGCCTGCACTGTTTTATTGCTTTTTGTTTAAAAAGGCCTGGGAAAGAGCATCTAACAAACTTCAAGGTTCAGCTCATGTTTCTGGAAACTTTTCTGGGTGGGGAAAGCTTATGGATGGAATAAAGTCAAGCTGGTTTTGCTGATTTACACTTACATTATTGCTTGAGTTCTCAAATCTAGGTACTCCGAAACCCTGACAAATATCCTAGTTTTCATTGTAACAAAAAAAAACCCCAAAACCTAAACCAACCAAAAAAAAAATCCCAGTGGAGTACAGAGAATTTAATTGAAAATTTGGAATTAAATACTTCCATGCACCATTAATTATGTTGCTATAGAAATGTCAGCCTCTCTTTGCTCCCACATATCTATTAATTAAGTCGGTGTGGCATTTTTTTATCTGAGGATTTGTTCCTGCTTACCCTGGAACTCAAAATCTAGTTTACAGCTGTGAAGAGTATTTATTTGGAGAAGCTAGTTACTTTGTACCACCCTCTCAGTTCCTTTTATCATCTGTGTTTTTAAAGTCTCCTCCTGACTAAGCTGCAGGTGGTCTGCATTTTTTTGAGTAGCATGTAGAGCAGACACACACCACCCTCCTGCACCCCACTGTCTAGTTCACGTGTTCAACGTGTGATGTGAAATTTCATGCAACTCCTGTGATGTTTTGTTTGTTTGTAAAAAAAAAAAAAAAAGATGGTTTTAGGTGGCTTGTTCATCAGCACATTGGTCTCGTTTTTCTGTACCTGTTTGTTACAATTTCACTGGTAAGCTCTTTGTCTAATAACAAGTTCACACTGTGAATTGTGTGGCTCTGAGAAGTCTGACTTCTCTGGAATTTCACGGTTTTCTAACCCTGTTTCAGTTCAGTGAGCTTCCTGTAACGCTGGTGGCAGTCAGATGAACTGTCTTCCAATGTTGCTGGAGAATGCTGGAAGGTGCAGCCCTGCTCCGAAAGATGGGGAAACTTTCTCTGCTCCTGCCATGTAAGTGCATGGTCCTGATTGCTCATGGTGCACCAGATAATGCTGGCAAAAGACAGCTTCAGAGGGATGGGAGATGCGCATTAGAAAGTGTATCTGACCCAAGACCTTATTCTCTTTCAGTTGCTGAGTAATTCATAGAAAATTTTCCGTTTTCTGGAAGTTGCTTGGAATTCCTTTTATTGAAAATTGTTCTTGGCTGTCCCTGTAAAGTTGATGGTACATGAACTTCTGTCTCTTGGTGCTTTGTTTGCTCATTCACATGCAGTTTCTAATGGTTTTTCGCTTGTACTGATTGACTCAGATAATGTGGCAGGTTTGTTCTGATGTTTGTTTTAACTGGATCATCTTACTGCCACGGAATTCTTTGGAAGGGAAAGACTGGCAAGTCAAAAGAAGGACACTCACATCTGGTACAGATGAAACAATGCATTTTTCCACTTCTCCTATAAAAATGTGTCCCCTGACCCTCCCTCCTCTCTTCCATAATCCTCTTAAAGCTTTAGTTTGCATTCCTGCTTTGCACCTAGAGGTGCAGTGGGCTCGCAGGAAGGAGTTGTATATTCGTTCTGGCTGTGTGAGCCATCTTGGTGCATGATGTGGTGGGTGCCCCCATCTTTGTTCGCGTGATCAGATGTAAGCTGAGCCTGCCTCTCGGAAGAGATGAGGTTATTCAGTCACCTTATGCCAAAGTGTGTGTGAGGTTTGGGGAAACAGGCTGTCAGTCTGCATTTGTTGAAACTGGTCACTGAGAAAAGCAGGGCCTGCTTGGGAACCTAGGTGGTGCTTAAGACTGGGGAACTACCCAGTAGTGCAGACCATGCTGCCTGTCTTCTCCAACTGCCTTAATGTCTTTAAAACATCTCCTGTTACTGAGGATTCCAGAAGCCTTGAGCTGCTTGGAGCAGTGGCCTCTCCTTCCTCCATAAGCTTTTCTCTGGGTACCTCTGAAGTGATGGAGTACTTTGCTAGAGATCAGATGCTTTTTCTCTCTTTCAGTCCCTCACCCTCAGTGTAACACAATTCTGTTGCTGTATCTAGCAACAGAATGGCCTGTCAAAATGTCTTCTAGTGACACTTAACTTCAAAAGAATTTTGGTGACATTTGGCATGCAGTGTTAACAGTAAGAACCTGAAAAGCATATCCAAAAGGTCATTTAGATATATAAGAACAGCGTGTCAGAATCTAATGATCTTTCAGATGATTGTGAGGGGCTCAAAGAGTCTGTAGGAAAGTAATCTGGGTGCTAATGAACTTTACAAACTGTCCAGCTCTGCAGAGGTTGCTTTAATGCCCCTGTTAAGTGGTGCATTTCAGTTAAATCTGTGGATGTCACTTGAATGCTGACAAAATACCGGGGAGAACTTTGGGGACTTTTTTTACAGTGGGTAACACCTTAATTAGCTTGATGGACTATTCTGACATTCTTAACTCAAGAAGAACTGTGTCCTTTTCCCCTCTTAAAAACTGTCCATGTGTAGTAGATTCACCATGACTTTTCTAACTAGATTTTTTTTTGCAAGGTCTTGGGCTGTGGAATTCTTGAGGCAGGAAAAAAATGCAGTACTGATCCTCTGTCCTTTCAGAGGAGTAAGGATATCTGTGTCTATATGTGCATGCATGCAGTCTCCTACACAAAAGCTGACGTTCATATCATTTAGAATACAGAAAATACTTCCTTGGCGAGAGTAAAATGCACGTGGAAATTGTGGAGCTTCTTTTACAGAACCACAGAGGGGTTGAGGTCGGAAGGAACCTCTGCAGGTTCTTGGCAACCGTGCCAGTGCTCAGTCAACCCTCACAATGAAAAAGTGTTTCCAGGCTGTTCAGACAGAGGCTCCTTCATTTTTTTTACCTCTGGTCCTGTCAGTGAAAAGAGCCTAGCACTGTCCTCTTCGCATCTTCCCTTGAGACGTTTCTCCAGGCTGAACAGTCCCAGCTCTCAGCCCTTCCTCACAGGAGAGATGTTCCAGATTTGTCATCTTGGTGGACCTTTTTTTAGGACTCTCCCCTGTATGTCCATGTCTCACTTGTACTGGGGAGCCCAGAACTGGACACAGCACTCTGGCTGTGTCCTCACTGGTGCCAAGTGAAGGAAAAGCAACTCTGCTCAACACTTCTGGCAAGTCTAATGCAGCTCAGGACACCATTGGCCTTCTTTGCCATAAGATCACACTGTTGGCTCGTGTAACTTGGTGTCCACCAGAACCTCCAGGTCATTATATGCCGAGGTGTTTTCCAGCAGAGAGACCCCCCAGCACGTTTTTGGTTCATAGGGTTGTTCTTGCCCCAGTGCAGGACTTTGTGCTTCCCCTTGTTGAACTTTGTGAGGTTAAGGATTCTGTGCATGACCTATGTAAGTATAATACAGCTCAGCCTGGAAATTATTTTCAGGTTAACGTGTGCTCTATTTGGCTTCCTTTTAGTATGTCCAAATGTTAAACTGGTAGAAATGTTTCAGTTTATCTGCGGGGGTTTAGTTTACCTGAAAGGGCAGGCATGAACTTTCCTTTGATAAGTAGTTCTATTATGAAAGCTTTTAACAAGTCAGAAATATATACTGTGTTTTGTTCCTCATGCAAGCAGTCTGTGCTTAGGATGTGACCATAAATGATTGCTTTTAACCTAATACAGCTTAATATTTTTCAAGCAGAGCAGACATACTGTTGAGACTGTGTTACCATCAGATTTCAGCATTTTTCTCAAAGAGCAGGTATCTGCTAATAAATTTACTTATCACTCTCATTCACACAGATGTAAATGAAAAATAGTCCTTCTCATCTTTGAATGTTCTCCCCATTTTCTTTATTTTGTACCATGGCTACTGCTGGTTTGTATGTCTTTGAGTTTTTTAAAGGCTGTGCCTGACAACTAATTGGATTCTCTTCCCTGGCTATTCCCCCTGAAAGGGAAAGTAGTAATGCTTGTTCGATAAACAGAATTTATTTAAAGAGTTCCAGGTGCTGCAGTAAAATTTGCTGTGTGTTCCTAAATGAACACACCAAACTCTACACCATGGTGTCAGAGTAGGTATGGCAAATAAGAAAAAATATGAAGTTGGATAACTTTTATTAATATTTAGCTAGATTTAACTGTTTTGCCTTTTGGTCCATTGTTGGATTCTATCCTGTTATCATTCATATGATGATGATGGCAAGGGCCTTGCAAGCAGTTTGTGGTTCAAAGATCTGCTCGAAGCTTAGCCTGAAGAGGACAGGGTGGAACTGCTGAAGCTGGAGGTATGAAAATGTGGCACTTTCCAAAAAAGACAGATGCTTTTTAAAAATACAGGATGTGGAATACTTCCTTAAAGATACATCAAGAATATAGATATTATATTGCAAGAATTTGTTAATGTGTTGGTTTTTTTTTTTCAGGTACTGTGGCCCATAAAAATGTTCCTTGCAATTCTGAAGCACATTACTGTCCACGGCACTTTTAGGAGTCAAACATACTAGTTACTTTAATCAGGATAATAATTTAGAGTGTCAGAAGGGTAGTGTACCTTTTCAGCGTTTCCATTTGGTATTATTTTACTCCTTTAATAGTACTTTATAGTTCCCAACCTTACCTCAATTAGCAGTACTGACAGATGCTAGTTCAGCATTTTACCTCTAGCCAGTAGGGCTTTCTTTAGAATAAATGTCAGTAATTTTATGTTGCTAATTTGAGGTGATATACCTACATGTAAAATTACATTTTAACTCTCTTGTTATACTTGCAGTGAGAGATGGCAGCATAAAGAAATATAAGTGAATGCGCCTGAGAGATAGTTCAGGACTAGAAGGTTCATTATGGAACTTTTATAGCTCATTTTGAGGCACACTGCAGATTTTGTTAACTCTTTCTTCCACTGTTCATGTATTTCTTCTACATATCTTTTTTTCCCCTTTTGTTTTCTTTTTTAAAAAAAAAAAACATTTATTTCATTAGCAGATTTTGGGAGAAGTGGGGGTGGGATATGGGTTTTTAAATATCACTAAATCCTGTTAGAGACAGGTTTTTAATGACAAACATTTCTTGGTTAGTGAAAAGAAAGTGTCTGTTAGTGCACTAAAAAGGGCTATCTGAAAATGTCAATAGAAGCGTTCAGTAAGTAAAAGAAGGAAATGTGGTATTTCTTAAAATCAGACAGTTCTTAAGAAAAACCTTAAGGACGCATGCCCCAGTTAATAGGAAGCAAGCAGAAGGAGAATATTTCTGAGAAGTTTGCTCCTAATCAAGCACAGTAGTAACAACTGGTCCATACTAGTGACTGGTATCAGCAGACACCATCAAGAAAAGTCTGTGCTTGGGTATTGTTCTCTGATTTGCACTGCAGAATACATGGGAGATTGCACAAGAAGGCAGAGCTTCAGCATTGCAAGAAATTACAGTGTTAACTGTTCCATAACTTACTTGGAATTCATTTTTAAAGATGGTGTGACATTGCCTGTGTAGTTATGTATTTCATTCTTTCTTGAAAGATGCCTTTTTTAGTACTTTAGATTTTCCTGCAGAGTCTCTCAGTCAGTTACTAAATTACACTTTTTTTTCTATTTAGTAAAGAAAAATACCACATGTGGGCATGATAATGACTTCACATGTGACAGCAAATCTGGCCATGCATACTGACTAGAAAGTAAGGCGGGAATATATGCTTTCTGCTGCAAAACAAAAGCCAATATACCAATTTAAGAAATTATTTTTTCTCTTTCAGTATATTATTATACCTAAACAGACATTTTTAAGACATAGAGTTAGGGTCTTCATTATATATACTACAGAAATACTTAATGTGGAATAATCTGTTTCCTGGTTTTGTAACATGCATTTAAAATTGTTCCTAAATGTTGTTATTTATAAAGAGTTAATGGATGCTTTCTATGTCATTGCATAGATGTGAGATTTTCTGCCATTTTTGCTTTACTGTGTGGATCTGCATTGATTACTTTGGAGCAATTTCAGCATTTCTATTTCTAAAATTGTCTAATCTTCAGTCATTCTGTACATGAGAAATCTTCTATAAATTTACATAATGACTGTAATTTTAGCCTAGTTGTAGCTGCAGAAATAAAGCTGGCCTAATTTTGAAGTTGAGTTGAACAAGAGTGTCATGTTCACAAAGGTTCGATTAAAAATAGCAGTAGTATTTTTCAAATAAATTGAGAAACATTTATTAAAGCCTCTTTAACACCATGATAAATTTCTCAGTAATTATTCAGTCATCTCTGCTGATCTGAAGATTTTATAGTATTAGCCAGTGTGCATCTCCTGCTTCTCCTCCAGTTAATTTGATCTTAACCGTGGGGCAGGGGGAGGGGCACAAACCAGACAATTTAATATAAAATGTAGAGAGATTTTCCAGCCATATCACTTGTTATTCTGCTAAAGCTGAAATGTGCCACCACTTTTGGATGGAATGACTGCTGCTACTTGTAGTCATCTAAAATAGGATGGAATGAAATATGTCATTTTCAGTAAAAGGTCAACATTTCTTTCAAGCAGTTACAGAGAATTAATATTTTTTTCTTCTAAGCTGGTGACGCAGATTTCTTCTCTTGTCTGCTTCGAACTTTTGGCCTTGCCCTCAAGTATATGGGTGGTATGTGTTTTAAAATTGATATATTCATGTTGAATTTTTATTGTCACGCTTTCTGTTCGTGCGCCTTTCAAATCCTTCATTTGTTTGTTTCTGAACTTTGGATGTATCGTAAAAATGTCACCATTGTGGCTGAACATTAAGCACCTTCCCTTTTTGCTCTGGGCCGTTGAAATAAATTTGGACCAGGTGCTCCTCTCATAACACAAGTCCTTGATGTGCCCTGATAGCGAGCGGGAGAGCGGAAGCTGTCAGCTTTCAGCTGGCTTGAAGAATGCAATTAGAGCAGTTTTAATACTGTTGAGGGACCCCATCCAGTCAAAGTTGTTTGAGTTAAGCCAAGTCTAGGATCCTAAACATGTACTTTAGGCACGTCAACTTTGTCTTTTTAGTCAGAGCGGATCTGTCATTCCCACACATTATGTGAGGGTAGATTCTTTTTGTTGGGCTGGTGGGGGTTTTTATATACTAGGGAAAATACTCCCATTTCTTACTAGCTCACTGTTATTTTATCTGTTAGCTTTGTCTTTATGGCATTGTTAATACTCCTGGTTCAAAGCATTTATTGTCAAATTAAGGCTTAAAACACATTCTTAAATGTCAAAAGTTCCTATGTCTTTGCAAAAACCCTAGGTTAGGTAAATTCATAGGTGGTTCATCACTAGGTTTTCCAGATTTGGCTGGTTAAGGAAAGGGTAACATCAGTACAGATCAGAACACATGAAGTCTGTAGAAAAAAGTCCTGGAGAACAGGCAGTGCTGCAATGAGGTACTGCTTTTACTGAAGTCTCAGCTTGAATTAATTTCCGTACGGGGTGTGATTCATTGATATCGAAAGCAAAGGGATGGAAAACTTGCAGGCTCATCATTTTTTTTCCTTCTCCTGTATTTAATTAGAATTTTCAAGTTGGCTTGTTGCTTCTTCCATTGCTCACTGTTAGAGTTGACTTTGCTGGAATAAGTTCTTTCCTGAGGGATGGTCCTCAGCTGGACGTTTAAGTTATTTCCCTGTTTTTCCTTTGTTGGTAAAGTGGCTCAGTAATTTTAAGCCTCACTAGATTGCAAAGTAGAAAACAAAAGTATAAAACAAATCTATAAACAAAGACAGTGAAACTTTCATTTTGGTAAACTCTATTAGGTTGGTTTGAGAGTATCTCTGTTCCTGGAGGTTATTCAAGCTACTACAAGGAATGATGAAGCCAATCCTTTTGGCAGTGAGTGGACTCGTTACTCACCTGAGGTCCTGTCTCATCTTTTGGCTGCTTGTAACCAAGTTTGCCACTGGAATGAAGCTTTCAGAGAGGTGATGTTCCTACTAAATTTTCTGGAGAGACTCAGGTGATGTTATGCAGTGACTTGCAGTGGCCTTATTTTGTCATCTGCTGTGATGGAGAGGTAGGCAGTGCTCTGAAGTACAGGGAAGTATTCCAGAGGAATTATTACTGTATTAAATATCCAAGAATCCTCTTCTCAAGCGATGTTCCTCTCCATACTGATCCTCTAGTGTTCATTCGTATCTTCATCTCAGTCAAAATTTCTTCTGCCAACACAGATGAATTTGTGGAGCCAACACAGATGAGTTTGAGCCTCACCAGAGCTCGTGAAGCATGGCTTGTTTGCTTTTCATTGCAGAGAGCCTGTCCTTTGTAAGAATTGTGTGTCAGGCAGTACCACAGGATTGTCTTGAAATCAAAACTGTGGCCTAGCTTGAGCAAGAATGAAAGTGCAGTCAACAGCTCATTTTTAATTCTTCTGAATAAGGCTTTATCTGGCACAGTGCCTAACAGGGAGCTGTAGTAGCTGGAGAATTGTTGAAGCCAGCACATTGCCCAAAGATATGGTACCTAGATTGAAAAAGTGCTATCAATCTCACATAAAAAAAAAAAAAGGCAAATAAAGTTCATTGTAAAAGTTCATTAAATCTGTCTAAAGCAGCTATTTTTCTAAAATGCAGGAGTCAGATTTTTCTTTCAAGAATAATATAATTTAAACAAATATGAAAAATTTGGATGAATTTTAGACTAAGATTATATTAAAACTGTTTCTGTGGAAGGAAAAAAATTACTGCATTTGATTTGACTTCCTTTGGTCGATTAATTACTGAGTATTTTAAATATGCAAGAGCTGTGTCCCATCTGAAATTGCAATTATTTGCTTTCCTGATGGATTGAGGATGGTGAAGGTAATGATTCTGCTGCAAATTTAAAGCTGGTTATGCTCATAAATTATTTTCCTTCTCTGTTGCAGATTTGTCTTTACAACCTGTGTGCCATTTGAGCATATTTTTGTCATCATTTGCAAACACTTTAATGAGCCCTAAGTCCTGTCACTGTGGATTAGAACATTTGCAGTGCAGGATGGCACAAAAAATGGAAAACAATTGCAGGGAAAAATACTTAGAAGCTGCAGGATAGTAAAATGACTTTGACATGTCAAGTTATCAGTTCTTCCACACTGCAAAGCAAATGCACTATTGGAGCTCTAGAGAGAAATAGATTCAGATTTTGCTGTCATAACCCTTTCTCAGCAGGAATTGTGCAGCAGAGAGATGGCTGCCGAACTGCTGCTTGTCTGATGCAGAGATGGGATGCTTTCCTGAGCAGCAGAAAGTAGGAGAGTGTCGGAGGAGGCAGCCCTCTGTGCCTTTTAGCAAGTTAAGATGGGAAAGCAAAGTCTGTTCCTTGCTGAATGTGATAGATGGTTTGGGGTAGTTGTTTGCCTGCTATCAGTCAGGAGATGATGAATGCTGGTACAGGGCTTTACTCTCATACGAGGGATGGCTCCTGTCTGACATGCTTGCCCCCCATGTGAAATGGTTGACTGTCCTCTCTAATCCCTGTGCTGAACTTGACAGCAGCTAATACAGACTAAGCAGGAGCTATATTTTATGGAGGCTGTGGGGAATAGCTTTACGTTACATTTAACATTGCCTTCCCTACAGTAGCAGGAAATCTGACTGCGCCTCACGCTTTGTGCACAGCAGTGCTCAGTAATTCTGTGCTCCCGTTGTGGAGCTTGACTTGAGCATCTGCAGAAGTTACAAGCATGAATGATTTAGCATTTGCAGGGCAAAGCCCTTCTCCTTAGCCCTCCTGTAAGCTGGATCTCTGAAACTGCGTTATCTAACATATTGGCCTCCTCCACGTGCATGCCTACACAATGTTTGAGCTGTAAGTTTAGTTTTAGGATCCCTCTGCAAAAGCTGGAAGTTACTGGAATGCTAAATATAAAATCTTGTCTGTATTTCCCAAGGCTCCAGATTTTCATTATGTGCTTTGTTCAGCTCCCTGTGCCACAGAAATGCTGTGTCCTCATGCCTAAAATTCTCTCTGCTATCCTGTTATTCTCTTAGGTTGTCCTGAGAACATGGGGCTAATAAAGGTCATATAAAAGAATGTTCATGCATGTGCAGACAGATATTTGCATCTGCATATCTTGTCTGTACATGTGTGTGTATATATATATACACACACAAATGTAGTGTATATACGTATATATGTGTATATATATCCACACACAGAGAATTTTTTACCTAGTCAAGAGATAGTATGAAATTCTGTGTTTTATATGTGCCTGTACATATGGGGCACTGAGACACAGAATACAGGCAGGGTAAGGTATAAGATTGATAATGTGAGATCATACTATAAGTCTTTCTGAACTCTGTCTGGATACCACAAAAGTAATTTATCAGTTGGAAAAAGAAAATTGTAAAAATTAGATGATCCGGCATGTATTCTTACCAATGATAAACCGGTAAGATAATTAAATTAGGTGAATAATAATAAATAGGTAATAAAAATAAGATCAGTAGAAGTCTAAGAAATAAATCCCTAAATCCAGCAGCAGTAACTTTTATCAGACTTAAAACAGAAAGTTGTGAGGAAAAATAAAAAGGAGAAAATGCTGTGCCATGAGAAAATACTGCTTTAGTGGTAGTCTTATGAAAATAAAGATGTATGATCATTTGGCTTCAAAATCTACAGGTTGAGGGTTTGGGGTTTTTTCCTTTTACAGCATCTGCTCTATGGTGAGTGTCCTTAGTTTTAACTTCAGGAAAGATATTAAAGAAGCCTTTCAAATTCTGGATTGATGGTGCATCCTTGCACACAGTATTTCTGTGATCACCAGCCTCAGGGGTAGTGTATGCACATGTATTTATGAAGATGCAATCCATCAGTCGCATTGACCTTGGAAGACCAAT
This sequence comes from Bombycilla garrulus, assembly GCA_013400315.1. Classification (NCBI taxonomy): domain Eukaryota; kingdom Metazoa; phylum Chordata; class Aves; order Passeriformes; family Bombycillidae; genus Bombycilla; species Bombycilla garrulus. The sequence goes on from VXBU01002007.1 coordinate 1,377,659, forward strand.
GTGGACTTCAAAAGACTGGGGAGTGTCTGTGGTTTTGTGCATGTAGCTCAGCGCAAATACTGATTTTTATGGTAGGGAAAGTTTCTATTGCATAATGTATAGGTGGTTCAGTGTGGCTTATTAGGGTTCCTCAAGCACTTCCATTTAGGAAATTTCAATCTTTTCTTCCCTCTATGTAAAGAGCGAGGGAAGGCTTGTGTAATGTATCTTGCCATGAGCAGTTGGAACTCAGCTCTAGTGGATAAGAGCTGCTGACCCTTTTTGGTTGAAAATTCTTCTTTTGGCTGAAAGAGAAGAAACCTGACTATGGGGCAGGCAACAAAGCTTGAGAGTTACAGGAGAGAAGAAGCAGGGAAGATGGGAAAGACATCCTGATACTTGCAAGCAAAGTCCCATATTCAAGTCAAAGACATGTTGTTATTTTGTGTGTAAAATGCCAGGGATCAAAACCAAGGTAACACTGAGCAGGACCAGTTAATAAACCAGTTAAAATAATGAAGCCTGAAGTTGGATAAGCCTAGGTGTATAATGTTTTCCTTTTTACCCAGCATCTCCAATTGGTAAGGAAGCTGTTAGCAAAAGCAGGAGATTTTTATTTTCTTTCTAGTCACATTCCATTCTAGAGGAGAATTAAAGCTACTATCAGTAAACTGGGCAGAATCAGATGGAATTGTAATAAATGGTAGTTTAGAAGATGCCTGTAAAATGTTTGATAGCTGAGATGGATCAAAGACTTCCCGGGAAATGTTTATTTCTCTTGGTGTCTCTTTTTAGCGTTTCAAGAGGAAATCGGGTAATGATGTCAAATAATAGCGTTTCTGCAGGAAAGTACCAAAGCAGTATCAGTCAGTGCCTAGCAGTACCCTGTTTAAAAGACCAGAATGTTTCAAGGTAAACTTCAAGCTACAATAAGCAGAAAATACTAGAAGAAATATATGCAGTAGGCACATTTGAAAAAGTAATATTGAGGTATGCACAGTGTTTATGTAAAGGAGATCTGTAGTGTTGAAAGATGTCACTCGAAAAGTTCAGCACATCAATTTTGTGAAAACTGTTGTGAAATCAATTTAAAAACTAGAATACATAGAGAATTACATTATTCATAACAATTTACTTCAGTCACCAGAAGATAGACAGACATTAATTAAAGATATGCTCCTTTGTTAGATGTTATAAAAATCTCTCAACTTTTGAGTCTTCAAACTCCAAAGGTATTTCAAAATACCAGGAAGTAGCAGGCTTGCCAAGATGCATTGAAGTGATAAAGACACTTAAAAGAAATTCAGAAGGAAAGATAACCTTCAAGGCAATAAAAAGCATGCACATTGGTGTAACTCCAAAAACAGATTGTATGGAGATAAATATGTGTAAGGTCTTTCACAAACCTGTGTGAACGTGTGCTTCTGTGGGAGAGCATTGCTATGGGATCTGGAAGTGAATATTCCATATTGGTGTGAAATATGATTTGTCCTTTGTGAGAACTTCTGGTAAACATAGTAGCAGAAAAAGAAATTAAAAGAGGAAAAGCACTGTCATAACTTGTGCAGTATTTAGTGGTAGCTGTTATAAGGGGAGAAAGATTTCTGATGATTTTTAATAGTGGAGCCTTCACTAAAAAGATGGATACTTGGTGTCACAACATGTCTGTATTTTAAAAACGTTTATTTATGTATTAATTTGAAAAATACTTCTAGGAGGATAAATAAGTTATTAAGTGCTTGGGTTTTCTTCTATCCAGTGAATACAGCATCCTGCTAAAACAGAAACCTCCCACTGAACTGCTTAATTGTTACTTCACTGCATCATATCTCTTTTAAACACAAATAAGCTGTTGTAGTCTTTTTCTTTTGGTTTTGTTTTGATATTTAAGCAGTAATGATATGTATACCAGCTGCATATTGCTTTGGAATAACTGGAGTCTTCTGTGGTTTCATCTATTCCTTTTGACCTCTCTTTTGATTAGGAAGAAAGAACAGTGGATGTGGACAGGAGGTTTCTGCTTCTTTAAAGGTGTATTTATTCAGGTGAAAGTGTAAGACTACTTAGTATTTGGTGTTAAATTTTGCTTGGATGTGTGTGGTGTTCATGTTTTTTAGGATTTTGTGGGTTGTTAGCATTCAAACCATTGATTGGCAACCTAACCCCATTGTTCTGCTTGGTAGTACTGCTGAAAGGTTTTTGTCCTTTTAAGCAATCATCTTTTACCCTTAAACTACAGTTTCAAAGCTGTGACACTGCTTTGAAGTTTTCTGTTCATATATTATCACAGGATAAGCTGCCATGCTGTTTGACAGGGACTGTGGGATGAAGGACTCAGGGTTGGGGGGCTGCTTTTTCTCTAGATGCAATTTTGCACCTCAAATGAGGACTATTTTGCTGATTACTTTTGGGGCACTTCTCAGAGAGCAATTCATAGCAGGCATAAAATTTCAACACAGGCTATTTAAAATACTGCTTTTGTTCTTGCCTGTTAAGTCTCACAATTGAAACCCTAAGGAATATTTGAAAAGTGCGGGTCACAGTTCTGCGGGTAATAGGATCATAAATAAACATCTATATGCAGATAAGGACTTAACAGAAATCCATCCTTTGAAGGGAAAGCTTATTCTGCAACTTTAGATTGCTGGATTTATCTAAATAACATGCCAAGTACTACGAAGTGCATGTGCACAACAACCCCCAAACAATTGGAAACATCTATCCTGTTGTGCTGGATTTAGGATTGGAAAGGTAAGGTCAGATTGATCTTGTGGGGGAATCTTGAGAATACACTTGGAGCAGGGCTTTTTATTTAAATTTATTTATTCTCATATGCTAATAAGCACCTGCCATTCCCACTGAATTTCCCTAGAAATTCCAGAATTCCCTAGAAGAATCACTCTAATCATGATATGACTTGACTTACACATACCTCTGCAAAAAAAGGTAAAATTAAGGCATTACTCAAGTTTTGAGTCTGGTGTTGTTCAATATATTAGCATGTAGGTGGGCACAAACTTCATGTACACACATGAACAAGTAGTTAGCAAAAGATGTTAATAACTTTAAGCTGTATACTGACTACAAAGGAAAAAGAAAAAGCTCAATGAGGGTTCATTTGAACCCACTGGAGAAAGATGACTGGCGGCAAAAATAAATATACAGTGCTGCCTCTTTTTTTTTTTTTTCCTTTTTGGTCAAGTTTTGCATGGAGAAAGTTGGTAACGTGGCTTAACTCAGCTCTGACAAAATGAGCACTATGATTATCGATGCTCTATTTAACCGAAATATGGATCCAAAACTAATATGAAAAGCATCAATGTGGCAGTTATTTTGTACAGAAGAAAATAACTGCTCTTGAAAAAAAAGCAGAATCAACAAACAAAATAAAACAAATCAACAAAACAAAAAAAAAATTAACCACCAAAACCAATTTCATTAAGGAAGGGAAGATCAAGGTAGCTATGCTTGACAGTCTAGTTTATGCCTAAAGAGAGGGGACAGATGGGTTTTTTCTGTGTAAGAGCCTCAAAAATATCATAAAAACCTAAAGAAGGTAGAAGATGAATGGGAGATCTTGGTATATTTCTGTGTTAAGTTTTACTTTAAAATACTTTTAATTGCTGCTGAAAAATAAGTCTGAAAAATAATAAAAAGAAGTCTGAGAAATAATGATTTTTTTTTTTCTTTCGTTTTCCTGACAATGTCATTATATAAAAGACTGAATTTTGGTCACTGAGTGCATTAGTTGATAGCGATAGCGATGGACTTATTTATGAACTGTCATAGAGAACAGTAATGTTTTCAAAAACATGCAAATGGAATTTCAAGGCCATGCTTATGTTAAATGTATTTCTTACTTATGTTTGGTGTTTTGTGTCTCAACAATGCTTGATAGTGTGAATGCTGGGGAAATGTAACAGCCGTGTAGGAGAAGGTGCTCATTTACTGAAAATAAATCACACGCAGGTTTAACAAGTGCCACTGAGAGGAAATTGTGATCAGAATTTGTAGGGAGCCATCTTAGGCAGCTGTAAAATCTGGTTTTGTCTGTTCACACACAAATAATAGCAGTAATATGTTGCTCTGATTTTTTTTCTAAATATTTAGAAACCTCTTGCATAGCTGTATTTTCCTTTATTTTAAAAATGGTTATTATTTTTAGATAAATAGTATAAAATTATATTTATTAATTGTATTTATTTTCCTGCTAGCTGATAGATGTGCAAAAGGTATACTTTTTTATATATAGCCAGCCATCCAGCCAGAAATAAAGGTACTTTAAGTATCTACACCATACACAATTAATTGTTTGAGTTTTTCTTGGCAATATTTGGTGAGGATGCTTTTGATATTTTTAATTCTCTGCATGTGCTTATCCTGTACCTTTTGTGTTATTTTGTACACCACCCAAAATTAATCCTATTACTGTTTAAATATGAGCACTTTCCACTTGTAGTGTAATTCCACTTGTGCTGTCTTGAGAGGAGGGATTTTCTTATTCTGTATGCTTCAAAGCCAAATATTTAGCAGCCATTTGCTGCCTTTTATACATTCTTATTGTTAAATTAACCTCCATGATTTTTTCATTCCCCTTTACCAGAGGTGATGGTCAGGGAGTCATATTTGGGGACCTTGGAAAATACGTCCCATTATTTTAACACTATTTACAACTGCAATGATTATTAAGTTGTCTGTAATTTGTAGGCTGATTTTTGATTTTTTTTTGCAATTTCACATGTTTGTGAAGTACTACAGCAACTTCTCGTGTAATCTATCTGAACCAATTATAATTTCTTTCTATATTAGATATATAATGCTCAAGCCTGTAGTTTGTTTGTAATCTTAAGTACTCCTAATATTTCTCCATAACATTTTTACTTGAAATATTACTTTTGTGTTTAATGATGCAAGTACAAAATGAGTTCTTGCAGGTTTCTTCTTTTGTGCTGCAACTGCGCTTGAGCCTTGCAAAATACTACTTTTATTCTCTTGGTTTGGCTCTCTCTTGAGCAGTGACTGCCAAATAGTTCAAATTCCTCATCTGTTTGACTGTCTGTGAATATCTTGCAACTGCTCCTAGCTTTCTGCACTTAGTCCTAGAAAGAAATTCCCTCCCTTCCTGCCCTCTCCTGGATGCTGTCAGTACATGGATAACTGTAATATTTGAAATACCAAGCAAATCCATCCCCTGTTACGGGCTGGAGTGATGGGAGCTGTGATGTTCTTTCAAGATATCTCACACCCTTCTTTCAGAGCTGATCTGTGCTGTAAGAGGTAAAAAGCAGGGGGGCTCTCTGAAAGGGGCTTACATGAATCCTGAGAACATCCACCTTACAACTGTAGTTAATTTACAGCTATTCTGGGTCTGTGGATAGAAATACATCTGTAGTAGGTGTGGAACTCCATATTACTGTAGTACCTCATTAAAAGTTTCTTAGGTACTCTTTGTAGCTTTCTAGCATGCATTAGTACAGCAGGAAGAAGGGGAAGCATTAAACATGTTGGCACTTGTGATTTAGGGCAAGTTTTGCCCAAAACAAATAAGGCATGCATGTCTTGGGATAATTCTACTACTCACAAGAAGCAGCATATTCTCTCTTTGTTGAACAATTATTTTAGTTGTTTGATGCTATTTTCAACTGAACCCTGTGGGCTGGCTGGTTGGAATCTCTCTTATTAATGCTTTGAAGGGAAATTAGGCCTGGAATCTGAGAAAATATCTCTTAATAATTCATAATGTATGTTTCACTGTTGTGCTTCTAGGTAGTTAGCAAACAAAACATAGTATCTTGCTTTTCATAATAAAACTTAATAACTCTTACTGATTGTCTCTGTGTGTTCTAAATTTGGGCAGAGTGCACAAAATCTAATTGTTGCCAAGGTTTTTAATTCTTTCAGTAGCCCCATCGTGATTGCTTGCTTGTTGACCATATTGCTGAGAGACTCCCAATTGAGAGCTATCCTTGCAGCTTTCAAAATTAAGTTTCCACTACTTCTGAAGTACCTCTAGTACCTTATATTTTGAGTACTGGCAATCTCTTACGAAGACTGTGCAAAATATTAAAAATTTTCTTTTGTCATGAAATGAAAATTTCAGTTATGGCAAACAACATTGGTAGCTAATTAATGCTATATTAAATCGGTGGTAATACTTGGAAGTTACTAACATTGTGATGAATGACTATTTTTTGAGATACACATGGTAGCGAAATGTCACTTCCTCTTGATTTTATTGAGTCTTTGGAATGTTGTGCTCTTGAAAATGTCCATGATAAATATTCCCATTCTGTACATCATTTGCAAAGGAATGTATTGTAGCACTTATACACAGTATGGCAGTCCCATGTATAAGAATGGGCTATGTTTAATACCAATGTCATAATTTATTTTTAAAATAATTTCTTTTTAAACACAGTGATCTTATTTGGGATTATTATTTTGCCATTGTTAATGCTAGTATTGGAATGATTGTCAAATGGCCCACATTTTTTTACAGTACTGAAAGAGAAAAGTCCACTTTAATATAAAATGTTATTTTTCTGGAGTTAACAAACAAGTCTTTCTAGGATTACGTGCCAAATAAAGTATTTAAGGTTATTGCAGTGTTGTAATGAATTCAAGGTGTCTGTATTTGCATACATTTTTACTAAGTTAGGGACTTCTCTGTGGGAGGAATACAATTGCTATGTTTCCTCAGCAGTGACTTCCAGCATTAACTCTAACCAGACATCTTGGTTTTGTCTTTGGAGTTACTTCTGGGCTTCTGGGAAAAAAAATTACTTCTTTTTTTTTTTTTTTTTTTTTTTTTTTTTTTTTTTGTCAGACCTGATTTCCCTCACAGCTACCTCCATGTGTAAGGAGTGAGGTGATGGTGTATGGTACCATAATTCTTTAAATTCACAGATGATATGGTGGTCATGGCTTGGAAGAGCTCAAGACTGTGTTTTATACTTCCATAGGAATGGTCACAGATTCTCTACTTGAATCAATTAAGACCTTATATTTCCAAACCATTTAGGAAATGCTCTGTTGGTATTCTACCAGCAGAATCATCCACAGGACTGTTGTCTAGGGTTAAAGTCATGTTGGTTGCTTTGATTTAACCTCATGGTTCCTGGTTTGCTTGAGGGGGTTTAGAGTTTTTTTTATATCAGAAGAGATGAGGAGCACAACATAAAGCTTGACTGAACTAACCTAAGTGGGAATTTGGAACAATTTAAATTTCCAAGGCTTGTAATATTGTGAGCATTGTTAATCACGTTAGCAAGCTGCCCTTCTCTCAGCGCTGACATGATTTACAGTGTTGGTATTAACTTTGCACTTTAACAAAGGTAAAGGTGATTTACCAGCTTCTAGTTGGGATGTTTCTTCTGATTATACAAAAAATATTTCATACTCTATGACAGACTAGGGTGAATCATATTCATCATTAGAAAATACTTCTGTAAGAAAGAGGAGACCAATAGATACCAGGAAAAAAAAAACCTGGCAAAGGAGTATAACTGAAAATGGGATATGAACCAAGACACAAGGGAAATAATGTTAATTTAGACATTGATGTAAATTACTATATCCAAATACAGGTTTCTTATCCATAAACCATATTGGTGCTCAGAGCAAGATTAAAGGAGTCTAATAATGAAATTACCCGTTTAGCAAGCTGGTTTTCAATATTAAATTACTCTTCCCTTTCTCTTCACTTCTGCTGAAGGTAAAATGTAAAAAGGTTGAATGTTTTCATTTATGAAGAGCTAAATTACCATAGATTACTATTAAGGTCTGATATCAGGCCAAGATTCATTTTTTACTTGATGTCTAGTGTTTAAGAACAAGAGATGTCTGATGGAGTACCCACTCTTTCCTGAGTGCCTGCCAAATCTTGTATGTCAGCATTCCCTCTGATCTTTTAATGGGGGTTAAAAAGAGAAAACTAAGGTTTTTATTACAAGTGGAAAGTAGTTTGCAGTAGAGATTGTTTTCTTTTAGTTATTATAATGATGGTAGTGCATCAAATACTATATTATTTTTATAGGACCTTTTTTTCCTCTTTGTTTTTTTCTTTAACTCTGAAATGTGGCAGAAAACAGGGTGTGGAGAAACTTCTCAGAATTTTTGTTAGTTGAATAGTGAAATGCTTTAAAAATATTCTTTGAAGTTTACAAATGAATGTTGGACTGAGCTTCACAGTTGTTCTGTGACACCAGGAAAGGCAGCAGCTTGGCACCTTTTTTAAATGCCTTTGTCAGCTGGGGATGTGTTGTCTGATATCTGCACCCACAGTGGTGAGGGGAGCGTTTGACTCCTTCACTGAAAGGTGCTGGGAAGCAGCCAGTTAAATGCAATCCAAATCTCTGTGGCTTTTCCCTCTGCGTGTCCTGTTATGGCAAAGTCCTGAGCAAATTAACACAGCATAGATGTACTTAGTGAAAATTTATGCTGTTTCTATGCTATTAATTGAGGCTATAATCCCCTCAAGGATTTAGCATAGTTTTTTGATCTACAATACTATTTTCTGTTCTATTACATTCTTCTTCTGAGTAATATTACTGTTTCATCTGAAATAGATTCTTCAGATTTGGGTGGTTTTGGTTGGGCTCCCCCCCTCCTAATTATGGACATTCGGATCCATCTCCCATTGTACAATCCTGTCTGTCTTCCTCTTCCTTCATAGCTGTCTTAGCTGTAGCATTAACAGTGCCATCAGGAGAAAGAAAAGCAGACTGCAGCTCTTCCTGGTAAGCTGTGGAAATTCATAATCTGTCTCTGACCAAGTGACCTGAAATCTAAGAGGACAGAAGTTACTTCTTCAAGCGTATTTTTCTTTGGAATATAATGACTATGCTTTGTTAATTCAAAATCCACCCCTTTGGGCAGAAACACAGGGGTTTTAAGACTACTGTTAAATAGTGGATGAGAGTTCACTGTTGGAAAACTCACAGCATAAGAATTTATGCAGAGTATGTCAAATAGCAGCTGTTATCAAAATCACAATTAAGACACCAAACCCATGTTTAACTGCAGGAAAATAATTTAATCTGCAGCAGATGGGTGAATGCTGGGGTCATCCACACAGATTTCTTCCACAATTTTCTTTTTGCCTTTCTCTTTTCTTTTCAGATGAGATAGGAAAAAAGCCCACACACCTGGGGGTGCTGTGTTTCCCAAAATGGTACACATGCATGCCCTGTTCTTGTCCATTTGGCCTGAGAATAAGCACAGCAGCTTTCTGGGAATTTTTGTGAGCCTGTTGCTGTTGCCTATTAATCACTACTGACATTGCAGAAAACAATTCAGATTATGAGAGCTTTAAGCAGTTCAAAATATCCTTTGCATAAAACCTGTGTGCTTAAGAGGACTGTACCCTTCATGAGGAGCCTCCTTGAAAATTCGCTGGTAGGTTCTGTTAATCCCACTGACGGCCTCAATGAACCTAGTCAGTTCATGGGGTTTTAATACCCATAAGTTAAATAATTCTGCCTAGGTCTCATGAGTCTACTTAGGGCAATAAATATACACTGTAACCTGTAATACATAAGAATATAGAGTGTTGTGGCTGCTGCTGCTGCTGGATTTCAAGGAGCAGAGGATGGCCAGAAGTAGAAAGCAAACACACTGAATAAAACCTTGGAAATACCTGTGGGGGGCAGCAGTGGCTCAGGTCATTCAGAAATGGGGCCATAATTCCCTGAAGGACTACCTTTGTTCCTAATTAGGAAAAGCACCTTAATTAAAAATAAAAAAAAAGACTTGCAGAAAGAAGAGCAGAGCAACCTTCAGATGTTTTGGCTCTTGAGAAACCTTGTAATCTTGTCTTTTCTCTTGGACTCCCTGGCTGCTGCTGTGTGCTGGTTGAGCAGGCAGGACTTGGGCACCTTTTGTGTGCCCAAGAAGCCGCTGGAATAACTTCTGAGGTGTCCTTCCTGCAGCTCTGGTGAAGATTGAGTGATTTTATTTTCCACAGCAGCTGAACTGCTTGAATCTGTTCTGCTGTCAGTAAGCTTGTATGTCTCCCTTTGTTGGTAGATGCCTAGGCAAGAGTAATTTGTGTGGACGGAGAAAAAGACAGAAGCTGTATAAATGTGCAGATGATGTAATGTGGGTCAAACCCCTGCAGAAAGAAGTGTCCGAGATGTAATGTTGATTTTATATGCCATAGTTGTGTGGGGGGGAGGTTTTTGGATGCAATTCTCATTGCACAAAGTTGGGAGGAGGAGATCCCTAATTTTTAATACGAGCAGTTTACAACCATTCACAGTTAAACAGTTTATAGGATTCTTGGTAACAAAAGGTGGTCTAATTATAGAGGAAAGGAAAACAATATAGTGAGGATATTTACAATGTGTGACCTATGTGAATTATGATCTTGTTAACTATGCAAAAATGACAAAAACCAGAACCATCCCAGTGAATGAAATGTTTAGCCTTTCTTTAATGAACTTTTAATATAGAAGATATGGAGGAGACTAATTTTTTCCCTTTAACATCAAAAGAAGCCTGCACTTTGGGTGAACCTGTACTTTCTTAAGATTCAGTGCACTAGACTTCAAACTGGGAAAAAAAAATGACAATATTTTTTCTTTACAACTAGCCCACACTAGAGTGTTTAGTTTCTGCCAGTAAATCACATGCCAGCGTTTCTACTGCCCTCTTAAATCAACTGAAGGTGTGATTCCTTTCCCTGTGATTTTTGTTTAACTTCCCTTTTGTAGTTGATCTTAATTGTTCTTATTTGCAGGCTTTAAATGTTGATGGACTGTGTCATTTATAACCCTTTTTCATTGCACAGTGACCTTCATAGGGAAATTTCATACTTATTTTCATTGGGCTTTGGTGGCATTTTTGTTTTATGTATGTAAGTGAAACTCACAATAAAAATTAGTACTCACAAGTATGGTTTTCTTATTAAAGCAATGTTATAAAAATCTGGTTACACTACAGATAGCAACATTTAAAAATGTTTTGCAAACCTACACTGAAACTGTGCAAGCACAGATCGCCAAGTCCCTAGTGGATGAAATTTTGTGGTTTTCTCCTGGACAAAACAGCCAACTGTAAATTTTGTCCCAGACTAATACTTCACGTAATCTCAGCTGCAGTATTTCCACCCTTTGCACCTTCATATTGCTGGTTTTAGCTGGAGGAGTTGTACCCTGTAAAAACTGACGTGCAAAGAAACCTCGTGTGCCCCGCTAGTCTGTCATCCTGTGAAGATAAATGAGCTTTTCCTAGAGAAGTCCTGTTTCTGCCATGAAGCTGTTGCTGAAACTAACAAGGTGTCAGGGCTGGGAAAGTGGTGATGCAGGAAGGAGTTTGCTACAGTGCAGTGATAGCAGTGTGCAATGAAGTTCAGGTAGCTTTAGTTGTGCTCGGCTCAAGTGCATACAGCAGCCTGCCCAAATCAGCATGGCAATGCACAGGGTTCAGAAATGTAGAACAAAATAAATTAGATTTAACCCACAGGGTACTTCACAACCACAGTGATGCTGCTGGCTCTAGGAACAAAATAGATTTGCAAGTCCAGAACCAATGGTTTGTTCTAATTGTTTCCACTAGCAGGTCAAAAAGACCGCTGCTGTGAAGTTGATTTGCCCCGTTTGAAAGGATGTGAGATAGGTAAGCATGACAGCCTGTCAGGTTTTCTGGCCCTGTCTTCTTCATGCAATTTTTGAATCCCAGACTTCGGGGTGTATAAGGCAGATTACATGAAAGCTCCAGCACTTGGCCTAGGGTGTTGTAACTAGTGCAAATTTGCCTTCCTCGCTAAGGGTTGATAACATCAGCAGCTCATCTCTGGGAACAAGATGATCCTCTTCCCCTCTCAGAAAGATGCAGTTCAACAGTTTGAAGTTAGAAAAACATGAACTAATTTGGGTTTAGCTAATTTATGGCTGTACAAGAACAGAATTTTCTCATGTTAGTTATTCTTTGCTGTACTTCTGAGAAGCCTGTTCCAACCTTTTGGCCAGGACGACATTAACTGTCTCTTAACGTTCTCTTGTTTTTCTTGTTTTCTGTTTTTTAGGAAGGCAGGCACATCACATGTTTTCTCACTCTATTTCTTTGTCTCCTTCCACTTCCAACTTTTAAATAAATTGGCTAGTTTCAACTAACCCCATATCAGATTTATATTTTTCTCTTACATTGCACTTTAAATTTTAAATTAATAGAAATAAGGAGGATTCTTTTAACTTACAATGTTGACAAAAAACCTTGACTTTATGTTTGTATATCTCCAATGGCTACTGTTAGAACTCTAGAATGAGCAATCTTTTAGGTGGCTGCTCCAAATTAAATCCTTGCCAGCCTCTCTTTGAGGAGGCTCTATGCACTGCCTGAGAATAAATCAGATTGTGATTTTGATGCTGGGCTTCCAGTGTAAGTACCATTGGTAGCAGAAGTCAAGTACAAAAAAAGCAGAAATAAACTATGTGGTCTGTACATTAAAAGTATTTGTATCCCACTATTCTCATGTACTAAACAGAGTAACTTCTAATAATAATTTGGAAGAATGTATTCAAATTGATAAAGGTGTCTTTGGTGGTGTGTGAGCTAAGTGGTGACAAGGCTGCAGTGTTTTTTCTTGGGGTACAATTGCTGTCAGTAGTGCTAAAAGAGAACGCATTTTTTTAGGTAGCAAAACACCGTTTCAGTGCCCATTACTGCAGTATGACCCACAGAGTTAGTATATTTTTATTGTACTAATGAACAGAGCTTTGTCCTTCTCTGTCTGTTGGCTTTAAACCTTAATCAGAAGATATCCATTAGAGCAAAAGGGGAAATGTGGCATTCAGGTGCTGCTGATGCTGAAACCAGCATTGCATTTCCTGTTGAATATCTCCGGATTTATCTGTGTTCAAAATGAAAAAAGCAAGCCAGTTGTCTGCCACAGTGCAGGTTAAAGGGCAGTATGAGGAAAGCATTTGATCTCTTAACTCCCTCCATTTTCTCTATTCAGTATCTCTGCTGTGTCCTGCTGTTCTCCCTTTTTCTGAGCATGTTATATGTGAAAAAACCCCTCCAAAGACACAGCCAGTAGGGCAAGAGTTGTGTAAAGTAGAACTGACATATTTGTCTCCTTATAGCAGCTTCTTGTATGATATCCTCTCCATCCATCCTCTCATAAATTCAGAGTGTTTTGAATGGGATAGTTATCATTTAGGACATCTTTGAAGCAGGACAAATCCAAGAAGTTTTTCCTAGATGTTTAGAATGGTAAGATTAGGATTGAACCATGACTTTCTAATTTCCAGAAGTCATGTCTCACTGGATGATCTTTTTCTTATCTTCCTTGTACTATTGTATTCTCTTTTATGTTGACATCTTTGTTTTAGAGTCCGCTGAGAGAAGATAATGATGAGGATTACATCATACGGATTATAAAAGACCATTTAACCTCAGCTAAGAGACTTTACTCTTTACATGTTGTTATTTGCAGACTCAGAAGAACAATTTAATTAACCAGACGTGGAAATAGCCATCGGTCTGTGTTCTAAACAAACTTACCTAGACCTCAAGGCTGAAGTTTGTTGGACAGTAGCTGAAACAATAAAGGTTTACACTATAAAAATTAATTTGTTCGAAGAATCTGAAGCATCTTGATCTAACTTAAAACTTCAGTGCTGGCAAACAGCTGCTCAGCAGTAGTTCTGGCCAGAAAAATCCTGTGAAGGAGTGTAATAAATCATCAAAATTAATTGTTTTAATCAGATTTAAAATGAAAACAATAGAGAGGGTTTTTTGGGTATTGCAGGGCAGAGTGATTCTCTGCAACAGTCTTTTTATAAGCACTTTGCTATTGAATAGCATTGCCAGAATCATTATGTAGCAAACCACCAGAAGATGGAAGAAACCCTGGTCTGTTGTGAATGTTTCATTTTATGAACTATTTGGTTCAATTTCGGTTTTAAAACTGTAGTACATCATAGATCTTGAAGCATTGAATGTTAAAAAAATGATAAAACATAGTTTTTAGTGTTCTCTGCCTCAGGTTCTTAATTGAGAACATAAAGGAGTTTGCCTTGAGAGTTAGGTGGAATAATTGGTCTTCCAGGTATCTTATTTTAAATGTAATTGCTTTTTTCTACCTCATATAGTGTCAGTAGGATGATATTAGGTAGAGTCCTAATGGAGAGCCTGTTATAGGACTCAAATTTTAACTGCAAGATCTTGTTCTTCACCTTAGGATCTAAATTTTTGAACTGTTAACACAGATGACTTCCCCAAAATGTTGCTTAGGGATTAGATTCAGAAAGAAAAAGAAAGCAGTGAAACAGAGTTTAATTGTAATTCACTCTGCTACTTCTTTATATTGCAATTTCATTGTTTCACTAGTTCTTTGTCACTGTGGTCTGATAGAATAGACAAGACCTGAATTTTAATACTTCAGTAATGATCCCTCTTGTCTCACAGCTTTCATCACTTATTTAAGATTGTGAAAAGGAGCTTGATATTTTTTTCTTACTGTATTGCTCCTAATAGCTGAAGCAAGAGAGGCAAAATGGAAAAAATCAGCTATGGCTTATAGCATAAATACCTTTTAACCCTTGACACGGTGTAGGTGTTCAGCTTCCACCCTTTCCCCAGTTCTGTTTTGAAATTGCTCTGTCTTTGGCGTCTCAGTAACAATTTGGTGGCTTCCCATGTCATTCTGTAACCCAGCAGAGCTGGAAGTGTGCCAGGACTGTTGGAATCATATGCAGCTTTGGACCTTTGACATGTGTGTCCAGTGTTTGTCCCCCATCAGCAGTTTCACATCCCAGACCAAGAGGCTGAATTATTACAAGTGATTTGCAACCAAGTAGCATTTTTTTTTTTGTCATTAGGTATTTTTTCTGTAGTTACAGGAAGTGAAGGAGGTATATGATGACAGGGAAGAGAAAGTGACTGAAAGCAGATAATAGCTGGAACAATTTCTCAATTTTAATGTGTCAGAACATTCTGTCCTGTTTGCTTAAAACAAGAGTGGTCTGCATCTGTACCATGATGAAAAATAGAATGCTGCTGTGTGTGCACTGTTAGGTAGGGAGGCTTCCACTGTACAGCAGACATATGGAAAACCCTTCCTAGGGTGGCAAGCATGATTAGGGGAATTTTTTTTCTCAAAGCAGGCTGTTGCTGGTTTTAAGGTTTTGAATGTTGCTCCTTTTGTCTTCACAATTATGCTGCAATAGGTCACGGGGAAGTAGGAGAGGGGAAGCCACATCAGGTCAAGTCACTATTGCTGCTTCATTCTCTACAAAGGGTATGGCTGGAGGAGTTAATACACCGTGGAGGTAGTAACATGCTTAAAAATTGTTTTTTGGTTTCTTTAATATAAGCATACAAGTGATTACACTAACTCTTATTCAGCCCTTCCTGGAAGAAGACGGAAATTGGATATTTTCTTAGGTTTGCTCAGAACAAAATTTTAAATACCACTGTATCTCCTTCTAATAGCTTTTGGATGTGTTGGCAGATACATGCTACAATTCCACTGTGGAAGTTAAAATGATAATAGGATAATATCTCAATGATAATGGGTTTCCAGAAACTTGATGCAGCTTTTGGGATTGGGGGGAATATTGCCTCTGCAGAGTAAGTGAGAGGGAGAACTGTGCAGTTTCCCTTTATTTGGCAGTTGCTGGATGTGGATGGAGCTCAGACAAGGCTGTTTCTGCCTGGCCAGTAACAAGCATAGGATTGCATATTTAAAGCAATGGGATGTCCTGGGACATGTGTGAAAACCGAGGATAGCTTACACGGAGCGGCTTATGGCAAATCTAATGGAAATTGGTTTGGCTTTTCATTGTGCACATAAAACAGTCTGACCCAAAACTCAGCTTAGAAGATCAAGTTGTGGGTTCAGGCAAGAGAAGTTTTATTCTAGAAAGACCACTCTGTAAGTAGCTGAGGAGGTTCTTTTTAGAGGTGATGATGAATGAATGTGCAATTTGGTGTTTTGTGAATTTCAAGGGCTATGAAATTCTTTCACTGGGAGATCCAGCTATGCTGTCCATATTTGACCCAGAACTTGGAAACAAATCATGGCTCTTCCTATATAATTGCTGGAGGTCTGGAAAGTGAGATTGCTAGTTACAGTATTTCTTAATTTGATAATAGGGCTATCACTTTTCAATTTACATTTCCTTCATTCAAATTATTGTAGAATCTGTAGATTACAATTACTTGCTAGATTGATGCTATTTAATTAGTTTTGTAGAAAAGAATTTGCAGAATAGCCTCTTGACAACTGCTAGAGTATGGTTACAGAAGAGCTGAATCCATTAGGTTTAGCCTGGGTTTATGAGAGTTCATGGGGGTAAGGAGTGGTTGTTACTATGAATGTGTTTGTCCACTTCATAGAGTTTGTAATTATAACTGGCATTTCTTAGCCCATTGATATTTGAAAAGAGATATTATTTGTGACACTTGTAGTTGGAGAGTTCTGGGTAGGAGAATGTAAAATACTTGATTAAAACCTGCTGTGCTGATTGTTTTACTCTTGAGGGAAAAATACATTCATGTTTTACTTGAAAATAGTCTCTTTAAAAATGTTAACTTTCACCAGAAAGCTGGATGATTTTAAATAAATAAATAAAAATAAACTGTGATAATTACATCTTCTATTGGGCTCTCGAGTGCAAATATTTCAGTTTAAAATGGCTACAAATTGAATCTGAGCAACTTGTAGTATTACTAATGGTAATACTGTATCTTACTCCTTCAGAACTTTTATGCAGCTGGTTTAAATAAAATAAATGCAGATTGCCTTTAGTCGCCTTCCACCATATTTAACTACTATTAGACTTTTCTGAGACTTCTTGATGTGAAATTCCCTTACACCATCATTAATATAATTGCAACAGGGAATTACTGTATTTACTGCTCACTAAATTGTTTTAATAGGTTTGGAGTATGTGTTTGTTCTTCTTGAAAAGCCATTTGAATTTCTAACTTCCGTGGGCACCTGAAGAGAGACTTAATAGCTGTGTAAGTCTCCTGAGGCATGATCCCAGGAGGATAAAAAAATATTTGCTCATTTTAGTGTTTCAAACCATACTGCTGGCAGAAATTTCATTTTTTAGGTGATAGGTTTGCTAGGATTTTTGTGTAGAAGTAGCAGATATGAGATTACATAAACTGGAAAGAAAGACTTTACTCATCTGTTACCATAGCTTCACTTCTGTAACATCATCTCTGGGAAATAAATGTTTGTGTTATTTTGTCCTGTGTCATGTAATATAAATTTCCTTTAATGCTATAGTAGTTGTCTTGAGTGCATTACAACTCAACCTGAAAATGTGAAGTTGTAACACTAGTGGAGGAGGATAGGGAAGTGAACAAAGGGATATGTGAATAAAAGACAGTAGTTTTTGTTGTTGCTTTCTTGTGTCTTGTACAGCAAAAGTCTGATTGTCTTACCCTGCATCCTTTTAACAACTTTCTGCCCTGATTCAATGTGGAGTCTTGAGATCTGATGTAGAGCAATGGTTTTCAAAGAAATGCTGGCAAGAAAGTTGTAACTCTTTGTTTGAGTATGTCCTACTTTAGAAATGGAGATTGTTTTAACCTTGGGTACCATATAATGTATTTATGTAACTACATTCTTTTCCTAGAGATTAAACAAGTTCCTTTATATACATAGTGAGAAGCATTATGTTGAATCTGTGATGTGGCTCCTAGTTCCATTAAATTACAACTATGTGGTTTATAATGTGCATTTCTTTGTAATCTGTGTAGAACAGAGATTTCATCACCTCCTAAGAATACTCTGTACAGACAGTGGGTTATCTCTTCATCATGATTCTTAAAAATTAAGTCTGTTGAGCATCCTAAAAGGTTTTCTTATTCCTAAGAAGGAGAATAGATGGTGTTTGTAGAACTGGTTGTGTTTGTTCATTGCTGAAGTCTCCACTTCAGGTATTTGAGGTATTAATCTTAAAAGAAAACCCATATAAAAGAGGAAAACCATTTCACGTAATATCACCTCTGCATGACTTTGGAGAAGGGTTAATGAAGTTCTTTCACATTTAAAACTTACTAAATATGTGTATATATAAAGTTATGGAAGAACTACAGGGAATTTTTTTTCTCAAAAGTCTTTTGCATTACTCTGGAATTCAGAGTTTTGGCTACAGTTTTGAGACTTATATCGGACCTCAGCAGGTGAACCATAAAAGAAAATAAATCTAGGAATATAAGGGGGAAAGGAGGAGGAGGAGTGTGAAACAAAATCCAGGAAAAAAAATCACCAGCTGCATAGAGTAGTATTTGCCATTCTTTGCTAATAACAAACAGAATGTTGTCATTTATTCCCTTAAAGTTCTTTTCATGAAGGAGTTAGTTACCACTGGGATGTACTCTAGCCATCGCTAGGTCTCTGTCATACGAACCTGCCAGTTGAACTGTAACAAAGAAAAATGGGTAATCACGTGAACAGTCGTCATCTCTCATTGCTGCATTTGTTAAAACCATGTTTTTGCTCCGAAGTGTTAAAATTCAGTGTTTCAAAAGCTGATTAACAAAGCACCTAAGTGCTTACCTTGTCAAAACATCATCACCAGTTCCACATGAAGACTGGAAGTGCCCTTTTTCTGGTGCTCCTTCAGTTGCATTTGAGTTGATTCTTAGTGCAGTCCAATTAGTATGCATTTTTAAAGATATTAAAAATTATTGAAATATCTCATTGCTGTCTTTCTATATTGATGATGTCTTTGTTTTAGTTCTTTTTTCTGAACTAATATGCAGTAATCATGTTTAACACATCCAAAACATGCTGTCACCATGGAGATATCCTTGCTCGTGGTCTCTGGGGAATTCCTCTGCTTTGGTGCTCTCCAGTCCCTCAGACTGGAGTCCAGTCTGAAAGTCCAGTGCAAACAGAGATTGGTGGAACATATCCATTTGCAGCTATCATCATAATGAAAAGAAACAAGCTGGAGTGAGCTGTTTATGTGGCATATTTTGGCAAAATATGTGTAAGTTAAGCCTGTGTCACATGGATGTGGAGCAGGACATAGATACCAAGATGTCTAATGGAAATCAAATCGGTGGCCCTAGTAGTGAAAATTGAAGTGAACTTTATGAAAAGAACATATGAGCAATCATAGTGAAAACACTTTATTCATCCAAGGGTGTGTGGTCTTGTGACTTGCACAGCTGTTTGCTTTCTGAGCCACTGGTAAAGCGATGCAAAGTAGGACCATTCCGGACACATCTGTCCTCTGGTTTTATGTGAAACAGTTGCGATCGGATTGTTTGTTGACAGCAGGTATTTCCATCTTTGCAATGATTCATGAAACCCTGAAGTTCCCTACTGAGAGCCTTGGGACAAACCATTTAAACTCAAAAATGCTTTGCTGAAAGATGTCATAATCCTGTAGTGATAGGTGTAAGGCCATGCCAGGAGCTGAGGCAGCTGTGACATGCTATCCTGAACCATCTGCAGGGGTTTGAATATATGGACTCTCTTCCAAAGAAGTAGTTCTGTTGAGTACATAGGAAGTGGAAAAGTAGTGGAAAGTATGAAAGTGAGACAAAACACCTTGTATAAAAATCAAGTTTATGAGAGCTGATGAGCACACAAGACATATGGGCATACTCATATATCCCAGGGCTTGCATTAGCCCGCTGTTGTCTCTCATGATCATTTTCTTGATGTTAGTTTTTGGGCCACTGGTTTCCTGTTCTTTAATAATGTCATGCTGCCATTTTCTTGCAAGTTTCATCACCTTTCACATCGCACAAACATAAGCAGACATAGAAAATTTAACTTTCATCTTAGTTGAAACTTTGAATTCTGACACAGAAGGAAGCTTATTCTCAGAGGCACTGCCACGTTTGTCCTCTCTTAGCCACACTTTATTGTGTATCAAAGGTCTTGTTTTTGCCTCATGAACTTTTCACAGAGCAAATTACCATTTATCTGAGGCTTCATAAGGTACAGTTCTTGCACACTTCATTTTATTCTGGCTGATAAACTGAGTAATGACAAATTAATTGCTTTCATTTTTGACTGCTTTGCTAGAGAGTTCTGACCCCAGAGTCATTTTGCATGACAGCAGTAGTATTTTGAAAAGTAAAATCTCTGCTCTGTTTCTGTAACTGTGGCCCATGCAGTCTACCTATTTTCCACTGTGGCAGCTATTTCAAGAGTTGAACTTTTACTACGCTGTTGACAGTGTGCTGCAGTGCCGCCAGGCATGCAGGTAGTGGAAGGCAGTGCCTGATTTCCCAGGGCAGCCTATGTCTGTGATTATTTCAGAGAGGAATCTGATAAGAGTGTTCTGTAACTTCATCTCCTGTGTTCTGCTGCCAGTGCCATCATCATGACCTGACAGCCCAAATGATGAGTGCAATGCATTCATTACAAGAATTTTAAAAATAAATATGGCGAGTCCTATTCGCACTGAGTTCTTAACCAGATAGACTTAATTCTTCCAACACTATTTTCACTTTGGTATCTATTAATCTAAGTTGTTTGATCTCAGTTTCTCCATTTTTTGCCCTCTTATCATGTAAGTTACTCCTCAAAGGCAGTAAGATTAAACTGTGTGAAGAAAGGTTGTAAGATCAAGCATTTGTTCTTCTAAGCTTATGCCAGAGGCTTAAACATATAAAACAAATATGCTTAAAAACAAATTATATGCTCAAATAGCATATAAAACAAATCAATCTTAATAACCATCTAAATTACCTGGGAAATGATTTTGTAAATACTTGTGCCTGTCTTATATCTCTTATTTTCTGAGTTCATTTTGGTTTTGGCAGCAGTGCTTACTCTCTCACACACTAGGCAGGAAACAACAACAAAGATGGAGGCCATTTAACAAGCAAAAATTTACTCCTATCTATAGCATGCTAGAAATGAAACTTGCATAATAAATCCATTCCAAACTTGTGATGGGGAAAGTATCACAGTACAAACAGGTTTTTTTCCATAATTTGTTCTGTAGCCTTGAGTTGGTATGGTGTACTCTGAGATTCCCAGAAGTCACAAAGAATGAAGGATAAAATCTTGTGCTTCAACTTTAGTTTTATGAGTTAAACTTGGCTTTGCAAAATTATTTCCCCTTCGTTTGTGTTCTTATCCTAGACTCCAGCTTTTGTATACTGTTACTGTACGTTTTGTTCCTGTCCCGCATTTTGTCTGGTTTATCTCTAAGGACTCAAAAGACTGGCTGCTCATCTGAGCAGGCGAGCTGCTCTCTGTCCTGGCAGTGCTTGAGAGTTCAAATGTCTGGCTTGTCTTTTGGGGAAAGAACCTCTTTGTTTGGCAGGTCAAATACCGACCTGAATTTTGTTATTGGAGATAATTTTTTTGTGATCTTCAGATTTCTGAAGTTAAACTGCTGCGTAGCTGTTACAAGCAGGTTGGAGCGGGGAGAATGAGACAGAGAACCTGCCAGAATGGGTAAAATAAATAAGAGTTATAGCAGTTCTCACATACAGCAGTATTTTCTGGTTGAACTTGGAGCCAAATGCCAGTAGCTCATGGGGTCCATGAAGTTCAGGCAGAGCGAGAGTGCAGCAGTCACGCTGAATCTCCCAATTCCTGAAACTGGGATTTCTCCCAGAAGCAGTTGTGAAATGTGTCTGGGGGAAGGGCGAGGAAATGCTGCTGCTTATCCAATTAAGGAAAAAGTTCCTTATGGCGTGGCCTGATATTGCTGAGAACGTGGGAAACCTCCATTTTATTCACCATGAGAAGAGTTGAAGAATTTACTGCACCTGGAAAATGCAAGTCTGGTGTTTCCAGGAGTTCTGTTTGTTTCAGTAGGCTGGCATCTCGAATTTAAAATTTCTTCATGCTCTTGAGCTAGTTTTAGGAGCTGTATGCATTTTAAACATGATTTTATAGGTTTTGTGTGTGTGAGGTCAAAATATAAAAAATAAATAAGTTGTTAAATGATACAACTAAACTAACTGTTAAAAGCCTTCTTTATTAACTGAAGCAATGATTTTTGGACAATGAAAATCTTTCTTTGCTACAGATTTCACTGGCT
The DNA here is from genome assembly GCA_013400315.1 of Bombycilla garrulus. NCBI lineage: Eukaryota > Metazoa > Chordata > Aves > Passeriformes > Bombycillidae > Bombycilla > Bombycilla garrulus. The sequence continues at coordinate 1,399,624 of VXBU01002007.1, forward strand.
AACTTACATGAAACGTTGAAATGGAGTTCTTTTTTGAAGAATGTGCCATAATTTTGGAATTACTGAGATAGAATAGTTCCTAGCTAAATCTCTTCATGCAGCTAAAAATCCCATTCAAATAACTTCCATATTAGCTTGATTTTAATTTCTTCCCTGTGCTTTTTTTCATTCTTTTATTTCAGTAATCCTTTCCATATATAGGTGGATTGTGGTAAATTCTGTTCTGTGGCAAATTATTTAGGAACATCATTAAAGTTTTTAAAACAGCAGGACTTCTATTAAAAGGGGTTCAGCTGACCCTGATATTGCAGAAGTAATAGTGCACCTGATTGTGATGACAAAGTAACTATGAGATGAGATCAGAAAATATGTGCCTCTGAGACCTGGCTGTCCTTTTGATCTGTACTGATGCTATTTCTCAACTCTGTGCTTCAAAGAATGTGCCCCATGATGTGTATGGAGGTAGCTGACATTGTGGGTCTTACAAAAAACAAACTTCAAGGAGCAATCAAAAAGATGAAGTAAATCTTTAATAATTAATCAGGAAATAAAATGCTGATGGTGCCAGATTGGTGCCCACTAAGGTGGGAAATTCTGAACTGGGGAGGATTTAGTTTTCCCTTTCAGAGGTTGGCATTGATTAAATAGATAAGATGCAAAGGTACCTGGCAGGTTGTACCTCTCCGCTCTGTTTCAAAGTAAAAGAAAGGGGTTAAAGAAATGCTTAGAAGAGCAGAAGAAAGAAAGGTTATGCTAGATAGTATCTCCTTCTGTTTATGTTGTCAAGATTCTCTTGTTTTGTCAGTAAGGCTTTTCTATACCTGTTCAGGAGATAACTTAAAACAGCAAGCTACCAAGATCTGTAAAGAAATTGTGGTAAGACCTCTCTATGAACTTCCATTTTCTATTTCAAAAGTATTTTTAATTATATCCTTTCCACATCTAAGCCATTTGGACTTGGTGTCTTTTGTGATCAGTGTCAGCTTTTGGACACATTCTTTGTGAGGTTTAACAAAAAGTTTCACGTAGTTTTTTAAGAAAATTAGGAAAAAGTGGGTTTCCCTAGTGTTAAAGATATTATACCCATTTCATTCAGAAGATCCATATCTCTGTCTTCGAGCAAGTTTTAGAACTTAAGAGAGGGGAATGTGGATTCTTTTTAGTGAAAACTCTTCAAATTTGGCAAGGTTACAGTCTCTGGAAATTGTTCATTAATTTTAGCACAGTAGATGCTTGTCATGAGACTGTAAAGAAGCAAAAGTTTATAAGAACTCTTTAAGTTTACCAGAGGCTGTTTGTTGAAGAGTTTGAAAGGTTACTTCCTTGCAACTCTTTTGATAGGCTGCTGAAGTCTCTGGGAAGGGAGACCTGAAAGCTTTCCCTCTTGTTTCTCTGACCAAAAGTGAGAGTGAGCACAAACTGCCTTCAGGGACTGCTGACAGGTGAGAAGAAGAGGAGGCAAAGCTTTTCAAGATTGGGTTTAAAGGAGAACAGAGGTTCAAGGAAATAGGCTAAGGTTTGAATTTAGTTCACTGATTTTCAAGTCATGGTGTATGAGATCTGTAGGCTCAGAGTTTCCAAACTCTATACAGTCTTGATACGTCCAACTTGTGAAGTTGGCTTAAAAATTTAGGACTAATTTTTCATTTGACTGATTTCCAGATCTATCAAAAACTGGGTCATCTATATATATGTGTGTGTGTATACATATATATGTATGTACATATAATTATTTGTTTTTATTATTATTACCTAAATAGGACAAAGCAAATTGTATTTTTCATTTAGAATTACAAAACACATGAACTTTTTCTGGAGCTGTCAGGTTTACCCAACGGAAGGGCTTAGAACACAGACTATCTCCAATTAGTAACACTGTGTTTTCTAACTGAAATTAAAATTTATTTTTAAAAACCCAACACAAACAAACAAAAAACTCTAAACCAACACACCTGGTTTCAGATGTTCATTTTGTATTGCTAGGTATCAGTACCAAAACTGATTTAGAATTTTTTTCTGATAGTTGTTTTTTCTGGTCCTTAGAATCTTTCCTCCCGTCTTGTATGCATACAAAGAAAAACGTGTAGAATATGATGGTATTTCCAGCCTGTGTGTGCCTCGTGTAGTAAGCCTCACGTAGTAACTGTGAGGTCATCGAAGGTGGTTGGGTGGGGATTTTTCCCCCAGTATAGCCTCAGTCATCAGAAAAACAGCTTTTAGACTGAGAGGTAGTTGACACAAGGAACACACAAATAAGTTGTGTCACGAAATCTGTTCACATCTAATTGTTCGTATTCTAATTGTGAGAAACATCGCTTATCAAAGAATTTCTGAGCAATGCACAAAGAGATTAAAGGAACAATCAGCACTGCATTTTTCAAAGTCTTCTAAAGATATTTGAATCCTCTGAATTTACATTAAACTCATTGCTTGAAGGTATTTTTTCAGTCAGTGTTAAGAGCACTTCAGGATTTTGTGGCGGATGAAAGTTTATAACATAAACCATAAATCTCTCTACATACACCCACACCCTCCAATATAAAATAAATGAAACCCGAAGGTTAGATGCAATAACACCCATTACTTATGCAGACGTATCCATAACAACTAGTACTTACCTCAGTGCTTTCTGCTTGAGGATGATGAGCCTATATATACACTGGTTTTTCTCATCAAGGCATACCGTGTGCCCTGTGTTTTCATAAAACACTGTAATTGGAAAGAGTCTGACAGAAGCCTTCCAAGTCTTCATCTTGGCAATGAATCTGGCTGCAAAGTGATTCTAGTTGTACGAAGCATTTGAAACTGTTTATCTCTCACTGCTGGTATTCATTGATATGTTTGTATTTCTTCAGTGTCTCCTCCAGGCCTGTAAAATTCTCTGCAGTGCTTCAGCAGATATTTTGCCAGGAATATGACAGTGAACTCAAACCCAGTGCTTCTTTTTTATTTTCAGGGTGGTAGTGGTGGTTGTGGGTGTCATCCTCCCCACCCACCCTGATCACTCTGTTTTAGTGGCTCCAAGCACTTGTGGATGATTGAATATTTGGATGCATGCCATGACTAGAGTTATACCCATTCTCTTGTGTTTTCTCCTCAGTGCTGTAATATTTTACAGCCCGAGTTCTTTGTTTTTTTGGTACCCTGATGCAGCCAGAGAGCTGTGGTCAATGGCTCTGTGTCCAGGCTGAGGCTGCTGATGGGTGGTGTCCCTCAGGGTTCTGTCCTGGAACGGGTGCTCTTTAATATATCAGTGGCAGAGATGTGATCAAGTGCACCCTCAGCGTGTTTGCAGATGATGTGAAGCTGAATGGCACAGCCATTCTCTCAGCCTGGAGAAGAGAAAGCTCCAGGGAGACCTCATTGCAGCCTTCCACTGCTGGTAATAAGGAAGGTAAATGGCACTTTGTTTCTGTTGGAACTGTGAAAAAAAAATAGTGTGTTTATGGGAAGATCTTGAAGTACAGTTATGCTCACATCTCACTGTCTGTAGATACTTAATTGCACAATCAAATACAATATAGCCTCAGGAATCATCTTTAATTTTATGCACAGCAAGCAGAAGAAGGTTTGAAGAGTGAAAAAGTAAAAATAAATGTGAATTGAGCAAAGAAGTGAATATCAGAACTGTTATGCAATCTGACTGAGCTGGAAACTGACCTTTGAGGCCTTTGATCCTATCCAGTGCAGAATATTCACTCTCTTAACTGAGCCCAAAAGTAACTTTGGCAGGTAGGATCCCTTCTTTGTTCATTTTGAGCACAGCTGGATTTAATGAGCAGTGGGTTTTTGCTGATGGCATTCCCCTCACATGCAGAGCCCAAGCAAGTCTCAGTGAAATCACTGAGCAGTAATTGCAGCTATTGATCATGGTTTGCCAGAGAATCACGAAGCTCCTTTACTGGTCATGGCAGATACTACAGTGTTCCTTTCCCATTTTACTCCAAACCTGCTCTTAAATAACCAGGTCTGGTGAACAGCAGAGAGGTAATTTGCATGGGCAATTACAGCTACTGTTGAGTTATAGAAAAAGTGGTCTAATTTCCTTTTTGGTAAAATAAGTGATCAGCTGGAGATTAAGCATCACTGATCTCATATGAGAAGAGAAAGAGATTTCTTTCTTTCTCATATGAGAAAAGAAAGACCTTTTTCATGCCTGTTCGAGGAATACCTTGTGTGTGGGTTCCTCAGACCTCTAGCTGGCAGGTTTATCCTTCTGAGAAATACCTCAAACTCTACCCCCACTGTTCACTTGACATGCATTAGTAGCAACAGGGAGATGGGGTCTGGAAATGTCCTTCAACTCAGATTTTTCACTTAATTCAAAAACATCACATAGGGGTTCAAGAAACAGTTGAAGTCTTTTGTTAAGAGCTGAATTTTTCACTCATGGGTCTTGGTGGCTTGATCTGCTAATTAAATAGCTCATACAGGTCTTTTCCATCTTCTGTAATAGAACCTAAATTTGAAGCAGCTATTTTACAGCTGCCTAGTGTTCCCAGGAAAGCCTCGCTACTGAAGCTGTTCAAAAGCGCATTGAAAAGAATTTATGATCTTGGTTCCTCTGCAGCTGGAGTGGCTTTTAATATTGCAAAACATACTGATTTATAATCTTAACTGGTAGCTGCAGAGAGAAGGCCATTTATTGCACGGACATGGAGAATGAACTATTGTATTCCCAGCAGACACTACCTCAGGCTGCAACATGACTGTGGTGCAGTCTGTCTCCTGTCATCCATCCCTGCCCCAGTCCGCTGGTGATTTACACTGATGGATGTTAGAGCATGTTGTACCTTCCTGTGCCTTCCTTCCACAGTCCACTGGACTTCTTTCCCTTAAAAGAAAGATTGCAAAGGGCTCTCAGAGTACTTGGGTCTCATCCTGTGCTGGAATGGTATGCCTGTACTTTCACATTGGGAAGTCAGGTTTTTACCCCAGTGATACAACAGCAGACTGCTGCTACATTTTGACTGCTCGTAGTAGATTTCTGCTTATCAAGGCGTGCAGAGGGGATTTTTGACAGCTGTCAGTCTGCTACATTTCATTGATAATCAATTTATTAAAGTTTTTTTCCAAGTGTGTAAGGAAGAAAAAGAGAAATCTAGTTAGGAAAAGATGTAAGCCATTACCTCCTCAAACTGATAAGTGTGGCTGCTGAGCTTATGCAGAGGACAGCCTCTGGTAAGGAGTATCTTATGCTTTTTATGATTACCAAATTGTAGGACTCCATTGCCCCTTTCAAAATAAAAACAAGAAACCTTCAACCCCAGGATTGTACATTAGTATTTGGCATAGGCAGATTTCAACTAACAAGAGAAGAAATCATCTTTATATACTTTTATTTGTTTGTTTTGATTTCAACTCTCTTCTCCTCCCCAGAAAGAATAAAAACAAAAGAGAAGTTATTAATGTTTCTGGCTTCAGGGGTGGTGCTGACCTGGGAACCGTCTAAAAATATGCAGCATTTTCTTTGTTATGGGGCTTTTCTAAGCATCTTGTCTGCAGTTCATTGCTAGACAATCTCGGTCTCCCACTGAGGTGGTTTGTTTGAGGTGTTTATTTTCAAGCTCTTTAATTTCATGCCACCTTCCCCACGGTTTTCTGTCATAGAAGATGTTTGTCTTCATTTTGACTAGGCTATTAGCTAGTCTACTGACTGCAGTGGAAAACTTTAGAGCTAGAATAAATTATGGGGGAGTTACAAGGCATTTCTCTGCTTCTCTCTGCAAATCAACACTGCTCTGTAGAGCAAGGGGTGAGCACGCTGACACTGCATTAAGGAATGAATATTAGAACCTGCTGAAATCCAAACTGAATGGAGAGGGAGATGATTCACATAGCTTTAGCAGATGTATTTGGAGACAGGAGTAAGGAATAGAAAAGGCAGGGACAGGGAAAATGCTTTGGAGGAGGGGGAGATTTATTGCTAGTGGTCTTAATTTCTCTTGTAATCCAACCACCATACTTGCACACCATGTTAGTCCTGAATGTAAAAAGAGTTCAAAGCAATTTTAGTTAAATATTGTGAACTAATCCTAGCAGGAATGCAATTTTATTGTCCTGATGCTAGCATGCAGGTGTCCCTTGAACCTGGAGAAGTATTTTGTTGCCACTCGGGCTCTTTATTAGTTTGTTTCGAAACAGCAAACCAAATAAGCTCTTCCTCTGAACAAATACCCTTCACCAGGCCATAGCTTTTTTAAGTAAGCCTTTGATGGAAATGTTTTAAAGAGTTATGTTAAACTTCTAAAACTATTTCTTGAGAAGAGGGAGACAGTCTAAAAATAGGAAGCACCTGCTCTTGCAGGTAGTAACATACTTGGAAAGGTGACATTATTTTTCTGATGTTATGTGCAATTTCACTTGTAAGGTCATTATTGAAATACAGGGGTTTTTTTAAGCTGAAAGTGTCTTTTTCTATAGACTGATAGTCTTTTGAGGCCAAATTACTTAATGTTCTTTAGAGGATTTTACAAAATTGTGTTTACAAGTAACTCCAACAGAGTAAGTAGCAACGTAGCTGAATAAATATTGAGACAAATTAATTAGAGTTTTAATTGTCCTTAAATTCAGCATCAGAACCTTTATCTACTGTCTCCCTCTTATCATATCCCTTAAATAATTCTGGTGCTTTTTTTTCCTACTTGGTTGTTGATCAGAGGAACAGTACAGAATAAAAATCATATTAAGATTTATTGCTGTAATAATTGGTAGTGCTATCGACTCCTAATTGTTGATTAATTGCTGCTTAGTACTAACATTAGTAGAATTTAGAACGTACTATACCATCGCTTTTGGAAGAAATTTTCTTTGTCAACTACTAACTGTAATATTAGCAGCTGGAGTGTTTAGAAGAATGTGCATCTCTTTTTGAGTTACCCTGAAAGCTGTGCATATATGCAGTAGGTATTTTAGTATCATGATCTGAGAAGGCCTTGCTTGAATGTCCTCCTTTCCTCCCTACCTGCTTCTAAGTTCTTCCTGATTCTAATTATTTATAATGGATACTAGCAAAATAACTGGTGATCTGGGAATTCTGAATAATTCATTTTTCAAATGACTAAATACAGTAAACTTAACACTGTTTTGAAACAGGGCTGTACCACCTTCCAGAGTTACCCTGAGCTAGGAGTGAGGCATTGCTTGTCTACACTATTACATCAGAAATAAACAGCATTTCAAACTCATATGCAAAAATGAGTGAACAGATTTTTCTTTTGTACATAACTCAATGCAAGGAGAAATTTTAGTGCTTGTAGGAAATTATCTCTTTCATATATTTTTCTTACCTTTACTTAATTAAAACTGATTTCTGACATACCAGTGCATTTATTAGAATGCTTGATCCCCTTAGACATTCCTGAGCAGAACATGAGCTCTCTCTGCTGAGAAGCCTGAGCTTGACTTGTGTGAACCTGGGGCACCACTTTCACCTGAAAAAAGTGCAGTGCCTTTCTGTTGCTTTCTGTTACATCAGACATTAAGGAGGTACAGACACTTCAGGCTTACATGAATGTCAGGCAAAACCGTGGAAGCCAAAGAATAGCATTTAATTTTTTTGTGAGCTTTTGTAGTGAATAATCTTCCGGTTGTAATAATTAGAAAGATTTTTTTTATTATTATAGTCAGCCAACTTTCTATTCATTGGTGTCACTGATTGATAATTCTGTATTCAAATTCTATGTGAGAGCAAAGATATTATAAGAATTTTGAAGGAATTGGTAACTTCCTGTATTTCCTTTGTGTTCACACCAGGCAATTTTTTTGTGGTTGTTGTTTGATTTAGGTGCTTTTTTTGGATAGGAGGGAGGTTGGTGGTTTGTCTATTTACTTTGGTTGGTTGGGTTTTGGTTTTTTGTTGGGGTTTGGGTTTGTTTTTTTCTTTTTGCTTGTTTGGAGGGGGGTTGTGGGGTTTTTTATTTGTTTTCTTGGATGCTGCATGGTTTTGATTGGGATAATTAAGTAAAAGTAGAATGTGTAAGAACATAGTATAGTGTTAGAACATCTTTAATTATTAAGCTCGTCTATTTCCTTAAATCTGTGCTTAATGCCAATATTTTTAAGCTTATATAAATTTATTTTCTATTTTAAACTGACCATTCACCTTTTGGTTTAATTCTCCCTCTGCAAGCCTCAGTTTATGCATGGTAGCATGAAAGTAAATTACATTTATTTTATTTTTGGGCTGTATGACTTCAGACCATTGAGGTGAGACAGCACGTGGCAGAATCCAGTTCCAGTGGAGATGTGAGGCTTCACCCATTCCCTGCTTTGCAAAATCCTGTCCTTTCTAAGAGCTGGACTGAGATAACCAGATTTCATTCAATGGAGGGCACCAAATCCCTTACTACACTTGGCTTCTCAGGGCTGGAGATACTGGAACCAATTCAATAACTTCAGTGTATGAAATAACCTATTTCACTTTCTTAGTTCTCAAGATAATTTGAAATTCTCTTTCAAAAACAGCTATCAAAGATAGAAAACTGCAGAGAAGATATTTTCTGTCCCAGGGAATGCAAGTTTTATTCGCAAGCAGAAAAACTTCCAAGTTTTCAGTTTTAATACTTAATGGCAAACAAAGTAGTCTTGTTGCTCAAGGTTGATGGTTATCAGCACTTAAAAATTTTCTCATATGCCAGTTCCTGTTATCACAATAACTGAGTTTTAGACTTCCAAAAGGTGCTGTTTGGGGGTAACTATTTTATTTAAGTTTATTGACAGTTTGTTTGCAGAGAAATAGATTTTTCATCTCAGAGTATTAGGTTCACATCTGTGCACTATTTTCAGTCATGAAATCTTCCTCTTAAAGAGAGGGACACCCCTACACCACACCCTCACTCCCTTTGGGATATGTGATATGTCTTTTTGTGTGTTTCTTGTTCCCTGCAGATTAGGCTTTTTGCTGGGTGTTTCATGTGTAGCTCTGGTGACAGATCTGGAGCTGTTCATGGCCTTGGATGAGGTGTATTGTGGCAAAATTATTCCCAGTGGAATAAAATAATCAAATTGTGTAAGACGTGGTATGTACCAATGAATTTTGAAAAAAGACATTTCAGGAAGAGAAGGTTCGCTGAGCACCTGGTGTTCTAACACATCTGGTTCCTGGCTGTGCTCCACCTGGCATGGTTGCTGTCTCCTGGAGCTTCTTTTGAGATGGCATTCTAATTTGTGCTCTTTCCTTCTTCCTTACAAGAAATGGCTTCATTTTGTGCCCTCCCTCTTCCTGTCAGCAGGAAGTGAAGATTAGGAACCCTGTCTCTTACAAGACTGCAGAGTAGTAGCACAGAAGATAAGCTGCTTACAGCAATTTTAGTGACTCACAGGAAAAATATGTTTTGTTTCCTTCTTATACAATCCTCCCTTAAATAAACCAAAAAATCCCTCAACCGCTGTCTGCAGAGGAGCAAAGACACAGGATAAAACTGTGAGTAAAAAGCTTTCTCATTCCTGGTAAAGATGAAGAGGTTGAAGGGGTAAAATACTGGCTGTGCTGCTTTTAGTGGTTCATATTAGTGTTTCCAACCAACATTAGAGGTGGCCTGTTTCCAGTGACACTTGGAAATTTAGTGCTCTATTGATAGTCTGAAATGGAGATCCTCTGACATTGCAAATGAAATATGTGCCACTACAGTTCAGTTGTGGTTTAGCTGGTCATGGAGTTGGGATATAATCATATTATTTTAACTCCTGGAGATCATTACTGCTTTGGGAAATGAAAACCTCAAGCATCAGAACTGTCAAGATATATATATTTTGAAGTTTTATTTAAAGTAATACCAGGTTTTATTTCTTTTTGAATGTTTAGCCAGGTTTTCATTATTAAAACTAGATGTGAACAAGGGTTTGAGTATTTGAGTAATAGTAATATGAAGGCCAAACACAAACCTATAAATTTTAAATTTTCGTGGTAGGAAAACTAGCTGTTTTGAAATAACTGCTTCCTTTATGCTAAACTGTTTATCCTAAAATAAAGTCTTAAGCATGTACTCACCTCACACTGAAAAAGCAGAGCTTGTGGTTTATGTAAAGGTGGTTCTTCTCCTACTGGTTACCAAGTTTTGCCCAAAAAAGGCCAAACTTCCCAATGGATTTGCCCAAACGAGGCCTGGATTCTCACAGAAACCCACAGAATTCAATCCTCAATCAGTCAATTATCAACTCTAAAAATCTATTTCCTTATAAATTTGGCAAAAAGCTAAGAGCAGGATGAATGCTCCTCATTCTTCTTTTTTTTTTTGTACCCAGATGTACTGGGTAATGATGTGTCTGAGCTCAGAGAGGGGAGAAATGTGCGAACGCTGGAAATGAAGGGTTTTGACTGAATACACAGAAATTCTGCAGGCAGGGCTGGGTTGGGTCCTTCTCCTCCACTCTCTCTCCAGTCTGGCAGCATAGGGAATGACAAACTCTTTTCCCCCACGGGCAGCCCAGTACCAGGCCGTGTCCAGGGAGTCACAGAGGGGTTTTGCTGCCATCAGGAGTCACCTGGGGGGACAATCCAGCCGTGCTGGCCAGAGGAGTCCTTGCCACCTGCTGCTGCTGTGTCCTGGCCGCGGGCTCTTCCGATGTCGCCGCGCTGTTCCGAGCGTGGTCAGTGCCACCAAAAGTGATTGAAGAGACCATTGTGCTGGTGTGGGCATTTGGGGGCAGTGCTGCAGGTCATCAAAGTGGTTTGATCACTGTTTCAGTATATAACAGTGTCCTAGATCATGAATTCAGTTTTCTTTTAATTAATTTTGGGGACCTTCCGTGAGCTGGGTGAATGCCTTTCCACAGTACACAAGTTTTTAAAACTCTCGGCCAAAAGAGACGTCGTAGTGTGGTGAGGAATAAAAATGCTTATTTAATTACTGAAATGGGTTAATTTTAGAGATTACTAATGATATATGTTATGTCCTGTGTGCTTGACTGTCAAGTGCAAATGGACCTTTTATTTACTCTCCAGTGGCATACATTAGGTTATTTGACTTGAATTAAATGTTGTTAAGTTCTGTGAAAATGGCATTCTAATTTTTCTCTATGTCAAGCTTCATTAAGTGTATTTGCACTTAGAAATTGCAAGCAAGATGTTAACATTTCAAGTGCTTAAAAAGTGAGTATTTAAAAAGTAAAATTAAATAGCAGCAGTCTTGGAGGTTTTTTTTTCCTTCTCTAAGGGACCCTTCCAGCACTGCTTATTTTCTGTTTATTTGATTCATGAATATTTTGCCTATCAAATAAATGCATTAATGATTGCATTTGGTTGCAGCAATAATTGTGTGTTTCAAATAAAAACAAATCAGCATAGTAAGTGGAAAAGCATCATGGCACATCAAGTGTGCTTGTAGTTCATTACATCTGAAAGATCACAAAGACGTCTTTTTGGCATTTGTTGCTTTGCAGCTAGTTACCAGCAATTATGTTCTGTTTGAATAGAAATTAAGTAGCTGATTTACAGCATTACTCTTTTTATGCTGAGGCATGGGCTACTGAGATGGAAGGTTTCTTCAATCATGGTGCACAATAATATTTTCTGAAGGAGTTAGGACTATACCCTCCTACACAGCTCTGTCTCTTGTAGCTGCTGCTGGAGATTTGTTAGGGATTTTAGAGAAGAAGGTCATGGCAGGAGTTTATTTAAATATGGGTTGATTGGGTGCCATTCTTTCTGCCAGAGGCAGCGGCAGACGGGTGCCAGCCTGTTCAGATGTGCCAAAGGTCTGAGAGGACCCTCATGGACTGGGCTCTATCTGCAGTCAGCACTGCTCTGAAAGGGACCAGGAAATCCCACAGCTAGAATCTTTTATTCTACTCAGCCTCAGTTAATGCAGATTATTTTGGGGACAGAGAATTGGAAAGTTCTCTTAATTTCTGGTAAGGGAAAACTCTTTTTAAGGCTGTAGATGATCTGTAATAAGGATTTCAAGAGTAGCAAAGTAATACATGTTCAAATAAAGAGCTAAAAGCATGACTAAGTTGATCAAGTGTTTGGTTTGAGACCTTTAGTTCTTATTTGTGTGTTTGTATATAATATATGGTACTGGAAAGTTATGCACACTCTCATTTTTCACTTTAATTGCCTGTTTGAAGACAGCATGAAAGATCCAAAGGTTGCTTTCAGCAACTGAGGAGCATTGTGGTCACTTACAATTGTGCAATAATTAGCTTAATTGCAGAAATTAGAACATTTTTAAAAGATTCAGGATCCTTGACTAGATTCCATGCATTCTTTTCTCTATTGTCCAAATTTGAAATAACCTTTTCTTGCATATGGTTATATCACATTTTTTTTTCAATTAAAGGTGTTTTTAAGGTTTGCAAGTCCTTCTGTTTGTTTACTTGGCTATTTGGTTTTTAAAATAAAAATGGAAAATGTGAAGTGATCATCTCAGTTGCGTTGCTAAAATACTTTTAGTAACTGTGCATTAAAATAATACATGTGAAGCTGTAATCAGAACCCTGTTTGTCTGGACAAGATAAGGGATGGCCATTATTTTTAAAAGTTCACAGTCTGAATTAAATAGTGGCAGTTGCAAGGATGAAACAGGATTGCTCCAAAGTAGTGTTATATAAAAAGTTGTGCTCTGCTATAAGATCAAAGCAGAGACTTGTTTCTATGTAGGTTATCTGAAATACCATCAAGATCCACCAAGATACCATTTTTTTCATTTGACAAAATCCTGAGTTCTTGTGTTTCACAGGGGTTGTGTTTCAAAATGGAATTTCATTTGTGTTAATCTGTTTGCTGAATGGATGCTGTTGGTTGTGGTGTTCTCAGAGGTTTTCGTGCTTTAACTTTCAACAATTTTCTGCTTTTGAACTTCTCAAACCCTTTTTTATACTCCCTCTTGCAGTGATGTCCTCTGATTGCATCTTAGAGGTTCTGCATGCATTAAGACTCAGTGAAGCTAAAATGCTGGGAGTGCTGTCCCTGGGATCACGGTGTCTTTTCCAAGGAAGGGGCAGTTTTTACAAATTACCATTTTCCTTGGGAACTCCACAAGGACCGCCTCACTTCCTTGGGAGGTGCACCAACATGAAGGGGCCAGTGTGTGCTAATCCAGGGTGTTAAGTCAGCAGCTGCTGCTTTGCCTTCCAGCTGCCTGTGTGTGCATTCCCAATTTATACTTGTTGGGTTTTCTTACTGAGGCAGACTCCATTTAAATAAACCTTCTGTTTGACATTTCCTTTTGCTCACCGCTTGTCTGCATGCGTAATATGTAATTTGCAGTTATTAAGATTAATGATAACCTTTTTGTGCTTGAAGGCTTCAGGAGAAGTCCGCAGGAGTTCAGCTTCTGGGTGTGACTTGTGATGCTTTACCTTGTCTTTGGACGGTGTTGTTCTCCTGCTGTAATGCAGCAATTGCAGTCACTCAGTTGCTATGTGGGATTTGGTTTGAGCAGCAGCAGAGTGCCAGCCCAACACAGCTGTCCCCCAGCAGGCCAAAAATCCTGCAATTTCATGGCCTTCTTGTAACACTTAAGTAACCTGTGTCTTTAAGGGTTTCTTTTTTCGTGGCTTCAAGCACTTAAGTACAGTTTGATGGGGGAAATAAACTGTTTGCAGCTAAGTGAGAAATTTTTGCGACTCCGGGATAGACCAAGCAGACAGAATTTTGTCCTAAAACATATTCTAGAGCTTCTAGCATTCACCAATATTGTGAAAGTTGACATAAGTACAGTGTTTTCTTCTGTGTACTTGCCTGAATGTAGCTTTCTTAGTCATCAGTTTAGAGAGCTGTGTCATCTATAAGAGCTTACTGTGGAAATGTGAAAGTTTGGTATGTGATCTCTTTCACACATTTTCGTAAGTCAATCGCTGTAGCATTTGACACCTTGATCTCAGAAAGAACCTAAGCTTGTGTTTAAATAATAAAGATGTTCTTGAGTTCTAGATTTAAAACTCTTGCAGAATCGTATTTATCCTCCAGTGTTCTGTGTCTGAAGTGAAGAGCATAATCTCCTTTTTGAGGATGAGGATTTTTTTTTTCATTTTTAAGATATAATTAAGGGACTGTGTTAATTTGTCCGTGATTTTTTTTCTTTTTATTTATAAGAAGACATGAATAATGCTGCATTTGGAATTGATACTGTGAAACTCATAATGGTTTCCTTGTAGTGGATGTTTTAGATGGGGAGCAATTTCCAGTAACATTGAATTTATCTATTTCTGGCTTTTTAAGCTACATCCACATAGGAACAATTGCAGACTTTTGAGGAAGCCAACAGAAATATTTGCCTTGGCATCATTAGTGAAGCAAGCTAGTTTCGAGGGAAGTGTAGGTTTTAATTAACTAGCTGAGCTGACTTATATCAGCCAGTTTCAAGGCCAAGTGAAATACAAGACAGGCACTCTGCGAACCTGCTGGTGGGCGAGCAGGGAATGCATGTATGGATGTTCTGGCAAAGTCAGGTTTGAGTCTGGGGAACCTCTGTGTTGGCAGTTTACCCCAGTGTCACCTTGCACAGAAAGGTGAGATTATCATTAACATCTCCATGTGACTTGGGAGAATATTATTTTCATTATTTTCATTGTATTATAGGCAGTTTAGAGATTAAACTGAAATGGAAGTAAGACCCTTGGGTTGGCAAGGGGAGTTTTTGCCTTTTTGCTTTTGTTGTAACTATTCCGTGTAAAATTGATATGACTTACAGAAGACATATTTTCAAACCTAAGTCTTTTTAAGATATGGACATCTCTAAACCCTTTCCTCCAAAAAGTAATACCTGGAACATCAGTGAATTGTCTTGTACTTCTCACGTCATCAGAGGCTCGCTGGAGCTCACTGAGAGACCTGATTTGTTAGGCTGAAATTTGTTCCCTCATAATCACCCTCACACTCAATAGCATAGTAGCATAGTACCCCCTAAAACAAAGATGGATGAAAGGATAATTATCAGCCTTTTTGTTATAATGTAGAAGCTACTCAGGTTGTTGGTCTGTGAAATCTGTTGGGGGATTACAGCTACCAAAAAAAATGTGAAAATCCAGTCACTGCATTTGTAAGCAGGGATTCATGTCTCCTTCTGGAGACCTCTCACCTGGACTCCTCTCAGTCTTGACCTCAACTTCTGCTTTTGTTAAGTAGTGGCAGAGTGGTGTAAAAACAGGATTGGCCAGCTCATATTCAAGATGATGAAGAGCAGTATAATTTTTACCACCTTTAGGTCATTATTTTTCTTCTGAGACTATCTTTACCACTTTGCTAGTGGTAGTGACCTTTCCTGGTCCCCGTAAGAAGAAACCTTGCGGTTGTAAAATAACGCCACTGGAATTTGTTAGCATTTTGTAAGATGAAAAGTGACCTTTCACAATGATTTAAAACCAGGGCTCTTATGAAAGCGAAGTTGCTTCTGATAACTTTCTTGTATCTTGTAGGGTAAAAATGTATTGGTGCATTATATACAATGAAGATGTGGCGTATATTTTTGTGCAGAAATATTAATGTAGAACCAAGTTATATAATTGAAGACTGCACTTATACA
Source organism: Bombycilla garrulus (assembly GCA_013400315.1). Taxonomy (NCBI): domain Eukaryota; kingdom Metazoa; phylum Chordata; class Aves; order Passeriformes; family Bombycillidae; genus Bombycilla; species Bombycilla garrulus. Next base: position 1,415,091 of record VXBU01002007.1, read on the forward strand.
TACACAAAGGATGTGTATGCCTTTGTTTATCATTTGCTCTCTTTAAAATACTTCACCAGGTTAGGATTTTGCAGTGCTTTCAGGCTGCGAGTTATTTCTGTGTAGTGAGGTGATTTAGTAATCGTAGCATGCTTCAGTAGTCAGTGATTTATTTTGTTAGAACAAACTCCACAGAAAATGCCTGGATTTGTGTGAAGAATTCAGAGATGGCTTAGTGCAATTTATGGTCTCTCAGCCTTAATTATACACTCATACTACTTGTCTAGTTGTCCAGTATGAAAAGTGTTGTGGATGTTAGAAATTGGAGGGGTCTAATCCTGCAGATTACTGAGTAGTTCTGTCTCTCTTATGGATGTTAGCATCCACACTTTAATCTTTTAAATAGTGAGGTGCTGGGATGCATAACAAAATTCTGGAGTAGTTTGTATAAGATAAAAATTTTATTTTAACAACATTTCATATTAAAAAAAGATAAAAAAATCTAGCACCATAGTAAATGAGGAGGACATAGCTAAAAAAAATGCTCACAGCATTACAGAAAGTAGTTCTTCCCACTGTGGAATGAAGTCAGTGGCATCTAATGTTTATAAGAAGAGACATGTAATGAAGGCAGCTAATGTACAGCGGGTGGCAATTTGTTCTACTGGATTTAAAGTGTTACTGCAAAACCAATGAAGTAGTGAGTCTTGGACAGCCCTTGTTAATTCAAGAAGTGAGGGTAGCTAGTTAAAGTAGTCTTAATCAACTGGTCCCCTCAAGTTCTGGAGTCGTCTGTGTGTGTGTGTGCTGGATATTTATCTTACAAGAAAGGGAACTCAGGTCAGCCCTAAGTTATATTGCTTAAATATTTTCAAGAAGAAATTTGTCACCTGTGAGTGTTTAATCCATTATAGGCGTCTATTTGGAAACTATTTGGGCTACTTTTGCCTGACTTTGACCCGTCTGTGTGAGTTTGAAGAAGCATTGACTAAACATATAACATTATACAGGGCCATTTTTGTGAGATTAACAGCAGATTTTTGTCTCCCCTGCTTCTTCAGATTAAGTGAGAGCGTTGGTTGATGCATAACATCCTGGTCAGTGGAGCAGCGTGTGTGGTATTAGAAAACAATGCTAGTGTCTCTAAGGCATGAGAAAAGCAGAGTGCTACAAGTCCAGGCTTGAAGGTTCAGCATCAGGGAATACTGCTACTTAATCTCACTGTAGCTGTACTTGCTGTTCTTTAAATAAGAAAGAAAGAAAAAAAAGCACTAATTACTGGGGTTTTTTTTGTATCAAGTCTGAGATGGTGGTGATCTTTTTGTAGTTGTTAACAATGTATATTCACTCTGCCCAGAAGAGTGCTAACTAACATCGGGAATGTAAGCAGAGACTGCCTAAATTTGAAATAAAATACAGAGGGGTCAGGCAGGGGCAGAAGGGAAGAGGGCAGTCCAGAGAATGAATGGCATCTATGTGCAGTCCTGTGCTGCAAGAGTGAATATGTGATTATAGACATCTCCATGAAAGTTTTAACTTGTTCTTATCTTGAGACACTTTTAGAGGGGAGCATAACACTGAAAGTGGTAGAGAGCAATGGAGGGCAGGATATATAGGAAGAATTTGAGTTAGGAAGGGGCAAGAGGGAGGAAAGGCACTGTCTGAGGCTGGGCAGAGGAAGAGGCAATGAAGGCAGAGAGGAATGGACTGGTGGCAATTTTATACAGTGAGAAAAAAGCAGCGGTGGGCCAAATGTGAATGTGCCTGGACAGCACAGCCATGCAGGTTTTAGATGGATGCAGAGGGGCTGCCAGTGTGGTCTTCATGGCCCCCAGCTGGGGAAGGACTGTGCCAGGACCCCATGGCTGCTGCCAGCTGTGGCACAGCTGGTCTGGTTTCTCCTCTGTTCTGCTCTTCTTTGAGGTCCTTGCCTCGGCCCCAGAACAAGTTTCTGTGATTTTCTTTATATTATAGCTGAGGAAGAGAAATAATAGCCAACAGTGTTATGTTCCTGATTCAGTGCAGAAGTGAATGCAGCATTCTCATGACTGGCAACCCACCACCAGGTTGCAAGAGGAATAAAAATCTATCAAGCATTCTAAGTGCTAAATTCGTACAAGATTTTTTTACCATGGCTTGGATTGTTTTGTGGAATTGATATATACAGCATAATTGACTTTAAAAACGTTAAGTCTGATACATGGAGGGGGAAGAGATAGATACATCAAATAGAATCTGAATTGTGTTCTTCGTGTGTCAGGCAGCACCTACTGAGAGACAGGAGTTTGCTTTTTCCAGGTGCCAGCAGGCAAATTGCTCTCTGCTTTCATAACACACTCACACAAAAGTTATGGGGCTTTTGGTTTTTGTCTTTGTATTTTCATCTTCAGCTGGTGTTATGGGGAGCCACTGGCAAGCTGTGGGAAGGGTGGTGGACTTTCAATTAGAGCCTTTTCTTGTCCTCTCCCACAGATAATGTGTAGCACTCTGATGTAAACCAGCCCCAATTTTGTCTCCTTCAGTCACAGAATCTGTTGTTTATAGGGGGAGGTTAATCCCATTTAAGAACTGGATTAGCAAAGACATAGTCATTTAACCACAGATGCCTGAACTTGGGTTGCAGCAGTTCTCAGATAGTCCTGGCTGGGATTAATGCCGTGCAGAGATTCTGCATTGAGACAGTTTCATGGCAGGCCATGCACCACCGAGGTGTAAATCTAACCATGGCAGTAGTTGTATGCTTGGCCTGCTGAATGAGGATGGCTTTTATAGAGGCAAAGGAAAGTAAAAAATCTTTGTAAGTTGTGTGAACCTAACTTCCTCAGAGAAGTGAATTAGACAGCATGGGAGATGACTGATGCTTTGCTGTCTTGGGTTAGCTTCACATGGAGTGTGATGTGCTGGCAATTACTGCAGAATTTCCCCAGGCACCAGCAAGATCTTCTCCTCTTAAGCATAACAGGCTTGGGTTTGCTGATTGGATTGGCACTTGTACTTTCATCCCTCTTCACTGGACTTTCTCAGAGTTATTTATATCTTCAGGGATATATTGATAAAGGCGTGTTAGCAAATCCTGCAGCCTAAGCTGTGCAGGAGCAAGTGTAAGGAGAAAGATTAGGATCAGTCTGAGCTCTGAGAGGCAGACAGGGGATTCCCTTCTCCTTGAATAAAGACATTATCTGCTGCAGCAGTGGCATGACAAATGCAGCAACCTTCCAGCATCATCCCCATTCAATTCACTTAAAAATCTTCTCTTCAGCAGAGACGGATTTCAAAATAATTGTATTGTGTTTTAAACCCCACAAAAACCACCAGAAGTGACTGATCAAGTCAACCTAATGTGCTTATCAAGATAATGAGTTTTTAAACATTAACAATGCTTTAAAGCTGTCGGAGGAAGCAAGAACAATCTAAAATACGGGATTTTGGTTTGCAGTGCCCCACACCCTACACCCCTCACCATCTGAAAAGTAGTTGGTTCTCAGTTATATAAGATGGATAGCAGTAGTGCTGTGGGAACCATTTGGTAAAGGCAGTTTTTATTCGTGATACTTAAAATGCAGAAGTTACGCACAGAATTGCTTTTCGAGTAATGCATAAAACATGTTTTTAATGACTGTGTAGTAATCTGCACAGGCAGGATGCACACTTTCCATTGGGAACTTTTGAAGACTGTTTATGCTCATCTCCTAAAGGTGCCTATCAACTACGCAGGGCAAAGTTGTATTTGAAACTTCAATATAACCCTGAGTTTTGGTATAAGAAAACTGTCTAAACTATGGATATACACCCTTGGCTTTGGTTTCAGAAATTCAAACCAAAATTCCTTTGTTAGATAAAAGCACAACTTAACTGCAAAGGACAATGGAAACAGTGATTGAAAACATATTTTTTCATTTGAGTGAGAAAGTTAGCACTCAAGGGAATTTGGATGTGTTTGCTTCAGGGCTTTTGGTGGGCAGTGCTCTGCTTGGCGAGCGTTTTGCTTCAAGAGCATTTTTGTGTGACTTTTCTGATTCAGAGCTTCAGAAAATAAGCTGTAGAGAAGGGAGAGAACAAAACTCAGAGATGCAGAACAAAAGACTCAAGGCCCGACAGGAGAGATCTAATCACTCTTGGAACATCTTAAAATGTTAAAATAGCTACATTAAAAAAGAAGCAAGCTTGAGCCATTTAACATTATAAATCATGGAAAGCAGTGAAAACTAATATTTATGAGGGGGATTGTGAAAGCTTGTGTGACAGTTGGAAATTACATCACTGTTGATGTTTCAAATTCTTGCGTTGAGTAATGCAATACGGTGTTTATGAATGAATGAGCGAGTGACTGAGCTCTGCTAAGTGTCCTCTGTGGATAAACTGGCTTAAGCTGTTTTGTATCTCTTGTATCCACTCAGGTGACTTTGCAACATTCAGTCCCCAAATTTCAGTGTGAATACAGAAAGCTAAATTCTGTGTATGTATTTCTTTATTGCAGATACGGACCCACGTGTATTAGAGAAACAAGAACTTCAGCAGCCGACCTATGTTGCTCTAAGTTACATTAACAGGTAAGTGTGGTTCTTTTTCAGGTACAACTGATCTTGGTTTGCACAATATATATTCTACCAAAATGGCAAGCTTATGGATGCTCTCTGTTTTGCATCATGGGATGTGACACTATCATAACACCTGTTTGGAACAACAGTTGAATTAAAATTTAACTAACTTTTTAATCACTTTTGCATAGGGCGCAAGCAGCCCTTCAGCTGCACTGCTCAAATACTTAGGAATGAGCTTAGCTTTTTTATGTTTTAGCTAAATCTCATGCCAAACAAGATAATTTTACTTGGCTTAGTTTTCTGTTTTGTTGTACTTCACACAAGTGAGTAGAGAAATATTTCACTTTTGATTGAAAAAAGTTCTATCTGATAATATTTCAATGTATAAGCAGATTTTTTACAAAACTTCACAAGTTTTTCAACCACAATATATATCTTTAAAAACCTTGCTTACCAACCCTGTATAACCTAAAACTTGAAAGCAATTAAGAAATTAACCCATTTTTAAAGTACTTTTCTAAGTAACACAGCCTCAGCTTTTCAGTTATTGACTGATGGTGGTACTGAAACCTCCAGGATACTCCAGCATGGATTATTGCTTTTTATACATAGAAGACCGGTGTGCTTTTTTACTTTTGCTGTCTAGAGGATGAGATGCAAACTCATAACCCTGTAAACCTGGAAGATGAACTCAATATTTATTTCTGCATAGATTGAGTTGATTTGGACTCTCATGGGTCACACAAAATTTTTCATTCTAATTCTACTTCATTTAAAAAATGGGAAAAAAGTGAAACAAAAGAAAAAAGCAACAAACTTTTAAAACCACAGTATTCACTTTTGACTTTCTATAATGTTTGCTGTAGGAAAAAAGAGTCAGTGGCTGTGTGGGGGAAGAATACTTGGAGGCATGAAAGTAGGAAGTGGTGTTCACTTGGTGAAATGACTACATTTTCTCCACTACATGAGACCGTGATAATTAAGAATAGCCAGTATTGACATGATTTCCTACTTGGCAAGGAACTCTTGTTCTTCCTGGAGACAGTCCTACTCTTAAAGCATATTTTGAAATTAGCCATGACCCTTTTTAACACTTAGTTCTGCTGATCTCATTTTAATGTATAAAACTTATTCTTTCCAATATGTAGGCTTGGTATGCTGTTATGCATGTTGGTATGTTTCCCTCTTTCCATCATATACTTGGAAAGAAAAAAATCATATACTTTTCTCTTTTTGCTTCTGTGGTTATTTTACTTAATGTGAGAGAGAGGAAAGATTTTGTTGGGTTTTTGTTTTTGTTTTTGTTTTTTTAATTAGGGAAAAGCTGGTTTTAGACCACATACTTGACCATGGGACTTGTTTTTAGACAGTGGGACTTGATCATCCAGTTTGGAATCAGACCACTTTTAAAGCAGTTTAAAAGTGATACCTCATCTAGATTTCATTATTTTGGTACCCTTTAAACAGAGTTCTGTGTGACTGAGACAATTTTAGTTGCTACATATTTTGTCCAAACTTTCTTACCCTAGCATTTCTGAAAAATAATTCTGGAAAACCAAACTGCATTGTTTGTGTAGTAAAAATGAATCTGAATTTACTTGTGCTTGAACCAGCTGCTATTTAGTTGCTCTTTCAGATGTATTTCAATTTTTTCCAATGTGCTAGTATCTTTCATTGAACCACCTGCTCTATGCAACTCAAGCTCTTGAGGGAGCAGCAATATCCATTACAGTACAAGACATGCCTTTCTATTTCCCACTACATATGCCAGAGCTGAGTTCTGCTTTGTTGTCCCAGGCTATGAACTCAGATTTGGTAGCTAATACATGTCATAAACATGTTGCATACTGTTAGATATCAAACACCAGATACTGCTGCACTTTTTTTAAACCCATGCTTTTATGGTTTCCAAGTGGAACTGAACTTAGCTCAGTTCCTGCTGTGAGTTACAGACCTTAAAACAATCTTCCTCTGCAAGTTTGTATATTCAATATGTTCTGTGTGGGCCATACGGTCTCGTGGAGCCTGGGAAAATAGGGACATCTGATTCTCAGGGACTGCCAAATTTGTATGATAAGATGTACACTAAATATATGTTGTGGTAGAAAGATTAAATGGGTGCTTTATGCTCTGCCCATTGCCCTGTTGTATTGTGGCTATTATGAGCTGAAACAAAACATAAATCTGGGTTGTCTGGCTTGATAGCCGGGAGGATAAAGTATCAGTAAAACAGATAGAGAGGGAAGGGTACTGGAATCACTGTTTACAACTTGAAACTTACTCTTGTTTCCATTTCCCTTCTATCCTTGGTTATTTTCTCAGGCATATTATTATGGCAATACTGTTTGAGCTCTGAAGTTCTCAGACAGCCCTCAGATTGTGGATGTCTAAATCTGGGAGGCTCCATCTCTTTCTCTGCTGGAGATTTACTGCCATTACAGCTTTCAGTAACTGCACACAGATGCTGCTTCCATAGTGTGTGATCCTCATGTAGACAGATAACGTTCCTTTTAAAACTGGTGGACAAAATATAAATTATGGGTCATAATGGTTTGTTACTGCTACATCAAACACTTCCATCAGACACTGACTGAATTGCCACAAATCCCTTTCTCAGACAAAGTTTAATGTAGCCTTAGTGCAGTCCCCAGTATTGATGGCTATTCCCTGCTTTCTTCTGGTTTGGTTTCTTAGAAGTCAGAATTGGAATCAATAAAAGACACACTACAGCCAAAGCAGATGCAGTTAATCTGCTTCCGTCCTATAAATACAGGAGAGGTTTGTCTGCAAGGAGTTCGATGGTACTACTACAAGAATGGAACACTGGCTGTGATCTGTCAGGAGTAGTTGCAAATGAGCACTTGGGCCAACATCCTCCAGTTCTATCTAGAGGTATTTCCTTTGTAGTGGGTCAAGACAGCTTTATATTTTGTATTGCATTGAAATGCAATAGTTAGCCACGGTGATTAATATTGCTTACACTGCTACTTAAATGCAGGTTTTTGAGCTTTAAGTTAATAAACATGATGGAATTTTACTTGGTATTTATTGGAATCTGCGTGGCATTGTGCCTCTGAGTGTGTTAGTCTGGGTCCTTACAGGTGAGGCTCTCAATGTTGCTGTATCACCTGGCATTGCAGCATAAAGCCAAAGCTTTTTGACTGGTGCAGTCTAATGAAGAGAGACTTCTCAGTATTCTCATATTTAAAAGTTTGTTTAATGTGATACTGCTGGCTACCTGATAATAAGAAAAGCAGCTGTTGTGGAAATGTTTGGGCTTTTTAAAAACAAAACAAACATAGCAAGATTGCTAGCACAAGTGAGAACACAACAGAGGCATACAAATAATTCCTTTGTCTGAAAAGGTGATATTAAAAAACTGTTTATAATAAAAAAGCTTTTATTCCTAACTTAGTGAATGGAAAATTCTTTACAATTAAGTTTTAATGGCTAAAAGTTTTTCAACTTTTAGGTTCTAAGTATCTGAAATGGGAAAAAAAGCCTAAGTTATTGGAGTCAGTTCTTCACCTTGAATATGAAGGGTGGGAAGTGCCACAGTAACACGTATTATTGGAAACATATACCATAAAAAGAACAATTAATTCTGTATTTAATGCAGTTTCCATTAAATACATTTTTCTTAGATACAGTCATTGTTTTGCTTAAAAAAGTTTCATCCAGATGGGGGAAAAAAAATGAACTAGTATGCACCTACAATTGAAACTAAGCAGTCATAATTATATAATGTTTCTACTTCAAATCACATAATAGCTATATTAGGGAATTTTTGAAAATTAAGACTGTTGTAATCTTAAAATCTTTTAAAATCTACCAAAATAATTTATTTATGTTAACCCCGCGTTCTTTTTAATAGTGTTATTCTATTCATAATTGAGGTCACAGAGGAAGGCTTATATAATAAAATATGTTTTAAGCATCAATCCTGCTTGCAGTTAGAGCACACTGGTGAGAAGGTTTTTGGTGTTGCCTCTGGGCAGTCTGTTGAGTGAGACTGTTGAAAGTCTATGAAATTCATTCTCGTGCATAGCTGGGAGCACAAATGAAACCTGTGATCAAAATTGGATGGCATTCTAGAATGAAGAGCCCAAGATTATCCTTGCACACCTCTGAACCAATCTAACATTTGCACTCCTCCCTCCAGATTTTATCTTTAACTAGCAAGATTTTGCCTCACTTTTACCACTGTAAATTCCTATAGGCTTCAGGCATCTCATCTTCCCTCACTTCCCTTTCATTTCAACTGTCATTGACTTCTCATGAAAAAATTTCCTTACTCTGCCTCCTTTCTTTATACCATGAGAAGTAAAATTAATCCTTTCTGTGAGCATATGTGTTTGTGAAATAAAAGAATTGCATGTAAAGCTCTGGCCACTGCAAACTGTCCCTGCATCTTGTCCAGCTCACTAATTCTGGTTCTACTGCTATTACCTATTTTTTCCTGGAGTAAAACAAATTGCCAACACCATAGGATTTAATGATCATTTGAAAGTTATTTTGAAAAGCGGCACATTTTTAGGTAGTGATATGTTTAGTATACACTATGTTACTAATGCAATAACAAGAAGAATGTTTTTTGGATTTGAGGCAATGTCCTTTGACTGCATCTGTGGGGTTTTGTTGCCTGGAATCAGAAGAAAAACTTTTGCAAACAATGTTGAAGTGGTGATATAAAAAGCAGTTCTTTAATGAAAGCTTTCAGGTGCACAAAATATAGGAATGCGCACACATGGTAGAATATTGCTGTGATTTTTATGAGGTTAATTAATTAGTACATCTAGCAGGTACATTCAATAAGGGAGCAGTTGCCCCAGAAACCCACACTTGGATCTGCCCCTTGGAGTTGCTCCAGGGGATTCTTGTTATGTCTCTCAGGCACTGGTGTAAAACAAAATGTCCATGTTAGAAATGCTCTTCTTGAGAGTAAGACTAAACAGAATTTCAAGAATGTGTTAGAAAGAGTCAGCTATTGTCCTAAAGTGTGAGAAAGTGCTAAAAACTATGCAACTATATGTTAAAAAAGCCTGCAAAGCTACAAATATATGAAAAAGCTAAAAATCATTAGGCATCAGTTTCTTAGCAGAGCATCCGAACCACATGATACTGCAACACGTTGCACTTTTCCTATGGTTCAGCCCTGAGAGATTTTCCTGGGGTAAGATATGAGCAGTAGCTGAACAAGAAGCCAGTGAAAGATTTATCCTCTTGAAGGTCATATCCCATGGCTGGATGTGCCATCAAAGTGCTCTATCAAACATTTTCTCAGCAGCAGTGAAAATCTTGTTGCTTCCTTTTTTTTCTATGAGTACAAGCAATAAGTTGTTTTTGTGGAAGACCAAGATTCAGTTTTCTCCCCTTTGATTCCCTAAGAGTGTCTTCATCCTAAGACTGTTGATTAGCTTGGGGTAGGATGTAGCTTCTCTTCCTCACATTTCTCCTCCTTGCTTCCCAATGTCTGTGTACCATCACTGTAATGGCTGTTGGGGCACAGTTTGGAATGAAAGTTGTGAGGCAGGAGTGAAGTATGCTTGTCTCTCCTTGCTTGCCTTGACAATAAATTCTTCTGCAGAAGGCATTTATCTTTCTCTAAAATAATTATTCCCTGCATCATTCACCTGATAAGCAGTAGATCAAGCTTCAGGTCTTTCTAATTAATTCAGGCATGATATTTCCACTTCGAAATTGTATCATTGATGGTGTATAACAGGTTGAGACATGCTGCCAATAAAGCTACCTTAAAACTCTTCTTTGATCTCAAAATAGTTTGATTTTTTGAATGAGTAAAAAGCAAAATTTAGGAAAAAAAAAGCTATAACTAAGAGCCACCCTAACTTTTTTTTGTATAGCGAGTACTATCTTAAATCCCATGCCATGATTCAGAAACAAAAGGATAGAGACAAGGGAGACTTTTCCGTTTCAGGAATTCTATTGTAGATGAGTTTTTCTGCATGGGAACATATGAATCTGTTGAAGCATTGCTGTATCACCTGTTGAGACTTGCTACATTTTATAGTGCCTAGTACCACAGTTCTTCCTCTTTGTCTTAAAATTTAACTTTTCCTTCCCGTAACATGATACTGTCTCATTTGAATTGGATATCACAACTTTGTAAAAGTGCAGCGATTCCCTTGGATTGTTGGTTCTCATCACATGGAAGGTGCATGCCAATGCTTCCAGTAGCTTCTGGATTGAATGCATGTGACAGGATACAGAAGGAAAGGGATCAAAGTAACACATCAATTGCCAGATAATATTTTTCTGTGTAATTCTATTTTTAAGTTAACAGTGACCAAGTAGATCATATGGTTTTATTCATGTAGCCATATCTTTATGCTCTGCTATTCGACTTGTTCTGGAGATGGAACAAGACAAACTTCAGATGATAATTCAAACAAGATGTGCAGAAATGAATGATAGTTAGGGTAAGGGGAATGCCTTTTGGTTTGGAAGGATTTATGCGGATGGCTTTGTTTTCTCTTTCTCTCTTTACCAGTTTCAAGCTAAGCAAAGCTGAAGATTTATATGATGTACAGCTCTTCTATTTCATGTGAGCAGTAAAGATCAAAAAGCAGATTGGCACTTTAGGGAAAAGCCTTAATGCCATGCCTTGAAATAAAAATTACATGGTGAATTTAAACATAGGACACTGAAAGAATGTGTTTTAGTTGTAGGGTTGATTTTTTGTTTTAATTGAGAGGGAATTAGCATTGTTATGATAAGTTTTCTGTGAAAGACAGGATATTTCCTTTGCTTTTCTTTTCCACCCCATGAGTCTCAAGTGAAAGAAGTATTGCCAAGTCAACATCATTTCTTGCAAGTGGATGTATGCACACCTCTATGTAATTCAGTTACCAAGCACTAGAGCTGTCAGTATAAGTCCTCAAGATTTTCAGGATTCTTGTCTCTATTGGTATTTCTTCATCTTTTGTCAACGTGGCATGCCAAAATTGATGAAAAAACCATCTTGTCTTCCTGGCACTGTCTTTTGTCTGTTTCAATTCCCAGCTTTCTGCATAGGTTTCTTGCACAAGTCACTGCAGTTAGGGAAGGGGAAGAAGAAATACTTAATTCTCTCTTGCTTTAAAAAAGGAGGGCATTTATTTCTGATGTTTAAATTTGATCCTAAGCAGTAGTAATGTTCTCAGAACAACTGTGTGTTGGCTGCACAAAAAAAAAAAAAAACAAACATATTTAGGTGTTTTGCTGTCAGCTATGTGAGCTAATAGGCTCTCAGTACCTGTTTTTCTGTGTTGTACCACAATAATGTCCTAATTCTTCCTAGACTCTGCTAATAACATGTTCATTCTTTATATTGCAGTTGCTTAACCTGTTTGCAGAGCTATTTGGAAAATACATTAATGTGACCAGTTTCAGATCCTCTGCAGAAATAAAAACTTGTAGAAACTACTGTGCTTTGATTTCCAAGTGAAGGATGAGCAAAAATTTTACAGTTGTGATTAGTTTTCTTTTCAAGTACAACCTGAATGTTGTACTTGAAATGGCTGTTCTTCCTGTGTCTACCATTTAGAAAAGTGGCTGACATATATAGCTAGTTACCTCCTATCCTGGTAAGTTTATTTTCTTTCAATCACCATCAACAACAGCAACAAAACATTACATGCACAGGAGAAAATTACCGACTGAGTAGATAATTTCTTAGGAAAGGTTCATGCTGTCCAATGTTTTGTTAAAAGCTTGTCGTGACAATCTTAGCTACATGTGATGACTTGCAGATTGGCAAACTTGCTGTCCCTGGAATCCCCAGGCAGCCCAGACCAGCTGCTGGCAGTTTTCTTGACTGTGGCCTGATTTTTTTATGAACCTCAAATTTACTTATCACTGACCTTGTGAACAAAAGTAGTTGTGCTTCTTTGTATAATTTCACAGGTTTTTTAAAAGGTAACAGTTTTTTTATTGTAAAGCTGCCTACTCAGATTTGTTGTAAAAAAGCATGCATGGGATTAATCTACAGAAAGACTTAAAATCAGATTTTCAAATAAATTTGATAGTTCAAAACTTGAATCACTTTTTTTTCCTATGTTAGCTTTTATTTATGTGAGCACATTGTGTATTCTTAAATTCATTCCAGTAGTGAATATCCCACTAATTTATTAAAATACAACAAACTATATCCACAATTTCTAAGGTGTCTAAAGATGCTTGATGTTTCCGTCTCTTCTCACTCATTTATGCATATAACACTTCCAGGTAAGGGCTCTTGCAAGTCATTTGCAAAGTCTTGCTAGTATTCAGTGAGAAATGGGGCCTATAAACATAAAGGCCACACAGCAAATAGAGTCACAGCACAAAGATTGTACATTGTCTCACACATTCAGAAGGAGGGTCACAATTTGGAGGTTGCATACCAAGGCTGTCCACGTCATGCTTTAGGACAGCCTGTAGCCTAGACTAGAGATTAAGTGCAGATGAGAGAGTATTCTTAGTGCTGGAGAACTTGGCTCGTGAGGAAAGAACATTGATGTCATCTTCCGCTACATGAAACCTACTCCAAAGTGTTAGTCTCAGCCTTAATTTTCATTAAATACTTTTGCGGTTGAGTTGACCTCTCAATTTGATTCTGAGCCAGAGAGAAAATTTTATATCCTGCAAAGATGCATTCCTTATCCCACCACTTCCTCCGCAATACTCCAGTGTCCCGAGAAATGGAGACCAGGTGGTCTCCATTTCTCCAACTTGACAGAGTTGGTTTCTTCTCTAATTGAGGCTAAGGCCAGAAAGGGAATTTTGGGTCCACCAGCAAAATGCTTTTTAAAGGTTGTTCTCCTAGGTCTATGGCTGGAATAGCACTGGTTGTAGCAGTCTTTAAGCACCTTCAGTGCAGAGTTGAAAGGAACCTGTGTTGTGCACTGGAATCCTGACAAGGCTTCATGCTGGAGCAAAATGAAGGTCAAAACTGAAGCCATCTGAATCAACTGGTGGATAAGCGTGAAAGAGAGCAGTGAGGATATAAGTTATGATAAGGAATTAGTGAAACTGGACTGCCCTGACTGTGAGCAGATATTATGTAGTAAAGGAACTCTTAATATGATGAAAACAGAGGAAAGAAGAAAAGGTTCCTTTGGCTTTTGGTTTTCCTTTGGGGCTGGTCTCCATTTAGACCAGCTTGTAAAATGCTGTGAGGAGGAAGCCCTGGCATATCATCTGTGATTTTTGTTTAATCTACCTAATTTTGCCAAGATAGTATGGTGTCATGTAATCAGAAAATAATTTGTGACAGTGTAGAGACAATAGGCAAAACCATAGGGCTTACTGGATTTTTGTTATGAATGTAAAAACAGAGAAGAGATTGCTCTGATCTTGCCCTTGGATTTTTTTAAAACATCTTGTCCACAGCTCAAACGGTGAAGACAATTTACAAGGCTGTAAAAGTGAGAGCTTGCATGACGAAGTAGAGTAAAACCCTGAAACTGGTGCAAATACCTGGGGTTTTTCTGATGCACAGTTGTTGAATGTGTTTGTGAATAGAGGGGGACAGTTGCCTATCTTTGACTTCTGAAAGTCTAAAGTCTAATTCAATGCACTTTAACAATAGTTTGTATGTTACATATTATACATTGTTTAAGAAACTTATGTTGGATTATGGTGACTGAAACACTCAAAAGGCTTGCTTGGCTCAGTGAGCAAATGCTATTAAAGGGAGGCTTTATTTAATTAATTTGGCTCAGTTATAGTACAATTAGTCAGGCTGATTTAGTACTTTCTTGGTTTCCCTGAAGCAATACAATTTTGCAGACACTAGATTTCTTGTTCCAATTTTTCAGAGAACTGAGAAAGGTTTTCTTTCATTGTTAGTGTTGGGGGTTTGTTTGTGGAGTTTTGTTTTTTCCCCAAGTGGTATATAAGGATACAGGCAGAGATGGAAATAATTACAGCAGCAGTTCCATCTACAGGTGTAGACACTGCTGATTTGTCCTTGATTCATCAAGGAATTGCTGTGGGATTGCCTTGCATGACTGTTTAATATCTAGTAATTTCTAATTAGAGTAGCTTTTGGAATGTATGAGCAAGACACCATAACAGAGAAGGATGTAGTTGTGGGTTCTGGATGGAGGTGCAAAAAAAGTGACTGGTTCCAAAGTTGCGTGTAAGTAACATTTCATATCTGCCACCATCAGAGCTGAGGATTGAGCATGTGCCTTGAATGAACATTTCACAAGAACTTTTGAGCTGGGAATAGGCTGGATTTATTACTTGCTTTTATAGTGTGGATAGCAAGACCATTCCTCTTAACATCAAATTCATCTATAGCTCCTGTGGTGGTGGCAACAATTTGTGGTAGTAAGTTTCACTGCTACTACACACAATGTAAAGCATTCGATTCAACAAACTCTAGTATTTCTTGAAAGCAGTTTCCTTCCCTCCAGTAGCTTCCAATGTGAAATATGCTTAATAAAGTGTTAAAAAACCTAGCCCAAAACATCCCTGTTCCAGGTGAGTCAAGACATTTATGTGTGACTTCCTTCTCTACTGTTACTCCATTTGCTCACCGGCCATTTCTAAAAGGTCGGTATTTAGGAAAAGTTGTGAAGCAATTTAAACCAGGTTAGTCGGGCAAGAGGTAACTGAACAGTTCCTGTCCTCCATGCAGAGGATTACCAGGGCTGATGCTGAGTTTTTAACCACAGAGCATGGGTATGAAAGCCTGGTTTGAATATTTCCAGCACAAAAACTTTGAGCTTGTGCTCTTAATGTGATCTTTGGGATCTGACCAACTACAGAAATACTATCTGTTACCAACACTGAGATTGTAGAAATGCCCTGAATTTGCACCCAGCACTATGCAGCAGCTGTTTAATAAAAACAAAACCAAGCGTGTTACCATTTAAAATAATGAGGAAAATACTTCTTGCTAAATGTAATTCTCATAATCTGCTAAATATACTGAAAAATGACATTTTGCGGGGGCTTTCAATAACACACAGGGGAGTACTTAGATTTCCTGTTCCCACTAATTTTCCCATGTAAAGTATATTCCCTTTGTTTTTAATAATTTTTTCTACTGATTTCTCTTTCACAGTACTTTGTCATAATGTTCTTAGAGGTTGCCCTTTGTTGTTGCCATTATTTTTGCCATTTAATACAGAAAGCTGGCAAAAGATTTGTAGAAACCTATAGCGCAGTTGTATAAAATTAATGTACTCTTCTTCATGCACTAAAAGAAACATACAGTCAATAGCTAAAGAACTTCTAATATTTCTTTCATGCTCCGTGGAGTGCAATCTCATTTATTCTTATTGGCACCTAAGGTCCTGTGTGCACAATTGTTCATTTGCATCATATGTTTTAATGTTGCTGGTAGTTTTGATTTCACCCATCTGGCTCAGTTAGAACAGTGTGACTCAGCCCAGCTAGGCTGGGGATTGTAGATAGCACCACTGCTCTACTGGAAACCAATCTGCATCCCTTTCAGTTAGCAGGGATTTTGCTTTCAACTTGGGTTCAATCCAGTTAGAACCCTTGACTACTACATTGACTCGAAATCTGTCACATTTTCTAATGGAATACTTCTTCAAATCACATGTATAAATGAGTGACTTAGTTGCTTGTCAGAGATCAGAGTTGACTATCTTCCTAACTGATTTAAAATTCTGAATATTTTTTTCTTTAACAATATTTTTGTGCACAAATTAAATCAATCCCAAAACTTAATGCAACATGGATTTTGCTTTAATTTCAGACTAAGAAATTTTAAAAATTCTGCTTACATGAAATGCAGTATAAAATTACAATCTGCATGCCCTCCTAAAGGTATTTTAAGTCCAGACCTTTTTTTTTTTAATTTTAATTTTTGGTTTAATATGATTGAGAAGTGAGGAAACATTGCCAGTAGGCAACAGCTTTATAGGAAAAGATGTTGAATGTTCAGTGAGCTGGGCAATTACATGTATTTTGGCTTTGTCTTCATGTGATCCATAAAAGATGTTCAGTTTCCTCATTATTATTTTTCTTTCCCATTGCTGCCTCAGTGATGGTAAATGCAGATGAAAAATACTGCTTCGGTAAAGTTTGGACTTCATTATTTCACATCCTGAATGTCTAAAAAGCATGCTGGAGGTTTTGTGCACAGGTTGTGATGAAAAGGCTTAGTTTCTTAGCATATTATTGTGATGGGGAAAGAGAAGAACTATGGCACAGAGGTATTCCATCCACATTTCTTAAAAATAGTGTCTTGGCAGAAATTGTACTCAAGTAGAAGTCCATTACCATGAACAATTTTTGATTTGCAGCAGCAGTAATTGCATACATACTGCTTGTCAATGCATGTTCTTACATATGGTATAAAACTAAAACATCGCTATCTGATGAGTTCTTCATTTTTGCTGATGTCCTTATTTCATTTGAGGCATGGTTTATTGGGGCAACATGTAGGGCAAAGTAAAACTTTCACGATGAAACCTGAAACTGGATGAAACAAACCTGAAGGCTGGATCAAGTTCACAAGAACATTTGCTGAGGTTTCTAAGTCTGGGTTGAATTTGCAGCCAATCTGTGCTCACTTACTGTGCATTGAGAGAACCACAAGCAGTGTATTGGTTTCACATGGTTTCAGCCTTCAGTCACATCACACAACTGGTGACTTCAGTAAAAGCTGGCTGTTGCTTGCTGTGCCTTCAGTGGAAGGGAACCGAGGCCTGTGTCAAGTGATGTAAAAAGCCAAGTGTAGTAAGTGGTTTGACAGTACCATCAAGTAGGAATGAGACAGAAAGCAAGAGACTTTGTGCTCCCAAAAGCACAAAGGAGAAAGGCAGATGTCGGCAGGATCTCCTATCACACTTGAGAAACTCCCACTTGGCCATTACTGAGCTAAAGCACAAGTGACAAGGGTTGGACTGTGCTTGCAGGGTGGGTCTTTTGTTGACAGGGAAGAGAGGACAAGGAAGGGCCAATTAGCAAAAGTGAGGATGCTTTAGCTGGTGGGTACAAACATGGGAGTTTCCTGGAGGATGTCTTTCACTCAGGGAAACAAAAGGGGAAAATATTTAAATGTGGGATAGAAGTATTTGAGGAAAGTAAATCCTGGGTCAGCTTAGTTACAGGATGACTGAAACATATCAAGAAAGGAGAATTCAAGTGACACAATACACAAACTGACTCCAGGATGGGTTCTTCAGTGTTATGGGCCAGTATCTCATTTTAACAATTAGAGAAGGGTTACTGAAGGGTTATTTCTGGGTCCTGATGAGTAGATGTTAAAGGAAAACTTCCTACTTTGAATTGTCTCTGATAAATAAAGTCATCTGGCTGCTGGGGGTCACTTAAAATCTTTGTTTACTAATCCTCAGAAGATACTTTCTGATATGGTGCTTGCAGCTCTCCCTTGTGTCATAGGAGGAGTTTGATGGACACATGTTTGAAAATGACTTGGTATCGTTCTTCAGAGGTAATGCCGCTAACAAACTGATACCTTTTTATTTCTCTGTCAACAATGCTGAAATAAGTTAGCTGGCACTTGAAGTTGCTGAACTTTGGATTAGGTTCCAGTGTGGAAATATATTTGGAAACAAAAAATAAAATCTAATGATAAATAAAAGCAATCTCCCAAGACATATGTAGGAAGCCTTGTTTCTGGGATTCCACCATACTTCCTGCCAGGAAGACTTATGGAACCCGCTGGCCATTTTTTTACTAAGCTTAGCAGTAGGGTAAAGGTCTTGAAAGTTAGATAAATTAATCTAATCTTCATCTAATAAGTTGTTGGCTGAGCAAGAAAGACCCAAATTAACGCTCTGGGTACTGAGGGAGAGGACTCGGGTGCTAAATGCTGTTTGGCAGTGCAGCTCTGGAGTAGCCTTAGCATGGAGGAGTTTAGAGGAAGCAGATTTCCATTACTTTTGCCGGTGATAGGCAATTTGTTTTCTGTCCATATCATCTAATGGAAAACTCCCCATGGCCTTGTCTTTGGCACTCTAATATTTCTCACAGTACTTCCCAGAACTACCAGTTTGTCCTTGGGGAATTGAGTAAATATCTATGAGAAATTAAGGGTCTTGCTGTAACACTGGCTTTGGATCAGGGGGAGCTGTAAAGAGTAGTGTAAGGTAGAAAAAGTTTTAGAAGGAACTCAGAATAAGAACTACCAGCCAGATACCTAAGAAACCTCCCAAATGAAATCTTCCTGTTATGTCTCTTTGGCACCTGTCTTCCTGATGATGCTGTGTTTTGCAGGCAAGGCAAGCAAAGTCTGTGGAGCCATGAGAGAGAACAATATCTAGAGGGATGGATGTTTTTGAACAGTGGGTCTTCAACCTGGGTTTGTGTGCCAATTTCCTTTGTAGCCAAAAGTTTTCTGCTAACTTTTAGCAATTAGTCCACAGTATCTGAACTATAACCTCAGTTTCCAAGTGACAGATGCTGAAGACTTGGCTAGATAATTACATTAGCATTTACTTTCCTAAAAACTGTACATAGAGAAAGACAGCATACTGGCAAGGCTTTTACGTAAGAGCAGCAGTTCACAGAAAGTAGCATTTCATTGTTATGTCTGTGGTGCAGCTTTGAGAACAAAACCAGGTAATCTCTGAGGAGCAATTCAGCCAAAGCAGCTCAGAGTTTTAAGAGCTGGCCACCAGTACGTGGTAGCTCCCTCTGCCTGACTGCATATTTGTGCTCTTTTTTCTTTCCCCCCATCCCCCAATTTCCTGTGAAGATCAAATTAGTGCAGCTCAGATTATGCCTCTGTGGTGGTTTTATTTTTCCCTGAGTAAATTCAGAGCATTTCTATTCTTGGTGCACTGAAAGAATAGTGACAGAGCTAAAAACTTAACATTTGATGTGGTGAGAGGCTTTGTGATTTAAGAGGTGTCATGTAGCTTAAAAGGTAGTGACAACATACCGAGGATTCATTGCTATGAAGAGGAGCATAAGATCTCACCAAGTAGGAAAAAAGAGCGATAATGGAGTCTACAAGGAGGCCATATTAATTATTTACCTCTGTTTATGCATTATAACCTTGAGACTAAGTATGAATATACACTTTCAGATCTTCTTATCCTATGTGGGGATGAAATGGGAAATGTTTTCTGTGGAAATTTGAGAGTGAATAATAAATATGCCCAGTAGCATGTAAAATACTTAAATGTATTTTTCCTCAAATACTGTCTCTGTTAAATGTAGTACAAGTTACTAACTGCTCTTTCCTGACATCATTTGATTTTTGGGAAAGCCATTAGCAAAGGTATGAAGCTCTGAGCCAAAAGGCACGGGTTCTGTTCCCCATCCCATCAATTACATGCTTTGCGATCTGAGGCAAGTCATTTTTCTGCCCCTGTGTCACTTCCTAATCTATCTGAGGCTTTTACTGGCTGCTGGCAGATCCCTCCATGTCTGTGATAGAAAGTACTTTATATCAGACAGGTGGTGGTGTCAGCTGCATCTCCCTAGCTGGTGTCTGTTCCTACAGCATATTGAGAATTACAGTTAATAAGCTAATCAAATAGAAGTATGTTAATTCAATTTCAAAGACACAGATGTTACTTTAAATTCCATAATATATAACATAGGGATTAGTTTTTCAAGACTGGACAAGACGGGCAATTTAGTGTGAATTAAATGCAGAAATTTTCACTAACGTAAGCGGTGACTCCGCTGTAGTTTAGAAAGGTTTGATTCGTTTTTCTGCCCTCAACAATTCATTTTCCTACATGTCTTCTGTTTTAAAATACTGGTTTAACCAGACTATGAAGATGCTCTGTCAAGGGCTGTTTTCTAGTAAAAGTCTACATGGAAACATGCTGTGCTGGTAGCTTTGTGACAGCATAGATGCTGGTAGAAATTCTTTCAAATTTCAAATTGCTTTTGCAAGGCATTTATGTAATAGTTTGGATCTGTTGGCTTTCTGGACTTGCCATTTGTCAGGAAATAAGCATTTATGAACTTAAATGCATGGTATGTATATAATACAACTAAAATTGAGCTATGTAAACTTTAAAAATTACATTCCAAGAAAATACCAAAATTAGTTTGTACTCCATTCTTATCTTTTAACTTCTGGGATTTTTTAAATAGCGCTTGGTAAAAAGCCCACACCTCAAATACATACATAATATATTGTCCTTCACTGTGTAGAATTGGCAAGCTTAAAATACTATTGACAGGAGAATTTTTTAGTCCAGATGGCCTCAGCTTTGTGTAATTTACCTTTTAATGTATGGCTTACCAGCTGGGACAACTTTGCTTTGGGTGAAATTTGCATAGCCATCAGATATTTGTTACATGCCTGGAAAGAAAAGTGGGAGCAAGTTCTGGCTTATGCTAATACTTTGCTATCACCACATGCTACCACTAAAGCAGCAAAATAAGAATTAGACTCTTCATTTGTTCTCAGCAGTTAAATTATGAGTCTCTGCCTTATAAAGATTAGATATTTTTCCATGAGCTTTTTGCTACTGATGAAGCAGGCAGTGCTTTAATCGTGAAATTGTTTCACCTTGTTAAAATACTGCCGTTCTTGTTGAACAAATTAAGTTATAAAATATTGAATATGTGCACCAGGCATTTCCAGACTTCAAATAAATTTTCAGACAAAACAAGCTAAAACATTATGGGAATTCACATTTTAATGCTTGATTTTATTCTAGTTCTATTTTTGTTACGGTAGTTTTAAAAGATTAGACATTACTGGTTCTAAAATAGCACCACACTATTCTTGTAAATGTCCCAATAACAACAATAATTAATATCCTCACATTTGCATTTTAAGCCACTCCATTTCCCTAGTCATCTATTACTTGGATGTGAAAAAATCATTTCTCGTCAAAACTTGGCACAGAATACCCGAATTCCATACTTTTTACCAGATGTAAAAATAAAAGTGAACCAATTCATCTTTTTCCCGCCAGTTAAAGGGTTCAATAAAGTATGAGTTAAATTTTGTCCTTATTTTGATAAACGGTTTTCATTAACAAAAATTCAGAATAGCTCTGATTAAAAAAAAAAGAATTTAAAAAGGCTAAGATAAAAAAATCTAGTGGGAAGTAGAGAGTAGGGGGATTTGCCTCGTGAATGATAATAACATGAAATTGCTGCCTAGCTCCTTGGTGATTTCTGAGGAACACTTGCTTTTTGCAATGAAGTACTATAAGAAAACAGCCATCATCTCCACTTGGCCACCATTGAGACAGCTTTGGTCACAGGCTGTGGTAGGGTGCTGATCACATCTGTCTCAAAATACTTCCAAGTGGTTAATTCAGGCCAAGAGCCTTGTACTGCTTCAGAGTAATGGGTGTCCTTGTCTTCCCTGAGAAAGATAATGAATGTTTTTCACCTCCGTCAGTTTTTTATGAAAACCCTGGTTTTGCTCAAACCCAAAATTACTACAAAAGCCTGTAGTATCCTACTGAGTCTTCTTAAGGAAACTTCTCGAGCCTAGGGATATTGAGGGAGAGACCCATTGATTTAAAATTATACTTGATGAGGTGCAAGTTTTATTCTGTGATTCACCATTCTAATTATAATTCCCACTGGGGTGAAAAGCTGAGAAATATTGAGAACATTCAGAAAATGGCAGAAGCATCTTCTGCTTTGGGTTAATAGCCACACAAAGCCCACCAGTGTGCTGGCCAGAGCCCTACCCTGCAACATGTGGGTGGATGGTTGTTTCATACAGAGTTGAGGAGTGGTTTTTCTGCTGGATTGATAAAAATCTGTTGCAATAGTGCTGTGTTTATGCCAATGAATCATCTTTATTTATTTAAGAACACTTGTTTTTTTCAAGTCTGACTTAATTATCACAACTGTGTTTTCCCACCAGGAGAATTGCACGGTTCTTTGCAGATTTCTGCCCAGAGGTGTCGGCTTGCCTGAGGTGTAGGTGTAAAAGTTGCACATAGCTGAAATATACTATTTTCTCTTCAGTTCCTGTGCATTGCGAGGAGACCACAGAGGAGACAGTGACATATAATGACCAGACAGTGTTGAAGCCTGCTGTCGGTTTGTTCTCATTACAGACACAGATTTTTGTAACACTTTGGCTTTATTCCAAAAAACACTTTGGCTTTATTTATTAATTGGGTCTGTCTTTGAAAAGTGGTAATTTTGAAAGCCAGAAACAAGTGGATTTGCCCTCATTTATCTGCAGAAGGACGAGCAGGGAGTGCAGGGAGTGCTGTGGGCCTGTATTGTTGGAAGCACATTCCCTCCATGAGGGGCAAGGTGCTGTGCCATTCATGTCTCTGCTGTTTGTCCTGGCAGAGGACAAGTTGCTTGGTCCATTTCATGCCTTACATGAAAGGACACAGGCCACTAAGGCTATGTTATATTGACACAATCTCAGTGAGTGTAAAATACTCACTAATATAAGGAAGTAGGCTGATACTGAGCCTGAAGAAAAAGGGGAAAAAAAAATGCAGCCCACCCTTGCTCTAAATATGTAAATATTGGCATACAAGAGTAGACATTTAAAATTTATCACAGAAGTGAGAGTACTTTGCAAGGCGGTGCCCGGTCAGAATGACAAAAGAACAGGCATATTCTGTAACTTGAAACTCGGGATTCCTTCCCATTTCTGTCTCTAGTGGTTAGAGTTCTTCGCTCTTGCTGTATTACAAGTCCACAGGGACTTTTAAAACTACTTATTCAGACTTTACTGTTTTGGATGTACAAGAGTTAGTTGCATTAAGCTGTAGCTTGGAATAAAAAAACTGAAACCATTTTTATAGCATTTTAAAATAACTTTATTAAAGGATAGCATAAAAGATCACAGTTTTTCTGTTTTTACAGCTCTGCTTTGAAAAGATAATAAAGCTACTACACAGGACATGTATTAGGCTGGTGATTAATGTGTCTGTGTGTTACAACTCCGAATACTCTGAAACTAGCTTTATATTGGAATGAATGAAAATGTCACATAATGAAACGGCAGAGGAGGAGTACAGTGCTAAGGAAATAATGTGCACTAGTCTCTTACTAGGTAACATTTTACATTAGCAGAGTGGGCTGAGCTTTTTTGCCTTTAATATGGGGATCTTAAAGTACTTAACATCAAAGAGGAGCTCTGTTTTGATAGAGTAATTGATAGAGCCTGGATAATCCTATTGCACAAACATTAGCAGGAAGCTGGGGCTCTTGACATGCTGAAGAATACAGCGGAAGTTTTAAAGTGTTTTTTTTCTAGGGCTATTCTTCAATCATCAATCTGTGTTATAGGCACTTGTGTTCTAATATGTTGGTTTTAAGATGAGATCCAGTATTGAGTAAATACATGTTGTTACTGGGAGGGAGATGCTAAGGGAAGGCTTTTTTCCTTTAGGGAAGATTGGATATCTGCCTTTTTATAGATGCTGCATAATTTAGGTTGGAAAGGGTCCCAAGAGGTTTTGTCATTCAGCCCCTGGCCGTAAGTAGGGTTAACCTCAAAGTTAAATGAGGCTGATTAAGGATCTTGTCTCTTTAGGCAGCCTTTTCCAGTGCCAAGGTGCTCTTGTGAAACCTTTTTTGTCTGTATGAAATTTGTCTGTATGAGATTTTTCTGTGCTAAAAAACTTTTATCTATTGACTTTTGCCCTTTTGAAGTGTACATATCTCTGAGGAGAGCCTGGTTCAACCTTCTAGCTAGACAAAATCAGCCCGCTTGCTCAGCTTCTTCACATCTTGCATGGTGCAGCCTCAGCTGTGCTTCCCTGCTGCCCATCTATCGCTTTGCCTCTTTGCTGGGGTTGCAGAACTGGCCATACTCTTCCAGATCAGTCCTCATGAGTGCTGTGTGGATGAATTTAATGGATTCACTCAACCTCCTGCCTGCCATGGTACTGAATGCAGCACAGGCTGTGTGATTAACCTGTTGCTGCTGGGATGTGTTGCTTGCTCTGGGCTAAGATGCTTTCCTTCCATTACCAGGAAGGACATAGCATTTCCTAGAACATAGCATTTCCTAAGCCCTCAGTCACCACAACGATCTGTAGCAGCAGTGCTGTATTTAATAACCAAAAAAACCCCCAAAACAAAATGAAAAAAGGGAGCTACAGACAGGTGTAGATGCCTAGCTGTCTGTCATGTGTGTCTGACTGTTCAACACCAGAAGCTGGAGTATCAGGCACCAAATATTCAGTTGCTGATCAACCCAAGTTTGCATGAGGAATGTTCTTTGGGTAGTGCCCCTGAGAGTTTGCTGTAAGAGCAGCTCACGTAACCGGGTCAGTTTATGCCTTCAGTGGAATTCATCTCAATTACAGATGCGACCACTAAGTATTTTTATAACTATATCACTAATAGTTTAAAAAAACATGAAGGATTAAGAGCCATATGTTCTCCCAGGCATATGAGCTTAACAAATGCAGCATTTTGCTATAAAACTTTCTTTTTTTTTTTTCACTTTGGTATGTAGCCACCCCATCCCTTGGCAGAAGTAGGATTCTATCCACAAGCTACAGGCGAGAGTGTGTGGTCTTACAGCAGCATGGGAGGAGTTGGGTCAAAGGCAAACTTTTATATATGTGCTGTGCTACTGAGGGGAAAGGAAGCAGTAAACCAGAAAGGACTGCCTTCTTTCAGTTCTGGCTCTTTTGGCTTTCCCTTCTGCAGCTGAGGAATCCCCTCCCTTCTCTGCTTCTTGTGTAAGAGCACAGATGCTGTATTGGAGAGCCAGTGGAGCTGTGCTAATGGGGTTGAAGTCTAAATGAAGAGTTCGTCCTGCAGAGCCGACACCGTAGATTTTGTTGCCTGAGATGCATTTTGTGGAATACAAACCATGTTGGAGGTATACAGCATATTGTTTATGAAAAATAAATCAAACAGCCAGGGAAACAGCATGGTACTTTCTGGACAGATCTGCACTTCTGGATGCCAAACATGGTTTCAGTAATCTCATATTTAAGGGAATACAAATTGAAACCTTATTTGAGTGTGGCCTGACGGTAGAAATATTTTAATTGATGCAACTAGTTTACTGCACAAATTTTGCTCTTCACTATGTGTGGATGTGAATCAAAAGCATTTTCATTATTTCTTTGAAATGTGTGTAAGCACGAGAGAAACGGGAACGGGATAGTATGTTTAGTCAAATCGGTGGTGCCAAACTTCCAGACCCATATAATTTTGATGACTAGTTGTATAATTTTGATATTTCTTTCATAATGAATGGTTTTTAGTATCTAATGTTCTTGGGTTAGCTGTACTGAAGTGAATGGTAGTATTACCACAGTAACTAGATCAGCTTCCAAAGAACAAAGAGATATACTGGCTTAAAGTCAGAAGGCAAAATTATGTGAATCTCCCAGGTGATATTCAGCCTCTAAATGTAGTTCAGCAAAGGAAGCAATTAGACAACCATTAAAGAGCAATCAAGAACATTTTCTTTGTGAGGAAACAAAGAATGCTCTTAAAGGATGATTGCTAAGGGTTAAAGTGCAGCCTGAAAGAAAATCAGGCCATGTGCAACTTGTGAAAAACTTGATTGCAGTATTTACTGTACTAATTTGACAAACTGTTGGCACAAAGATCAGGTCATTACACTGAATGCACTTAAGAAAGAAGAAATAATGCCATGCTGAAATATCTTGTTTCAAAGCTTTTTGTACTTTCTTTTTCCAATATTTTTGAGTTATTTCATCCCAGTTGCAGCTGGAATTGCAAACTTCTTGCTTCACTTCAGAGAGCCGTCGCGTCTGAACCAAATATTCCTCTCTGCTGTGGGACTGTTTCAGAGGGTATATTATTGGAAGAACGTTATGCAACTTGATATAGACATTTGAATTTGTTCCATCTTCTTGATTTATAAACTGATACAATCTTCACAAGTTCTTCATATATAGTCAGATTGACTTGTTTCACAGCATTTGGAATCACTTAGTCAAGCAAGGAACTTAACTTTAAAATGGTGTGCAAGACTGGGCGGTATTTTAGGTTTGCTTCATGAGTGTCAATGGTGGTTGTCAGTCCATTATGGTATTCAGTACTGGAGTTGCTGGTCCCATAAGTCGTTTGTGAGCTCAAAATTAAACAAGAGAAAACCCAGGCAGAGAACGTGGCTGCAGAGATGAGAATTGTCCTGGACACAATGACCATTCCAAATATGGCTGCAGACAGAAATCTAGCAAAGGACTTTTCTAGTGTTAGGATCTTTTCTGAATTCCACATCTTGACTGAAGTATTCATTGTCCACATTTTGAGTCTTTTTAATTCTTGTGTTTAATAGGTTTCCTGTCTGCCCTGTAAGCCTTTTTTCTCACTTGCTTCTGTTTAGGGTAAGAAGGGATATCATAGTCTACCTCTTTATCATTCACTTTGAAATCAGTTCAAAGAATTCATCAGTCTTTCCCTTTCTTCAAGAAGACATGAATTTTATTCAATCAAGAGCACGAAATGCATAATGGGAATTGATTGAACTGAATTTTTTTTTTTCCTCTTGTTTTTCTCTTCTCCGTGGTGAACACACCTCTTTTGCAGGAGCTGATGACACAGGACAAGTTGTCAGTAACATTAGAATATCTTCCCCAAATGCCCCACACCATCAAAATGTAGTTCTTTCTCATGCTGGTCAGTCAGCCGTATCCTTGGTAACAAGACTGCGGCTGTGTGTGCACTCTCCAAACAGCTCGTGAGCAGTTGGGAAAATCCTAGGTCATTTTAGTGGCCAAGTTGTGCTTTCAAAAATAAACTGCATTGCAAAGCAAATACACATCAGTTCCATAAGTGACAAGGTTTTGACTGCTATCGTGTCCTGCAGAGCCTGCTGGCTTTATTAACTCGAGCCAGCCAGAAGGTAGCTGGAATGGAGTGACTACTGTGAATATCAGAGCAGACTTTTCCAGTTTTAAATCTCTGGTGCAACATACAAGGGTGTGTTGTAAACTTCTTGGATGCTATTTTGATATAGGAGTCCCTGGAAAGCTCTGAGGGAGCAGGATGACTGAACCGTGCTGAGAAATTTTCAGCTTCTTTCTTTACCTTACTTGTTAGCCTTATAGGTGTATCAAATTTTAATGGAGACAGTGCATGTCATAAGTTTACAGGAAAATTCTTGAGATTGAGCTGTATTTATTTACAGAACACCTGCACATACAGGCAGAAGTGTTTTTTGGAATCCTAATTCCATTAGATAATTTTTTTATGGATGAAAAGGTTGTTTGTTTTTCTTGCTTTTGGAATCTACCTGTTTTCTTTTTGTGTGCCTCAGTAAGCTGCCAAAGCTGGATATCCTGGAATGTGAATCTGAAGGGTTTAAGGTTCTGATGAAGGTTTGCACATGATGAGGCAATGGGAAGGAGTTCTCTGTGGTTTCAGTCAGACTGATGCTCCTCTGTGGGCTGTATCTCAGCTTTGCAAGTCCTTGAAGCAGATCATTATTTTCTAAAACTTTTTTTAAAATGCATACATATATATAACATATACACGTGTGTGTGCCCATGTGTCTGTGCGTTAGAAATACCTATAAATAATTTCATGAGTCTTTTTAAAAACAAATGATAGGCGTCTCACTGAAAAGGAAAAACAAAGGATGGAAACTCTCCTGTGGGTCAAAATTGCATTGCCATCCCCTTCTGATGTGAAATAAAAGCCTAACCCTATCGGTTTGGGTGACCTGTAGGGTCTGTTAGCAGGGGAAGTCAATGAAATGCATCACAATTAACAATGTCTTGTTGATCTCCCACGGACTGGAACTGTAGCAGATAATTGTGCAGTAGTGGGAGTTTTGCCATGACTAGCTTTATCATTTTGTCAGTTTGCTAATAAAAGGTCAGCGAGGGTACAGAGCATCTGAGATTTACATATGGCAGATACGAAAGCGTTCTGGGGAGCCTGCTTCAGAGAGGGGCCGGGGCATTTGTTGCAATTGACACCCATGCTGTGATTCCAGAATTGACAAGAAACGCCATTACTAAGCGGATCTGCCAAGATAATTAGAATTCAGGGTTGCATTTTTAATCTGACTTGAGTCAGATAATTTATCACAGCAGTAGCAAGCTGTCAGGGTCACACAATAAATACTGATTATGGAAGAATAAAGATTAAGTGCAGCCTTACCAAAAAAAAAATTACAGGCCAAGCTGTACTTAAGAAACATTTTCTTCCAATACTTCCCATGCTAATTTCATGTAATACTGGCAAAAAGATGGTATCTCTAAAATGAGCTTTTTTATGAAAGGAGGTAATGCTGTGCAGGAGTGTCTATACTTAGGATCTGTGTAAATTTTAAATTGCAAATTGATTGCAAAGAAATATCAGTTTTGAAAAGCTGATTTAGCATGACTGTTCTGTTCCTATCACCACCATAATAATTTGATGTATTAAAGGAAGGAATACTCTATTCCGAAGGCAGTCCTAATTTGTTAGCATTAGTAAGATGCTGCATTTTTAATTTAACACAGCTCTTGTTTTTGATTCACACATGGATAGTTTATGGCACTTGCATTTAATTAAAGAAGCCTATTTATTAAAATATGCAACTTGGAAAACGGTTTTTGAAATCCACATACAAACTAGTATGTTAAGGATCCCACACTTTCATATTCATCGACGGTTTTTGAAGGATACAAAATCAAATGAGAACATAGCATTTCTGCACATAGTATGTTTCCTTGAAAAAAAAAAGCTACTGCAAAGATGAGCAATTAATAGATGTTATTTTGTATTAAAAAAGAAATTTCAAGAGATGCTGAAATGCAGTGGCTACCTTTAGAATACAGTTTCTTAGTAAGGCATTCCATGTCTCTTCAGCACCTTCAGCAGCCATTTTTAGGTGGTGTGTTGGTTATGTTGCTTTCCTTTTCTCCTACAAGACCATAACTTACTGTTTATCCCTGTAAGAACTTTAAATAAATGCTTAGTTATTACTGACATATCTACAACTGAATACTGTGAAGTCTCAGCTGAAAAAAATGAGAGCTTTGAGATATTAGCAGCCTTGGAGTTGTTTTTTGATTTGTTTTCTGCCGTCGAATATTTCATGAAGGGTGGGTGATGTTTCCTCTTCTCTCTTGGCAGCATTTGTGGTTAACTAATTATTTTGGTTCTGGAAACAGAGTTTGTGGCCCTTTTTTATAATGGTAGAACTCTAGTACATCTGCCTAAGGAGAGCAGTTGTTGTGAAATTTCTTCAGTTGAAATTGAGAGAATGAAGCATAGATGAAAGATACTTAAAAAAGTAATATGTTAAAAAT
Source organism: Bombycilla garrulus (assembly GCA_013400315.1). NCBI lineage: Eukaryota > Metazoa > Chordata > Aves > Passeriformes > Bombycillidae > Bombycilla > Bombycilla garrulus. The sequence continues at coordinate 1,444,744 of VXBU01002007.1, forward strand.
CTTAGGAATATATATATATTAATTGTAACTGTAAAAAAAAAAAAGTCAAATATTTTCAAATATTATTTCATTTCCAGAAAGTAAGTAGATAATTTTCAATAACTAAAGGTATTTAGTAATCTTTGAGTATAGATTGTTTTCTACACAGATATGCATGACTGGTTTTTTTCAAGATATTTTCTGCCTGTGACATAAGCTCAGAAATTGCAAAATTCCTCAATATTGATGCTAAGGCAGAGTTAGAAAATATTTCCTGTTGAGGTCATGAAAATTATTAATTTTGGTAGGCGCATCAATAATGAAGCATCTTGTTTGTGGGGACAAAGCACTCAAATCTCTCTTTTATTAAGCAGGTCTCTCATACCAGGCACTTGTGTTGTGTTGGAAACTTTTTTATGGTATACCTCATGGAAGCATTAATCTTTAATCTTCTGAAATACCTGTTTGTAACCAATGAAAAATGGAACGGTTTTGTGTTACTTTTATGAATGTCATTATTATTACTATTACCATCATCATTAATTTTCTAGGTAATGAATTGTCCTGCTACCTCACTTAAGTAGCAGGGGGCAGAAGTGTGTGTATCTATAGCATTCAGCCTTGCTGGGGGGAGCAACACACTGTGTGAGAGACTGTAATTTTGGAGCCACAGGATATTAAAGCTCAAATTGAAGGCCAGCCTGGGGAGCAGAGCGCTGGGTTGACTGCAGCATGTAAGTCATCTGTTACTCTTGTCCAACTGCAGTGAGTGCTGAGGACTACTAGCGTAAGATATAGCTTTTATGGACCCAGCAGACTACCCTGCCCAAGTCTAGGGTAGATTTGTCCAATTAACATCGTTAATATATTATTAATTTTGTGTTAATTACATAAACAAACCCTGGGGAGGTGTGAGCCTAAATTCTGCACAGTGAAAGAGCTGTGTTTGCAGGCAGGTTGGGAATCGCATCTGCTCAGAGGGCATTATTTAGGAATTTGCTTTCAAATAGCTCCTTTCACAGTCTAACTACAAGGGACAGTAGCTGGAGTTGTGCCTGGAATAAAATAGGAAAAAGAACGGAGGCCACTCCCTGGAAGCCTGGCAGCTCTGAACCCTGCAAAACCTCTGGGCTGCTGTTTCGTAGGTTTGGAACCGTCAGGTAAGGATAAAGGAGGGCGGGCTGAGAGGGTTGCTGAGTGCCTGAGCAATGAAGAAAGCATCATAGACAAACTTGCATGATCTAAACACCTGTGTCCTGGGCATCTTTTTTAAGGCAGCCTTTCTCCCCCCGTGACAGCTCCTGGAGCTGTGGTCTGTGATGAGTGGCCTGTAACTCCTGTGGCAGAGCGCGACACGCACCTACCTCAGCAGAGGTGTGGAGGGATGCCCTCAGTGCCTTTGCTTTCTGCATGCAGCCACCTCCTCTCTACGGGCTGTTTCTGACTGCATCAGGTTCCACAGCTGACGAGCTGAGTGACACACAATCTTTTCTGTACAAACGCTGGCAGCAAATGCTGTGCCAGCCTCCCTTTTCATCGTGATTGTCTATTAATAGTACAGCTCTTACCTTAGCAGAACTCTGAAAATGGTTCCATCGTTTACATGCATGTTTGTAAGAAAGGTCACTTTGTTTGGTAATGCTGTGTTAATTTAGATACAAGGGAGGAAACAGGTCAGATGAAGAGATAACATTTGTCTGTCTTATGTAGTGATCTTGCTGATTAATTGACAAAGTCTTAAACTTATATAGGTTATTTTGAATTAATTCCTTATAAAACAACAGGAGAGCAAAATAAAAAGCAACTTGTTTTCCTCACTAGGAACAGACTTTAACCATATTATTGAACACTGTTAAGTCATCCCATAGTACAATGACTGATGTAAATGGGTGAACCAAAAAAGGCCAAATGGGATTTTTTTTTGTTGTGTTGGAAGAGCCTACTTCCAGTGGAGGTGAGACCAGGGCTGTTGCAGTGAGCACTGGGACTTCTTTGGGCTGGGGTGTAGGGCAGCAAAGGGTGTATAGCAAAGGAAATAAAGTCAGAGAAGGTTGGCTCCCCTTTCAGAGGCTAGCCAAGGCTAGGAGAGAACAGCTTAGCTTTTATAAATGTTGTATGAAGAGTAAACAAATAGAGAAGGGAGCTATCCAAAGTAAAGAATCACAGAGCTAGCAAAACAAATGTTTATAAATTTGTTCATGGGTCTTCTGAGGCTGGAAACTGGAAGAAAGTTCTTCACTTGAAGCTACAGTCACCTTGATGCTTCAGTTACTGTAGAAAATAAAAAATTCTGCACCAGGGGGCACTTGTGTACACCCAAACTCTGCCAGGGGCAACTAGGTTAGATGATTTGTCACAATAGTTTAAAATGGTTTAAGAATTTTCTTGCCCATTATGTGTTTGAAATAGGATACCACTTAATTTCAGAGTGGAAAAATGAGGAGAATAAATGTATTTAACAGTTGAACCTTTGATTCATACAGTACTGTAAACTGTATGGAAATCCAAATGTGAAAAAAAAGGTATAAGGAATTGGTTAGCCAACACTCAAGACATGACGAAATGCCATGCTACAATTTTATAATGCATGTTACAGCTGTATAAATATGAATAAGGGCTCTGTAAAACCTCTGTGACTTTTTGCACTGTCTTAGATGGACCTTAGGTGGTGCTGTTGCATTTTTTCTTTTGGCGGTGGCTGTTTTTAGTGCTTCAATCGTTTTTATTCTGCTTTGCTTTCTAGATCATACCAGGAAACTAAGAATAGTTGGCTACACCAATATTTGTAAAATTTACCAAGGTGGAACACTAAAACATAACCGCTTGTCGAGTGCACTTCATTTCCTAATTTGAAACACTTTTGCACCTTTCTGTAAAAACTAAGTAATACTGAACTATGCTCATAGCATAAGGCATATCTTGCTCTACGTGTGTTATTTTGTCTAACGGTGTATAAATGTGAGTATAAAAATAAATTAAAGACACAAGATCGAGTAAAACCTCTCCGAAATTAAGTTCAACATGTGGGATTGATGCTGTAAGTTCACAAGTCTTTCAACTTTCCATATGGCTAATTAAAAAGAAAAAAAAAGTGGCTGAATTTTAAAAAAGAAATGTGTATGTCACATTGGCAACTTGCAGAGTGCCTCCTCTGTTAAAGGACCTATGCACTAGTTTTACATCCAATTTCCTGCCCTTATCTTCCTTATGCCAGCTCACAGTGTGGTTCATTGGGAAACAGTTTGCTTTTTTTTCCTATTTCTTTTTTCACAACATAAAAAAAAAATTCCCATGAAGGTTGTTTCCACTACAACTGCCTACCCTTTATGCTCTGCAGCCTGCCAAGCTTGCCAAAACTCAGCAGGTAGCCCACATGGTATGCATGTCTGTGTGAGAACGCTCCCCTGATGTGGACAAGATGTTGGTTGTAAAATGAAGCCAACATCTTGTCCACAAGTGTGCAAAAAAATATCCTCAATCTGGACAGACATGTTTTTGTAGGCTGAATGCATTGGCTGTTCTAATTCAAAGTCTAAAGCTTTTAAAACCAGGAAAAAATAATTATATAGTTACAGTACCAATAACGCTATCAGTAGTAGTAAAGCTGCAGACGTATTTGTTAATCTGAGACTGTTTGGTTAGACTTTTACTGCCCTGGTATTTACAGTAATTCTTTTGGCATCTGTGACTTCAGGGGTTTTATCACTCCTATTTTAGTCTCCACAACCTGGGCAAATAATGTAACCCCAAGATTTTGGGCTAGCAAATAACAGTACAAGAATTAAGAGGAGAGATGCTGTGGGTTCAGTCTGCAGTTTGCCCAGAACTTCCCTTGAGATGCATTTTTTTTTTTTTGTACCTATGCCCTGTTGGGTTGGGCATGTGAGGAGCAAGGGATAGAGTAATGTATAGACAGAGGGGATAGCAGTGACAGATACAGATTCCCTTGCTCCAAACTCAGATATAAATATATGAGGCAAAGTTGGTTGCCTAATGTAAACAGAACAAAAAAAAGCCCTATGAGGTTACTCCCTGGAACTGTGTATGCTTCATATTTTCCAAACTAAAATTGTCAAAATGTTCTGATTAGTTTAAAACTTGGAAGGACTGAAGTTAGGATTTTTCTCATGGGAGCAAACCAAAAAATTGGCACAAAACTTTAACTATAGTTCAGTGTTTTCACTTATTTCAGGCTGAAATACGGGAAGAACAAAATTTGCTTTAGTTTTCACTTTGGTCTTTTCAGTTTAAGTTTGTGGTTTAGGCTTTTTTAAGCTGTCACAGTTTGAGTACTTATTTAAGTTGAAGGTGTTCTGAATTGCCTAGGTGTGCCTAAAATCCTGGGGTTTTTCCCAATCCATGATTTTTTTCTCAAAAATTTAAAACACCGCACCATCATGTTGCGCTTAAAGGTACATGTAGTGATTGAGTGCATCCACACTTCAGCTCGACCAAAACTCCTGCTGATCCACACAGCTCACCTGTGGGTGACCCCACACTGTGGGGGAAAACCAGGATTCTCTCTTTGCTTTAAAGGATGCCTTTCCTCTGACCTGCTAGTGTATGGTTAGCATGGCTGGTGCTGTTTCTCTCCTCTGCCCTTGCAGAGTGTGTGTTAGGGCTGGGGGCACCCAGGCCTCAGAGCATTTCCCTCCACTAGCAGGAGTGCTCTGCAGAGGAACCTCAGAGCTGCAATTGCTTCCTCTCTATTCTCACTTGAAGCTAGCTGAATATGGGACACTTGATATATCTAGACATTTCCAATAGTAGAGACTCCTGGCACTTACTTCAGGCATTTCATTTGTTTTTTTGTTTTGGTGGCTTTTAAAAAAATTTAATGGAAGCTCTTTGTTTATTACCTGGCAAAGTACACGTTGCCTATTCTCCATTTACTTGCATTATTGAGTAAAAGCCCTTGGCAGTTTAGGATTTTTAAATGCATTTTCCTAGCATGTGCACACCTATTTTTTTGTAGACGTAATGGTCAACAGCTTTGAAGAATGTTTGGCTGTTTTAAACTTGCAGATTAATACCCAGTAAAAGTTTGGGCATGTTCTTCCACACAATGCTTTTCCTACCTAGATCATCAAGGTACAAGGTTGGCAAATGTCTGGTTTAAATAGCTTCTGGTTTTGTCTTGACTCATTCTGGTTTGAAATTTCATATTATACAAGATTGAAAACTTAAACCTCAGAGTAGCTTTCTAATGAGTAGACAAGACTAGGTTTATTTAAAAAAAAAATTTAGAAGATGATGAAACCTCTTATGTGCATGGGGATTTTCTTACAAATTGTTCATGCTCTGTTTCAGGGAGGTAATTTTTTTTCATTCCTTTAGGAGATCTTTCTTGATCTGCTAATATGCATCACTGTCTTGGAAAATGACTGCATGCTAGTGTTCAGCAGGCAAAAAAAATTACAGTGTGTGTAAAACTCCTCCTTGATCGTGCATGACATTGCCCGGTTTATGAGACCTTGCAACTAAAGAGTAATCTATTTTTAAGCATGTAATTATTTTTGGCAGGCCGGTATTTCAAAATACATAACTTAAACTTTTTTCTGTTCTGAATCTACTTCAGACCGTATGATATATCCATTCTCGTGGTGGAAAGGACTTTTTCATTTTTCTTCATAAATGTCATTTTTGAAGTTTCATTTCAGTCTATTGCAGGTGAACATATCTCATAATTTATATGTGACACTGACAGACTACAAATAATAATGTCTCTTAGAACAGCTGGTCAGAAAATCACCTAGCATATTAATTACAATTGTCAAGCAATGACTGATCATAAATTCAACATCAAAGACCCAGACTTCCTAAGCAAGCATCTTAAATGCTCTATTAAAAAATTTGCCCTTGAAATTGCATGTTAGATAATAAGTATTAGTGTAATAGTAATGTATTATATTTTTTTAACCGTGGTAATGTCTTTTTAAATAACAATTTGGTAGAAAATTTGGGAGAGGATGTTATTACTTTGTTATCTCACAGTGTAAGAATTCTACACGTACATGTGAATAATGATATACCATTGAAGCTGTCATTTGGATTTGGTTATTTCATATCACTTTAGAAGCACCTGGAAGGCACAGAAAAGGACAGTGTTTTCCATGATGATGTGTGCAGATACGTGCGGTGTGGTGTGGCCAAGCCACCGTCTTCTCTGTGTCCCCTGGTGCCTCCAAATGCCACCCCCTGTAAACTGCATGGTTTTGGGGAGGGACACGTGTGACCTGCCAGAGGGACAGTGCATGCTCAGTCATCCTACGTGTCTGCTTGGCCTCAAGGCCACGCAGGGCCAGCTGCTTCAAAAAAATAAATTCCAGTTGGACTTCTTTTGTCCTGCACAAACTTTTGATTTTTTCCATCAGTGAGGCAGTTCATGGGTGGGGTGTTCAGGCACGATATGCCTTGACAATTTCTCCTTGGTATGGTCGCACTCCAGTTCCACAGCTGAAAGTTGCACAGGTTTAAACTTTTCCCTACGTGCAGCCTTGAGTGCAAACCCCAGCCTATGCCCAGAAGGTTTTCCCAGGGGTACTGGCTGAGGTCGGTGGGAATCTGGGTTCAATACCAACCATGAGTGGGTTCTTATAAGGATTCTGAGGTGACTGGAGTTTGAAGGACCCCACTGTATGTGCCTTTGCGTGGGCCTCATTTTCAGAGAACTTTGTAGCTATTGAAAGTCAGTGGGTTACAGTGAATATTTAGACATTTGTCTGAGGTTACAGTTGTGGTTGAAACAACTATAAACACTATGAAAGAAGATCTGGGCCTAAATGTAGAGGGGAGTGGGTCACAGGAAAATGAAGACGAGAGGATGGAATTACAGAAGACACAGGAGGAGCTGGTGTTTATTGCAGTAGGAATTTGAAGGAAGTGGTTTGTATGTCCTTAGGAAATCCAGCTTCATTAGTTCTGTTCTTTACAGAGCTTTTTAATTTAAGCTAGATGGGTAGTGGACTCACAATTGGGAAATGACATGGTGACAAATAGCTTTTCAGTTTTTGCACAGTCAAAGTCCTTTCCTTTTCTTAAATGTATCTCAGAAATTGCTCCCATGGTGTACGTCCAGCCCAATGTCTGAACTAGTAAATGGGAACAGGCAATGGAAAGAATTGTCATGCAAAAAAATTAATGTGAGGAATATGTGGAAAGTGTCTGTGATGAGGCAAGTCAGTCTAAAGTTGTCATCACTTTCATTTGGCATAACTCGGTGCTGCTGGAGAAAGGGATGATTGCCTCTCCCTGTTCAGGCTGCCTGTTTCCTTTGTGCGTTGACTTTGTGGTTCTGACGTGGTTTTGGTTGGGTTAGCTCTCACTTGGACCGGGTCCATGTTCCAGCTTGCCCACAAGCACACAAACACTTCTGCTGGGAAGAGACAGTGGTGAGAACAGGCAGGTTGGTGTGGAATGAAAGGTGGAACAATTTGCCTCGTGAGGAGCTGGGCCAGGCAAGGGGATTGCAAAACCATCACCTCCGCAGGGACGGCGAGAGAGTCAGAGGCTGCATCCAGAGAGAGCTGCTAAAGAGGGATAATCAGCATTAATGTTTTTAAGTACTTCTCAGAACCATTAAAATAACATGTTGTGACGCTGAAAGTATTTATATGTCAATAATTATTTTTCAATAATTATTCAGTAATAGTGAATTCAGTCATTATAGTGTCATTAACTTCTGACGCTTATTATTGATAACATAAAGCTGGGGGTGATCCTCTCTTTCTCCCTCTCTTTTTTCTTCTTTTTTTTCTTTTTTTTTTTTTTTTTTTTTTTGATCCCTTTTCTGCACTCTTTTTAGATGT
>VXBU01002007.1:1452538-1474740 GCA_013400315.1 Bombycilla garrulus
CACCCTCCCCTTTTTTTTTTTTTTTTTTTTTTTTTTTTTTTTTTTTTTTTTTACTGGATCCCTTTACTGCACTCTTTTAAGATGTAAGACCACTGCACTTGGTGGTAGAAGCCTTTAGTAAAGACATTTCCCTGCCTGGGCAGCTGAGTGCCTTGTGTAAACCACAGTGCTTGAGGGGTGTGTAGGAGCTGGATAAGAGACACATGGATTATCCATATATACCTACCAGCAGAGCAGAGACTTCTATTAGTTTTTACTGAGATGGAGCTAGTTTGAAAAAGGTGATGTCCAGGAAAAGTAAGTATTAACTTCAAGTATTATCTCTTAGCTGGATCCAAAGTATTCTTGACAATGAGCCTGATTCTTCTGAAACCATAAACATCAGCTTTGAAATGCAGGCAAGCAGACTTAGCTTCATCACATTTGGAATCCCAAACACATAATGGAGAAATTTTCTGGGGTTTTTTTTGATGTCACTAACATAAATATAACTCCTGAATTTCAGCAAAGCTATGCTAGCAGATATACCTACTTCGGTTAGTGTTACTTATTCTGTATATCCATATGAGGAGCCTGCTCATGGTATGGACATCTCTCTTCCACTCCTGGTAACACATAAGTTACTGGTGGGACAACCACTTGATTCTGGATCCTCCCCAGGCCTGGGGGAGAATTCTTGTAGCCTGATGCTTTTCAAAAAGAACAGCTCTGTGGTAGTGACACTGCATTTGCAGGGAGTTTGGGACCTGACATTAAAAACACCATTCCTGTTAGCTGCTTCATTATGAAAAAATAGCAAGTCCATGCAATGGGAGGCATTAGTAAAATTCTAAATTGCCAAAATTTTACCTTATGGAAACAGCATTGCAGTGCAAGAATAGCTTATAGAAGGATGTAATTTTGCAGTTTTCTTTATGACTGGCAAAGTGAAAAAATGTTGGAACAGCTACAGAACCCTCTAGCTTGTTTCCAGCTCTTTAGTGACTTTCTGCAAACATTCACCTTGTCTCATTTGCAAAGCAGAATGCCAGTTCTGTGGCTGATAATAAAGATGCTCAAGGATAAAAACACAGTAAAACTAATATAGTGGCTAAAAGTAGCTTATGAGTTTTTCAGATTTATACCTGGAATTGCACAGAGGCTGTTTAGAATTGTTTGAGAGTTGAGGTTTTGTTACATGGATTTAGGATGCTCTTGAGAGATGAAAATGGGGAAGAGAGAGGCAGCCTGAGACTGTGTTCTTACCTTTCCTGTGTTGTTTTCTTATGTGCACTGGGTGAGAGAGTTTACAAGACAAGTTATATGTTCCCCATGTAAAGCTGTTTCTTATTTTTCTTAAAAGCACTCAGGGAATCCTTAAGGATGAGTGATTTGGGGTTTTTTTTAAATGGGTTTTGGTTTAGCTAGCTCAATTACTTAGGCAATGGTGAGAACCCTGCAATGTTTTTGGCTAAGTGGGAGGACCACGTGAACAAGCGGAGAAGGAACTTGGGATCTGAAAACGGATCTACCATTGCCTAGCTCCAGATGCAATTTATAACATATGAAAATAATCAAGTCCTGAAAGTGTAAAAGCTTAAAACTTGAGTGCCAAATAAAATCTGTTGTAGTGGATTAGGCTAAAATGTGCTCAGAGCAGCCTGCGTTAGAATTGTTTTCTTTCTCATCAGAGCACAAATTGCAAAGGATTGTCAACAATAAATTCAGACTTTAGTTTGATAGAAGACATATTCTGCAACTTGTGAAATTGAATAAAATTCATTAGTATGCCATGATTCAAGATTTCTGTAAAGGTTAAGAAAAATATGACTATACCTAAATAAAATATTATTGATCATGTATTTATTCTAGTCTTAAGGCACGTTAGCTATTACATTTTCACATCATTGTTCAGCAGTTGCAAATGTACCGAAAAATATTGGCAGAAGACAGTTCCTTAAGTGAAAACAGAAAGCCTTGAACTCAGGAAAGACTTTAAGAAAATCTATTTAACTCTTAAATGTATAAATAATCCCATTAATGTTGGAAAGATAAATCAAGTTATTCTTTTTAGATTCTGTTATGGCTTTGCAGTAAAATGATGATGCTAAGCACTGCAGATGCGTTGTTAGTACAATGCAAGTCGTGACTTGAAGGCCAGGGAATTTCCCAAAACAGCTTGTTATTTGGGCAGTAATTCTGTTGTCATTGAAGGCAGTGCGGTTTTTGGTGCAGATTTTGTCTTCTTTGCTTTTAGAGGCAGTGGATTTCTAGGTAAGAACTGCTCTATCGAGAACCCAGAGGAAACCTTGAATTGTATAAATAAGCAAGGAAAACGCTTCGGGTTTTATAGGATACAAGAAGGCACTGGTGTATATGTCAGGCTAGCAGGTAAACACAAAAACTCAGCTAAATGAGTTAAATCTGAAAAAAAATTAACAAAAGAGTGGGCTAGTTATCCCCAAGTTTGGTTGAGATTGCTTATTTTAATTTGGTGTTGCCTTCCCCTGCCGTGTTTGTACAGCACAGTTAGAGAGCATTCCCTACTTGAGTTCTATGAGCAGAGAAGAGAGATTTAGATGCATTCTTGTATTGCAGTCTCACCTGCAAGTAAATAAAATAGAAACTAGTTTTGATTGAGATATCAGCAGATGTTTCCTCCAGTGAACATGAAATTAGTTGCTTCTTTCTCTGCACTGACGTCTCTCACACTGTAAGAGGCGTGCCCCTGTTTCACTGGTGTTTGTGAGAAGAAACTCAGAATTTCCCAGATTCAGCTTGACCTTTATAAAAAATTCAAATTAGTCCTCCCCCCTACACCCATCAGAGTTCTGCATGTCCTGGTTTTAATTTTTCTTCATTATTTTTTTAAAGAATACAGTGAGATCGTATCTTATAGACCCAGAAGTGATGATTATCCCAACAGAGAAACCAGTTGTGGGCTGTTTCATCAGTTCCTGGACGATGATGACAGAGGAATGGGAAAAGTACGTTCTGATTCAGCTGTTTATTCCCACATGTAGTTACTAGTTTCTAAGTGATGTTCATTTCCTTGACTAAGAATTGCAAAACTGAGAACATGGTGAAATAGGCAGAATATTTGAAAGCACTTTATTTCAGAGTGGAAATAAATAGGACATATAGAGAGCTGAAACTTTATGGTACTTTGAGCTGTTTGTCTTGATTATCCCCAAGTTTTCAATTGAAAGAAAAAGAAAAGTGGAACAAAAGCACCACAGCAGCAACTATTCTTCCTGCTTCTTAAAAGGCTAGCTCTTGCACCTAGAAACTTCTCCACTGCTTTTAATTATCAATTTCAGTTTTTACAGTGACAGCAGAGTCTTTTGATGACAATGAAGAACCACCATATGCAGACAACTGTAGTACTGATATTATACATCTTTTATGGTCTTCAATTGAGCAAATTGGAACAAAACTCTTACTGTATCTCTTCCGTGCTAAGGGAAGCTCTCTGAAATTTGCCTGAAGCTCAGACATGTGGCCTCATATTGTACAGTTATGTAAATACTTTTCCCCAAGTATCTGATAGCAGGAAAGTGGTTTTTCTTTGTGGTCTCATGGGATAAGCCGTGTTCCAGCAATATGTACCTTCAGAGGCCAGCTCTGTAGATTCTTAGGGCAGGTGACACGTGCTGCTTGTCATCTCTATACTTTACCTGTAAAGTTATTTGTGAATTTCAGGTTTCCCTATCCTACCTTACCTCTGCTGTGGAATTTCCCTGGCAAATTGGCTCAAAATTTTATAATGAAAATTGGAGGAGATGTGGAGGGGACTGCTGATATAGAGAGTAAAATGAACCATGACGTGAAATTTGACTATTCCGGTCAGTGGTATCTTGTTGGTAAGTATCTGGTAGTTGATACTAAGAAAATGCTCACAGAAAATAGGGACTAGGCTGACAAGGGAAGGCTGAACTTGCCTCCCTCTTTAATCAATGGAGGGGAGAGGTGCTTCTTAAGGAGATAGCTGAGACTAGCCAAATTAAGCCCTTCTCTCTACATCCAGGGCAATATCAGTAGAGGAAACCAGCAAGATTAGGTGAGTGAAGTACAGTGGGCTGGAGAGGTGGATGAGGAGGTTTGTGTGTATTGCATGGAGATGTCTTGGTGGGAACTTGGAAAGATGAACTTGATCTCAGTAGCTAATGGAAGGCAGTTCTTCCCAAACATGCAGTGGTTCTTTCCTGTTCATCTCGTGGAGTATCAGCTCTCCCAAAAAGCTGAAGAGAGATAATCACAATTAAAAGCTGTGAACAGGTCTCTGATCAATTATATCTGTATCGAGGATTACAAAGTTCTTGGTAGTAGAGAATTAGATCATAATAGTTACCTAGACATAACATAGGCAGGGAAATGCCCTCACCTCATCTGCAAAGGAATTGTACCCTGTTGCAGCAGAAGTGAGTACAGAGTGAGAACTCTGCAACTTGTGATTTCCTGTAATGAGTATATTCTAGAAAAACATCCAATATTGGTTTGCAGCCAAATGAAAGACTTAATTCCACTTGGTAAATCTTCCTTGTTGTCAACCAGGTGTTGGGTTTTTTAATTTGAAGCCAGAATGTTTCCAATTCCCACCCATTAGATAATGTTATCCCTCTGTTTATTTCAATTTAAGGCCCTTTATGTATGTTTATAATCCACAGTGAATGATCATTAATTTCCTCTTTGAAAATTTAAGAGCTTTTGTGGCTGTTGTGGTGTTCGTGTGCTCTGGAGAAGACTCCTTTTTTAATGGGTAAAAATTATGAAGAGTTATTTTCCAATTTCTAATTTGCTGTGATAGCCAAAGGCTTAAGAAGACAAGTCAACCACTGCATTAACTCTTGGAAAGAAAATGAAGAGAACGTGTCTATCTGGTTTAGCACTAGTTTTTGGCAGAGAGGCAGCATTCTCAGTTGTGAACCAATTATTATGGATAATAATGTTTTAGCTTGCATAGATTGTTTTTTTTGAGTGTTCCCAGCTAATGATAGTCATTAATCCATTGGTAAACTGAGTCTTGAGCTTTCTGTTCTGATCTTTATTTTTGATTTGCTTACTTGAATGGATTTTTAATGTGATAACAGCCAGATTGTTTTTGATAGCCTGATGTCATGGCTGATTGAAGCGCTCTGTTTCTTCCATTAGCTCTTGCCTGCTCATCATGGCCAATATTACTGTGAGTAGCTTCCCTCCTCCACTCTTACGTCAGTTGTGTGGGTTGGGGGCGACAGGAAAGGTTAGTGTTCAGGGGGTTTGGTTCTTTTCTCACAGAGTTTGCTTTAAATGTTATGCTTTCCATGTTCATATTTCTGCCATTAAATCGTGAGACTGTGGTGTGTCTTTCCTTGCTGTGCTGAAAATACTCAAACTTTATTTTCTCTTAATCCTTATCACCTGTCCTCTCCCATGCTCTAAACGAGGAAGTCATTGTTGTTGTTGAAATTACGCTCTGGTGCGTAAGAATTTTCAGCAGTAGCCTGTGAGTCTGGGGGAGCAGTCTGGAGATGTGCTGGGAGTGCAGCCCCACATGCTGTGCCAGCTCTTGGGCAGCTGCATTCCCTTGGCAGTCGGGTACACTGAGGCACACGGTGCACCAAAATGTTCCTTCAGCTGTGCAGTATCGGGTCCCCTCCGGTTGGGAAGGCGCTGGGAGAATCGAGGGATCATGATCTGGGAGTTTTCTCACTGAGCTCACGGGTGCACGTGGACATGCTGTAGTTTTTAAGGAGAGATTTGGGCAATGCCTTACTAATCCTGATAACTGAGGGACAGGTATGAGGGGAATTCTCTTTGGAATCAGAATGTCATTTTATTTGGTTATTTCTTAACACTGAGCTTCCCTTGTAGTAGCTGAGCTTTAACTAACCCTCCCTGTCTGTTACCATGGGACTTTGTCCTTAAGGACCTTAACTCCTCCTAATTTCTCTATCCTGCCCAGTCTGCACATTCTGATCCATCTTTGCAGCTTCTTGTCCCGCCAGGTTGCCACGGGCTGTTTTGAGTTGCTGCTGACAAGAATGTGAACACGCTCAGTATCGAGCCCTTTTGTGGCAGCACTCCCATCTTATTCCACTCGCCTTGGCTCCCACTCGAGTGCCGGGGTGACTCTGGTGGTTTCATTTCACTGCATGGCAGGATTCGAGCAGCGCTGAAGCAGCTTTTTACCGCTATTTGATTTTGCAAGGTGCTGAGCACCTCATGCAAGTGTTTTCCATTACTCCAGGTCCGTGGGAGATGAGGATAAAAATGGTGCTGAGCAGCTCCAGCAAGTGGCTGCTGTGTCACCCGTGCAAACAGATCAGGCTGTATCACTGTGAAGTTTATTACCCAAGGGGGAAGGAGTTAACCTGGGGATAAGGGAGGGTTAAATTTTGGTGCTAAATGTCACAAGTTTTTTACTGCAAATACACATTTCTCAGTGGTGGTTTGTTTTTCATTTTTGGATTTTTTTTTTACTTTTCAGAGCTTTACAATAATTTGCAGCAAAAGCAAATAAAAATATCGCATCTATTTAGTCTTTTGGCACTGCTGGAATAAGGAATGCTCTGGCTCAGGAGTATGTTCAGCAATATCCATCCTAATTTCTGATAAATCTGAAAATCCTAGGGCTGCCAGAATCAATTGTTTGACAGCTTTGCAGTTAGTACTCAACAGCTTTTGAAAAGTGACAGGATCTGTTTGTTTTTAAGGGACAAATAGAGCTTTCAGACAAATACCAAGATTACTGTAATTTTTTTTTGTTTTGCTTTTAAGTTAATAACTTTTATTACTCTCATTTTCATATTTGTTGTTAAAAATAATATTTTTTATTAAATTCACTTTTTGCCTTTTAAAATTCAGGCCTTTTGGGCATATAGGATTTTCTTTCTCTTTCCCCTCAATTAATTTAGCACAATAGACATGAGTTACTCAGGGGGTGGAGATGATTTTAAGTATTTCAATTGATTATATGTGAGAGTTCACATGCAATTCACATAGGAAAGTGTGATACAAGGGCTATTTCAGAATTCTTTGCTTCAGAGAAAGCAGTCTGCAGCAAGACCTAAGCTTACCTGAGCATCTAAAAAATCCTGGTAGCCTTCAAAGTTATTGAGAAAAATTTGTTGCAAAGCACTGTTATATGTTGTTTAGTCCTGCTGAGAATTTATTATAGAGAATTGACAGTTCGAGTAAAAATTGGCTTCTGTAAATGAAAAAATATTTTATAAAATTGGTTTGGATAGGAAGAGGATGCTAGCATTGAAAGAAAAAAATGATTAGGGAGAGGAAGATTATCACATGACTTTTGCATTTGCAGGTGTTAAAAAAAAATTATTTGTTCAAAATCTTTCTTTGTCCTCCTTCACCATGAAAGACTGATTAGAACTGTCTTTCAGGATTTCTAGGAAGTCAGCTCCAGGAAAAATTATGTAATATTTATTTTCATTTTATTTCATCATTTCTATATAAAATAGGTTTTGGAAATCCATTCTGAACCATGATCTGAGGTCTACCTTGATCCTATTAATAAAACAGCCTTTAGAATTTATTTGATTAATAAATAGAGAAATGAAGGGAAAAATTTTATTTTAAGGAGCTGGCCTTAGAAACAGCTTTTGAAACATTTTTGAGGATTAATTTATATGAAGATTAAAAACTCTTGTTTAAAGATTTGCAAGAAGCAAAGTATTTTGTGTCATTGCATTATATTGAAAGTGTTTAAGCTTTTTACCAGAGATGTTGACTGATGGATGAAAAGTGTTAAGGCTAGCCATTATTGACTTATATTAACAGCAGTCCATAAGTTGTTTTCCAGGTCTGTAGAGTTTAAAATTACTCCTCTGGTGCTTGACATAGATTTTGAGGAAAATAGAAAAGGACATGTATCTCTTTATTCTCAGTATTTGGTGGGTAGTTTATGTGGAAGGAATATGCCAAAGAAGACTTGCAAGGTGGACAGAGGACAGTGGGAAGGTTTTAATAGCTTTTTAGCCCCTGTGAGCAAAATTAAATCTGGAAATCAATATGCCAAAGATTTTTTTAAGTCCTCATCTCCAAGGAGAGTACTGTGTTAATATGTAAAGGAAAGTTTGTGACATTTTTGTGACCTGCAAGCAACAGTAAGTTATTTCATTGTCTGCCTTTTAGCTCTCTCTTTCTTCATGGGGTTGCTGATGTGAGAGAGCTGCCGCTTGCCAAGGGGCCACTTGGCCCAGGTCAGGGTTTTAGATGGGATAAACAGCTGAGAAACGCCCTCACACAGGTTCACATCTGATCCTCAGGGCAGAACAGGGAACAAACCTTGGCCATGTGCCTTTCAGCCCAGACAGTGGTTCTCTAGCAAGGCAGTTTTGCAGACCAGAGTCAACACTCAGTATTTTCCTAGGCCATAATGCACCAAATTTTGCCCTCTGGCTTCTAATGAACTGCTCTTTATTATAATTTTGTAGACCATCAAGGAACCGCTAAGCATACACTCGTGGGAAGCACTGTGCTGAGAGGGACTGAGCTTTCAAGTCCCTGCAGCTGGTCAGGCCAGCTATTAAATGTGGCTAATATTTGCACTGAGGTTGCTGGTGTGGTTTAGGATCTACATAGGATGAGCAGAAATTTGCAGTTAAAGCATTTTCTTAGGCTAGGTTTTTGCAGCTTGTTGAAATAAAACTGAAGTTTGAATATTAGGCACTGACTGAAGAATGGCGATGGTGGTGGTGGTGTTTTGAGGCTGTTGCTGAAATTTATCTGCCACGTTCCCTCTGGCAACATTTTCAGAAGCAGAAAGGGATGCAGGTCAATGTTTTGCATGCATGGCACCATGCCTCATTACTGGAAACCTCAGAAATTCAAAATTTATGTCAGACACTGCCATACTTGATTATGGTTATTTCAAACCTTAATTAATAGTTATATTTCTCTTTTCTTACTTTCTGGGTTTTGAGCTTTTAAGATGTTCTCAAGGCGTATTTGCAAACTTCTCTAGAGTTTAAACAATGTTTCAAAAATTGAAAATTACAGGACAAGTTAGAACATTTTCTGTCTTTATATGAGTGCTGTGGTCCTCTTCTCAAACCAGATTCTTTCATCAGGGCTTACCTTAGAAACCACCAGGAATTGCACAAATTGCTAATTCTATTGTGTGTGCTGAGTCCTGTTAGGTATGTGCTGCCTGAGAAACAGCTCCCCAAAAGTCATATTATCTTGGCCACGCATCTTTTAAAACGTCATTATTTAATTATTTTGGCCCTCAAAAGAACTGCTTTCACTTGGCTGTTAAAATGAAAAAGAATGCACATATATATTTAATGTACAAACATGTATTTAATTCATATGTATGCATGTATCTGTGTGTGTATGTATATAGATGAACACATGTACAAGCAGTAATACAGTGCTACTTAAATTCAGAATATGGACTCATAATCAGGGCAGAAGACCTAAGCTGGAGAGGTATGAAACAGAGAGGGCTGAGATCAGAAGGACCCACAGTCAAAAGGAGTGGTGGAGTGACATTGGTAAAGCAGAGAATATGCGTGACACTTGGGTGTAACAAAGTTGTTGGAGAAATAAGGAAATGCTACTATGGATTGACAATACATGTAAACATGATTAGAGTGTGAAGAACGAAAGTGTAAAAGGTAGAGGTCAGATCTTTTCCAGAGTGGTGGTGGAAATGATGATGGTAAATTACTAAAAAAGCTGTGGACATTCATTAGAGAATGTTCTCTAAACTTTCCCTTTACCTCTTCATACAGGATCAAAAATATCAAGGAGGTAGATAAATTACATGGTTTGGCACACAAACAGAGTTAAAATTAGTGCAGATTACAGCAGTCCCTGGATACTAGCTGGAGTTTGACCTGAGACAGGTATTTCTTTAGACAGCACCATGCGCACGTGCCGTGTGCTTCTGTATTTTATACACTGACATTGTAGGAAGATGCATTTCATGTTGTTGACAATAAAAGCAAATGACGGTGCTGTTGGATTCCTCTGGAGGGTGTGAGAGAACAGATGGTTTTCGTGTTCCCTTTGTCCCAGGTGCTGCTGGTGGTGTTTCTCTGAAGGTGGAGGGTTTAGGACAAGAGGCAGTAAGGCAGAAACTGATGTCCAGGAAATGCCACCTGAATGTGAGGAAGAACTTCTTTACTGTGTGAGTGACTGAGCACTGGAACAGGGAGGTTGCCAGGTTGCAGAGTTGCCCTCACTGGAAATATCCAAGAACTGTCTGGACACCATCCTGTGCTGTGTGCTGTAGAAAGACCCTGCTTAAGCAGGGAGGTCGGACCAGATGATCCCTTGCAACTTCATCCATTCTATGATTCTGGTTCTGTGAAGTAGGGGAAGACTTTAGGTTTTATTCTTCATTACTGTCACTGACAGAGTTTTACATTTGTGGAGTTTCATGAGGCCAAATTGCCTGAAGCATCCTTGGTGTGGCCAAATCTGTGGTATTTTTCTGGCGTGCAAGCTGAGGAGACCCATCTAGTCCACTGAGTTCCTTTCCCTTGTGTCATCTGACATCATAAACCCACACTTGGAAAAAGTGAGATCTTCAGGGTACCCCAAACTCACAGATGCTGTTGGTGAGAGTGTTTTCCCACCTAACCTTGGCCTGCCTTTCTGAGCCTTTCTGGAAGAGGCCACGTGAGTAAAGGGGCGAGCATGCAGGCGACTTGTTTTGGGGTGGCACAGGTAGCTGTGATTGGATGGACGGCGATGCGGGGCAGAGGGACGGGACAAGGGATGCGAGGTGATGGGGATGGAAGGTGGGACGGGCACAAGGGATGCGAGGTGATGGGGAGGAGCAGTGATGGGGACGGGACCGAGGGGTGCGAGGCGGTGCGGGCGGCGGGCGCTGCCTGCAGAGGGCTCTGTGACACCGCGTTTCCCCCGGCCGAGTGCGGGGTGGGGGGGAAGGGAGTGCTGGGGCAACGCTTCCAACAGTCTGGCCTTAGTCTGGTAAACAGACTAGGAATTGTGGGCTAAGTCCTTTTCCTCAGGCTTTGCACCAAGGCTGAGATCAGATGACTCAGTCCGGACTCATTATTTTAATAGCCTACAGCTAGTTCACATAGCAGCGGGAGTCCACAAAAAAGGCATTTAATTGTTGAAACTCAAACTGGTACATTGTAACTGCAGATTATAGTATTCAGATTTAAGTGATTCAAGTAATTTATAAAGCTTTTGCACAAGCAAACTGAAAGTTAAAATACTGATATTGTAATAAAAAGTAAATAAAACATACTTTTGTACGTTAAGACCCAATTAAAGAGCATGATTTAATTTAACAAACTTAAAACAGGCAGGTGATATTTGCCAACATTACTACAGCTGTGTTTTACATTAGGAAATTAATTAAAATAGTAATTTATACTTTTTTCCACTTGCAAGTCTTGGGCCTTTCTGTATTACACCATCTATTTTCTCTTCATTCATTGTATTAGGGTGCATTTGTAACCTCACTTAGGCTGCATCACAACTTTGGGGTTGGTTTTTTTCCTTACCTAATGAAAAACCGGCTTTCTGCAATAATGCCAGCAAAGCAGATCAAACAGGGCTGAAGGAACTTCCCTGCTGTCTGCCTGAGAAGCAGTGCATTGTTAGTTATTCACATGTCAGTCCTTTGCTTCTGCATCCTTGCAGGGTTTTGCTGCTTTCATGATCACTCGAGCTGGAGGTGGGAGGGTGGCTGCCAGCGAGGGATGCGAGGGAATGGTTTGCTGTTAGACTGAGCAAAACTGGAGGATTTGCTGCACTCCCATACGTGCCTGGGTCTGGTGCAATAGCACACTGCGAGACTAACAGGGACAGAATTTTAAAATGCAAATCAGTGTTCTGCTTTTATACCTCACAGCTGAATAATGGGACCTCAGGAGCTATTCTTAGTCCTTAGGTACTTTCCCCCTCCCCAAACTGCTAAAACAGTGATGATTACATAATGAACTGTTACCTTTGTCAGTCAAATCAGCCTAAAGTGTAGAAAAGTACGTTTTTTTAAAAATAGCACATAATTACCAAAATGAGAGTTCGTTACTCCGTTTATATGAAAGAGCAAACACGCTTGTGATGGTTATCTTCTTCCTTCTCTACTTTTCCTTGTCTATCTTCACCTGAACTTTGTTACCTTCGAGGAGGAATCTTTTGTGTTGGCTATTTTATAGACGTGTGACTCATTGCAGCAGAGTCTGAAGAATTGGGAATGTTCAATTCGCCATTTTACTAGGGCTGAATTGTCTGTAAGTTGCTATCGCCCTTTCAAACAACTCACGATGCCTGAAAACTTGGTTTATTAAGACCAGACATTTCACATTCCTAGTGTTAAGATTGCTGCAATTTTCCATTATAAGCTTTACCCCACCCAGTCCTCTGAATACAGATTTATAAATCAGTTTCAAAAATTGTTTCTCCATCTAAATCTTCACTTACATTTTAAGCTTGGGAGAACATCTTTGAGCTGGATGCTCTTTCTCGACTGGAGACACATTCAGTATCAGTGTTTTCACAAATGGATTTAATTAACTTAAAACTCAAACTGTGAATACATTGTGAGTGAATTTGGTGTCTCTGTTTTTGAAAGAAAAAATAGCATCTGTAGGTTTTAGGAATTAATTTATTATACATCTTAGGATCAATTTATTTTTGCTGTATTTTTATTGAATGAGTATTCTGGATTGCTTACTGCCTGCAGTAAGCCAATGCAGACACTGTATGTGTGATACATTTCTGAAAGACTGAAAAATGTGTTGGTTAATGTGTTTGATTAATACTACGTAAACTACTGAAGATGGTTTTATTTATGCAGATTGATATTAGACACCCTTAGAGTTAATAAGCAATTCTTTGTGATAATATCTATTTTTAAATTCTTGCATGATGAATCTGTCTTTGGGTGTTGACTTGAATTCTCAGGAGAACTCAACACGAAATGACACAAGAACAGCCAGACATAAATGGAACATTACAAGAATAAAATATCTGACATTTCGGGTCCTTGCTTCTTAACGCTAAAAGCCCTTGAGGCATCAATAAAATGAAACCGAGTCCAACAGTAAAAGTGTGTGTCATGCGTACACAGATCTGCTTGTCTGTAGGGCTGACTGAAAGAAATTGTTTTTACGTAAATAGTTACAATAAGCACTTAAAGAAGGAAAGAGGGTGGACCAGTAGTGGAAAAATATACGATATTTTAGGTTAAGCACATCTGAACATAAAACACGCTACTGGAACTGGGCAATGTGACAGTACTGGAGCCTGTGCAGAGAGCCAGAGCAGGGCTTGTACGCTACTTAGTCCCACATAAGAGCTATTTTGAGATTCGAGTCAAATTCAGGGCATGCAGACCCTTTATTTTTTATTCTACCGGCAGCTTAATTCCATTTTCTCCAAAGACATTAGTAATTTATTAAAGTTTATAATTTCTACAAATAAAAAGGCACACACAATTATTACCCCGGTACTTTCACTAAAGTAAAAGTTAAATTTTTACTCTGCTTTCAAGAATTTTGCATTTCATTCATGTGAAAACTTAAAGTAGTCTAGTAAGTCATAAAATGTGAAATTACAGTATTTAAAATATTTAAATGTAATAGCTAATAGATTAAGTTAGAGTATTACTGAAAAGATGCTATCTTTCATCTGAGGTTGTCTTTAGTCACACTAAGAAAAATAATTTGGGGCTTTTGTATCATTTGGGGGTTTTGTTTCTAAGACTCAAATTTAAAAGGTGTCATGGTGCACTTTTTAAATTATGTGGTTTAAAAAATACTTTAAATGAAGAAGTTGCTTTTCATGTCACATTATTTACGTCTGCTAGGATTCTCATTTCGGTCTCTGTAACATTTTATGGCTGTGTGACATCGCATTAGTCCTGTATATTAACAAGGGTGTGAACTGAAATGTAAGGATTCATGATGTTATATTCAAGGATTAATTAGGCAATAATGCATAAAGTATCTGTTGTTAGCAGCAGGCTGGTGTGTTCGTTAGTGGCTGCAAGCAAAGCCAAGGCTGATGTATGTCCCAATAAGCCTCTTAGTGAGTGCAGGGAGGAGATTTCTGAAATAAGAACCACTACATTACGCTGAAGGCAGGGGTTTGCTGCAGCATCTTAAAAATCTGTCCCAACTGCAAGAAACTCTGCAAGTGTTTTACACCATCCAAATGCTCCTTTTCACCAATGGCAAAACTCTGGAATGAGTTTGATAAGAAATAAGTTGGTGTCGAGGCAGTACACAGCATAATGAGCGTTTCCATCAGGTGTGAGAGTTACCATGACTTTTTAAAATCTCTGCGTTTGTAGAAGAGGTGAAAATATCAAGTGGTTTCTGCTTTCCTCCTAATTACCTCCTTCAAGTATCTTTTGCTCAGCTATTGCCTCTCACTCCATGGAAATTACAGAATTTTGAAGATGTAGCTGAGTTATAGCTCCTTTCTGGAACTCACTCATTTACTTCAAGATAGGGTGGAAAAAAATGGGGAGGATGTGGGAGGGGAAAGGAAGAGAACTAGCAGTATGTTTCTAATCTTTTGGAAATTACTGTTGTTCTCTTGAATTTTGGTGAGCTCCAATTTAGTTCCTTTTAAACACTGAAATGTCATTTTTTTATTTTAAGAACATCAGAAAGACAGTGTGGGCTTCTCCCCATCAGTCGAGGGAATAAATAATCAAATTTTATTATGAATGAAATGTCTAAAATGAGACTGCATTTGTCCTAATTATATTACTGTTTGAATGTTAGCTATCCAGTGTGCCTTTTTTATGACAATTTAAAAAGAATATAAAATAAAATGCAGCCCTCAGTTTTTCATTTGCTGTTTTCATTGTCTAACTTCAAGAAAGAAAAGGCAAAAGTACCATGTAATCTAAAAAATAAAACTCAAAAACATAATTCCTACATTTGAATTTTAAGTAAACAGCTGTTTTTGTGATGGGCTGAACATACAACACTGATTCATGTTTGTTTATTTTTAATTTTAAATTAAATGTTATTTTGGTGCTTCATGAAAAGAATATATAGGAAAGTACATGTTGACAGAATAAAAGAAAAGAAAAAAAACAGAATAAAGGAAAAAAGGGATTAAAAAGATTAATTAAGATTTAATATTTTCTAAAGAGAAAATATTGAAATCCATATATTTACTATCATAAGCATTTAATATATAATACAGTAAAGCTAGGGCTTATGTTCAGTGTTTGGTATTTCTGTTAACTGAAGAACGAAGTGTAATTCACACTGATGTTTTTGTGTATTCCCAAAATCAAGAGAGATACTTAATTTTTTTCCATTGCTTTTAACACTGCCTTGTATTGATTAACAGTGAGTAAACACATTCTTTACTGTAGGCAGTTATATGATTTGGGATGTTTTATTTTTATTCTGTTTGACTGGTAATAGATTATTGGGAATATCACTGTCCATTAGCTCCACTTACACATTTAGATATGAAATTACTCAATCTTCTGAATCAATTTTCCATGCTAGAAGCACAAAATATTTCCTTGCTGAATATTTTATTGTGTCCTATTGTACCTTTTAAGAATGTGTGAAGAGCAGACAACTAAAGTAAACCCACTGAACTCTTGCTCTTATTTAGCAGATTTTCTAAGGTTGCAGCCTTGAATCTATCGACAGCAGTGTGTGTGAGTGAATGTTGTGTTCGAGTCTTTCAATGAAGAGGCAAAAATGCAATTTAAAATTTTTAAGGTACATGTGCAGCCTAATAATCTCTACTACATTGGCTTAAGATGCAAATATTCAGGAAAATATGTGTTACTCTATAACTGATTTTGTGGCAGGAACAGTTTTACATCTTGAGAGAACTGGTTGAATAATGAAAATGAAAGAATTGTGCTGGCAATGAATTCCCTAAGGCTAATAATAAAAAGAAATCTGATTCTGTCCTATCTGCCCAAGATGCTCATCAGTTTGTCATAAATATCCCTTATTTAGGACATAGGAAAAGTTTTCAATAGATGAGTCTGAATACAACTGGCACTGAGAATGAACACTGAATTCCCTTTTAAGATCTGATCTCCTTGAATGAGCACACTGAAATCTTATGCAGATGTGAGGTGTTTCTGACATAAATGCTTGCCTGGAAGAGTTCTTTTTAGAAACTTAGAAATGCCCTTTAATGATCTGTTTGATCTGGTTAGTGCCTGTTGTGAAATCCAGTACAGGTCTGAGAGAATAATTGGGAAGGAATTATTATTTTGGGCTGTTTCTTCCCCACTTGTTATGGTTTTTTTGAAATTTGAAAAAAAAAAAAAAAAAGCAATACCATCCAAAGGGGATTTTGTATGAATCATATACTTTAGCACTATGCAAATAGTCTGTAATCTAAATAGCATGAAGGCATGTGGGGGATTATGCATGGTTTTAATGGGGGTTTTTCTCACTGAGGTTTCTTTTTAGGGTTTTTCTAAAACTATCATGAAAGATCTCTAAAGAAAAAAGTTTGTTGCTAGATTCTGTGAAGCAGAAGGTCTATAAAGAGCTGCATAATTCTTCGGTTTTCCCCACACTAGAAAGAATACATGAAAGTGCTCAAGGGTGTTCATCAAATTATTTGAGTTAATGGATGGTTGTCTACCCTCCACAATGGTCTAAAACTTGCTCATATATTTCATTCCTCATGATCACATAAATAGTGTGGCAAGACATTACTGGGATTATTGATTGTCTTTGTTTTGGCCCAGGGTTGTTCAGGTTCGACTGAGAAAAGCCTTTCATCCTTTCCAGGACACAAAACAGCCCAAGTCCGTGAACTTGGCTGTGAGCAAGTACTGCTGAACTCCCACCATTTAGATTTCACCAGATTTTTCTTCACCTAATAGAAGTTCAGCTTGATAATTGTCTCTTCTTTCTGGCATTGGTTAAATCAAACCAATTTGCTGCCTTTACAAAAAGAGATAAAATAAAAATGTATGGAGGACAGGTCCTGACTTGAGGAGTCCACAGAGTCCTGTCCTGCTGAAATGGGGTCATCCCTTGAGAGGTGAATTCTCCTAATCCCTCTTCAAGGCAGAGCTCTCCTGAAATTCTAAAATACTGTACAACTAGAAGTACTTTTCACCCTATCCTTTTTTTTTTTTTTTTCTCCTAAGCACTGCTAATGTGATGAGGAAGACTGAAAGCTAAAATTACCATCCCCACCTCATTATTTCTCTTGGTACAGCGCGGACAAAAAAATGGCATAAACATCTTGAAGCAAAAGTGGGAAAAGACTGTGGGGAGAAAACAGATACAGCAAGGTCTGGTGGGTGTAAAGAATAGCCAGAGAATTAATGTGTGGCTTTCATGTATGTATGTAATTTAGTAGGTAGCAATCTAGTGTGTGCCCCATCTGTCAAGTAAATCTGACCAAATTGTATCTAAATATAAGACTACCACAAGGCAGCACAAATTTGTACTAGAGCACCATGGATTTTTTAACTCCTCTTTCCAGTCAATCTTGAAGTTGAGCAAGAGTCAGGCTAAGGAGCAGTCTGCTGAAATACAAGTGGTGGAAACTCAGCATGCTCTCATGTGCTGGTAAAGGTGACAGGCTTTCCCAGGGCAGGTTAGCCAAATTAGGCAAACATGAATATCGCCTGAATGCTGTTATAAATGATTTTCCATAATTATCTGGCAATGAGAAAAGGTCAGAACTAATTCTGTTCTGCTGTCTTTCCCCGTTGTGGGCTAGTACTAGTTGGCAGTGGTATGGCACAGGACAGGGTATATTTGTTACAGTCAGGTAGCACTGTACATTTTTTTAAGCTTGTGTGCAGTGTTTTTTAAGCTGGACAGCGTTGCGGAGCAATCCTGGGTTTGAGTCTCTTGTGTGGTGTAATCTGCTTGCTATTCAAGCCCAAAATAATCCCCCTCCCTTCTCTTGCCTGCACACGGGGTAACTGGAGAACAGTAGACTCGTGATTGTGACACATCTTCTGCTGGTGTATGTTTTCCAGACTAGATCATGAAGAAATTAAATGTAGCAAATTAATATTCAAATCCAAGCAGGTAGCTGTGAGCACCTTCGTCTGTCTGTGTGAATGTCTGTGGACATGGAAACAGAGCTGGCCCAAGCAGCTGACTTCCTGCATCAGCAAGACTTAGCAGTGAGGAAGATCAGGAGAGGGTACTTCTAATAGATGAGAACTATTAGGAATATACATTCTGAAGAGTAACCTGGGTTCTTTTTTTTCCTTTTCAGTTTACCTGCAGCTCATTTTTATAACCCGTACCCTGAGTCTGGGTGTACGAGTCCATTTTTTTAATTTGAGCATACAGTCGTGTGTAGCACAGGTTTTATGATAAACTAACTCTGACATCATCAAGTGAGTCACACTGGGCATGATCGTGAAGCAGTGCACGCTAACAGCACAAGAAAATCTCTAAAACTGTGTTCTCTTCATTCTTGACTCCAAAGTTTTTGGGGGTGACAAGTCTTAGAAATACTGGAAAAGCTCTGATTTGAAAGTGCCTTTTTTTTTTTTTTTTAATTTGAGCATAGCCTCTGTTTTTTGTGACTTTTTGTGTTGGTAACCAGAGCTAACGCTGTTTGTATTATATTGCCACCTATATGAAAGGTTGTGCAACACTTTCCATTATAAGACTGTTTCAGTTGCTTATGTTGCCAGCATTCATCTGTTTAGGCTGAAATTTTCCATGCTGGGTGTCTCCTTCAGGCTGAATTTCTTGGGAAAGTTTCAATAAAAATACTTGAACCATTCCAGGGAATGAGAAGAGGGGGGAAAACTATATTTTGCTCACGTTTATTAAAGTTGCTGCAAGCACTTGATTCAGAAATCACTGCACCTATGTTTTTTGAAGCAGGGACTTAAATAATTAGAAATGTTGAAAGGGTGAGGAGAGAAAAAAATGGGTGTAGAAGAGATTTCTTTAGAAAGCGTTCACTCCTGCCTGATGTTATGAACTGTTGGCAAGAAAGCACACAAACCCCATGCTTTTCTAAACAGAGTCAGTGAATGGCTGCGAGCTGAATGATCCTCCTTGTTTCACTGCACCTATACGATGTATTGGTGTGAGGGAGAGAGGATTATGAGGTGTAAACAAAACCGTGTGCAACAGAAAAGGTGACTGAAATGCACACGGGGTGGAACTAAAGGGTCAGGGTTATGTAGATAATAATTTGAAAATACCAGAGGTGTCTTTGCACAGCAAAGAGATGGATCTGAAGATGGTGAGACAGACTATCAAGAAGATGGGATTTAACCTAAGTGGTCTTATAGCAGCCTTTTTTAGTTACAGTTCATTTCCTGTTTCCCAGACATCTTGTGCATTTAAATGAGGCAGGGAAAATTGTATGCAGGCATGTAATTTAGAGACCAATATTCAACCCTAATTCCAGTGTGTTTCATTCTTGAACACTTGATGTTGCAACCATAATGGACTTCCAACATGGAAATTGAAGACTTAGTTGGAAATGTCATCCTATATCCACCATTGCAATATTTATATTTTAAGCTTTGAAGAACACTGCCATGGTCAGGCACATGTATATTTCAGTTAAAATACTGAAACTCTTTTTCTTTTAATCCACTTAGACAAGTTCCATTTTCAAACCCACAGCACTGCCAGCATTTCAGCTAACATGTATTGGACTGTTTGGATATGGAAATGTTAATTCCATACATGAGATTTTGGAAACTGAACTTCTCAACAGACTCTGCCTTCCATTTCTCTCAGGTTCACAGTGTAGACAACAAATGACATTTTGGAATATACTTCACATACTTAGCCCAAATGGGAATGAGTTAAGAGGACAGGGAGAAGTTTCAGTCATAACTTCACATTTTCCTGATTTTTATGGACTTCAACCAGAGTGGTTATAACTCAATATTATTTTAACATTGTTATTTGTGGCTCAGTTTACTAAAGAGTAACTTTCATGCTGCTGCTTTTAATATCTCACAGTTGAAGTTATCTTCCAAGTTTTCAAGGATTTATAATGTTACCATAACATTTTCTTAAGGAATAAGGCTTCCCATCCAGAAGCAAGCATACATCATAGTACAAATTGCAAAAGTAGTGAATTAGACATTTCCTAGTCAGAGGAAAGTAAATGTGTACTGAATAACCACTTTATTAAGACCATTTTACTTATATTTTCTTGAATGAAATTTAGACTTCCACTTGAGGACTGTTTTGTCAGTATCATCTGCACCCGTGGTTGAAGAAGAGAAATTTAACGCTCAACTGTTACTATGGATATCTGCATTTAAAATAGTAACTTCATAAAAATGCCAGATCTTGGCTGGACATGATGTATTGTTGCCTCAGTTCGAAGAAGATAAGCTGTCATGTTACCTGCCTGTTTATTAATGCCTGTGTGTTGATGGTACTTATCATGGGAAAGATCCACTTATTAATGGCTTCATGGAATGGATAGACAGGATGCATCTTCATTGCTCTAATGGCACCTAAAATTTTATGCCATAGTGTTTTGAGAGTATCTATGGTCAAACAAATGTCTGGTTGTAACTTGATTTTTTATTCTGTATCATGTGTTAGTGCATATTGTTTTTATTCACTGGCAGGTGTAGTTTGTACTTCAGCCTCAAGGACAGAGGGCTGCACTGACAAGGTGATTTGCTTTAGCTTGTCTTAGGAATCCTTCAAGAAATCTGTAATTATTAATGTGTATCCATATGTAGTGGAGGGAAAAGACAAAGGATTGAAATGTCATGAAGTCTGACTTGCAGAGATCTTGTTGTGGGGGAGCCCCAATCTTTTCAAGTGAGAGTTAATACAGGTGCCAGCAGTGATGCTTTGAATGTCAGCATAAAGCAGCATCAGGCCTTCTGGTGTAACTCTTTGTGTATACTTGAAGTAAAATGGTCTTTTTCCATTAAATTGTTCTTTTTAGCAGGAATCAGAATAAAAGTGAAAAAGCACTTTTTATTCCAGATGAGATATCCCATGCTAAAAGTTGCACTGCTGGAATTACAGCAGTACTGGTGCACACCTTGCATCGTGCTGGTGGGATTCCCTCCCAGCACCGCACGGAGATGAACCTTGAGTTGCATTAGGCCTTCAGCAGCTTGTGCAGAGCTCTACAGAGAGACCTCGTTTGGTTTTCAAGAGCTGGGAGCTCCAGTTTGAGGAATTGCAACTTAATTAGACATTTTCTACGCTAGGAAACATTGTCTAAAACCCTTAGTAAAAGGATGTGATTATTCTATTGAAAATTATCTATCTACACAAAGTAATTAAGTCTGTCCTTTTGACCTTCAGATTGAAGGCCATTTGCTGCTAACATTTTTCTCAGCTACTTTTTCACAGAATGATTTAATGTAGTTACTGTAAAGGAGTGAGTACAATCATTATATTATTGTTTGTAATGCTGAACTCTGGTTGGAGCATGAAAAACTTGTGTGTTTGCACATGCTGCAAGTATCTAATGTAAGTTTTATTGAAATCAGAGGGAAATGGCCCAGATGTTAAACACAGAAAGCTGTTGATGGAGAAATTTGTATTCTGTAAATTTGTGTATTGCAGAGAAACTTGTCATGGCTGAGTTTGAAACTGCATTGGGTCATTGAGGGCAAAAAATACTTCATCTTTACCTGAAACTTGCTGGACAGTGGTTCAAAGCTCTCATCCTTGTGATTTTCCTTGTTCTAGGTTTATGACTGATGCAGCTCGACGTGAGCAGGAGTCTTTGAAGAAGAAGATTCAGCCAAAACTCTCTTTGACTTTGTCAAGCACAGTGTCCCGTGGGAATGTATCTACTCCACCTCGCCACAGCAGTGGAAGCCTTACTCCTCCAGTCACCCCTCCAATCACTCCGTCCTCTTCATTCCGCAGCAGTACTCCTACAGGTAAGCACCTGCTCCTTAATTCGTCCCAAATGAAGGGAGCAGCTTTGCTTTGTGGCTTCTGGAGAACAGGAGGCAAACAGGAGGTATTGGTAGGAAGTGCCCCGAAAAATGAAACAGAAAAGCTTTGGGCTATTTTACATTTGGTCTGCAGTCCCTAAAACGTGTTTGGGCATTTGTTTCCAAATTCTTTGCTAAAGCAGAGAAGGATACTAACTTTAAATGTTGCAGTTGAAATTATGTGAAGAAACTAACCTTACCAGAAATGCCAAATGTGCAAAAGACCCCTTATGTATCAGTAGGAGAGCTTTTCCTATGGTACAGTGTCAGTTAAAGATATAAAAAAAGTAGTCAGTATCTTCCCCCTATCCCATCTCCCCACCCTTTTTCTTTTTTCTTTTTTTTTTCTTTT
>VXBU01002007.1:1474762-1534309 GCA_013400315.1 Bombycilla garrulus
TTTCCTTCTTTTTTTTTGGTGGAGGGAAAGTGGAATTCATAGTAAGTGGCCAGGGAGGAATGTTCTGCTGCTGTCATCATGTAGAAATTACTTTCATTAGGAAACTATGTTCATGAAAAGAAATCCTTTTATTAAAAGGGATCCATATTTCCTTCAAAAGCCAATATTCCAGTGGTTTTCCAGGATATAAAAGTCCTGGGAATTTTTTTCACTGTTTAGAGTAACTGAAAATTGCTTGCTATCCTGAACCAGATCTCGCAGCCTAAGTCAGTCTGACTTACTTTATGTAGAGATCTTGTCAGAGAATTCTGGTACACTTCAGACTAAAAACCAGTGTTTTCTTCTAAAAAGCTAAATGAATATGATAGGGCTATTCTATTCTGCAATGAATAGGTTCAATATATTCTCCTTAGCAGGGAATCACATGAGCATCACTGCCTTGAAAATCTGTTACGCCACATGTTTTTTATATAGGCTATTTCATGTCTTAGTATTAATGATTAGATGGCAGTCTTTGAGATGTGCTGTCTGCAAGTTGTAAAATGAAGTGGTTGTTCAGTTTGTCCCTGGTTATGAAAAAGGGAAGCACGTTGAGGAAAGCTAAATGATGAAGTCCTAATATAATTGAGAAAAAGTTAGATTTTCTTAATTATCTCCTGTTTCAAACAAACTAGGATTCATTTCCTTGACATCCTACAGATGGCAAGGAGTTTCTTCTTTCTTTTGTTTACTTTTTGTACAGCTCCTTCTGAGAAGGCTAATTCATGATGTGGTCAGGTAATAGAACTTTGCACATCCGTCAGCAATACTGGCTAGTGATGTACTCTTTGAAACGTGTTCCATCAAATACTAAAGGAAAAAAGTCACCATCTGTCTACCAAAATATTTTTTTTATTTTCCAAACTTTCAAAATTACTCAGAATGTTGTTTTACCTGCATTTAAGAGAATCAGCTTGTTATGGCTGCATTTCTGCAAGTCCTGCCTTCCAGGTTATAAATAATACGAGCTTCCACTTTCTGCACCCTCTGTTCCAAGTTCCCTTTTGGACCCCTGTTCCAAAGCTAGGGTTTGTAACATCCTAGTAGCAAAAAACATATATTCCTTCTTTAAGACTTTTTTTTTAAATTTACTATTAACTGCATTGCATTTCAGCAGCCTCAGCCCAGAATTTCCATTTTCCTAATTTTAAAGTTTTTCTGGACCTAAAGTAAGCATTAAGCTTTTTCTGATAACTGCAGTTTTTTTCCTAGTGTTTATTTGGCGTAGGATTTTTTTCTAACTTAGATAGATGAGGTGCTCAGAGTCAAGCCATGGCTGAGCTTCTGTGGGTGCAGTGCCTGGAGAGGCAACCCACTAGAGGTTGCAGACTAACTTTAGATATGCAGCTCACATGTCTTTTATTGGCCAGTGCAAATCTTTTTCCCTCAAGTGCAGGTAGTTAGGCAAGATCTGTTTCAGGGAAACAGTTTAGAGTATGTAAATTGTCCTACATTTCAGCCTCACAGTGCCTACACAGCTTTCAAGCCCTACAGGCACACCCTCCACTGCATCCAGTGAGAATGAAGAGCAGTGCTGTATTCCTTCCATGCAATCCTGTTTGATTTGTACTCCAAGAAAACTCTTGTTAATTCGTCTTTGAATGCAGGTAAACGTGTATGTTGTGGTAACTTGAGAAAACCAAGAGGCTATTTTCCCTTAGATTGCCTTATGCCCTCTATTTATTATAATCCAAATATAATCCTTGTCCTCATCCTCCTTTAGACCTATACTTTGTCAAAAATAAAAAGGGAATGCTTTGACCCAATTTGTTCATGAAAATCTCAGGATGGCTGTTTCCCTTTTTTTATCTCCTCTCTCTATTGCTGGATAGTTTGTGAGGGCTCAGCACTTTGCCTGGCATTACTGTCACTGCCCAGCGTGGTGCCACTTCAGATGCCAGAGAGGAATCACGCCTTACAGGCTGGTGAGGTGGCACACAAATACATGTTCCTCGCAGAGAGTGTCTGTCACAAATGGCTTCTTGTTGTTCTTGTTCAATGTAGAAAGCAGAAACCACACTAATCTTTTGAGTCCATTTTTCCATATACTGCCCTCCCTTCTGGAATGCTGCTCATCTTGGCTCTCACAGGGGTGTCAGTCTTGGCTTGGGTGAAGGCAGGAGCTGCCTGGATCCCAGTCACGTTTGTGCCTGTCCTCACAGCAACATCTCGTCACTTCCCCATGGTTTTAAGCTACTGCTGTAAGTTTTCAGCAAAGTCCAATTTCACATCATGATCTCTCATCCATGTATTGACCAGACTCAAACCCACTTAGCTTGTGAAACCTGATAAGAAGTGGTTCAAGGTGTTTTGGACGCAGAGAGTGTTTGTTAAGCTTTACAGTAAAAATCTGTGCCAAAAATCTATGGGGCCTCGTTCTCCGAGCGAGCTGAGCAGCGTCCAGACTGACACACATTGATGCTGCGAACCTTGCACGTGCTCATGTCAGCACCTCCTGCTTCTTGGTAAAGGAGATTATTCCTAGAGAAGCAGAAATACTCAGCAAAGAAGTGTTCTCTTTAAGGCTCTTCTCAGGTAATGAGGTAGACATGTATTTATCTTCAGGTTCTGTGTGTGTTAGTCCCCTGAAATGGCCCGTTTGTGGTTTTGGTGGGAAGTAGAAATGCAGTAGTTAATTTTCTATACCTCCCCTCTGTTCCCTTGGGGTGGCTGGCAAATGCCCTCTGCTTACATTTGGCTTTTTGTTCCCTCTCCTATAACAAGTTTTCTCTTCTCCTTAAGATGTGCGTTCTCTAACGGTTGCAAAAAGTTCACTTTAAAAATTTGCTCCGGTTTTTATTTTAACAATGGTGTCTCCCAGGAGACCCTGTTTAGTAGGGCTTAAATGGTCTCGTTAGAGTTCACAGGCAGGATTTAGCAAAAGAAATGGCTTCCATCAGGAATAAAGGCTCCTTAGGGTGATAGGGAAAAAGAGCAAAGTAGCACCAGCAGACAGCTTATTTTGGAAAGATGTTAGCAGTATGAAAATACTGAAATATCTCTTTATTTAAGGAGCACTTAATTAAGTCACAAAAAGTTACGTTTCTTTTATTTTTAAATGTCAATTTAAAACCCACAAAACTAATGAAGTCTAGTTATGGATAAAAATGGTGCTGGCATTGCATCCTTAACATACGTTGTTAATTTTTTGAATGTTTTCATACATCTGTGTGGCTCACAGATGAAATTTCCACCCCTAACTTCCTGGCTTTTGAGTGTAAGTCAGAGCATTGACATTCCTTTGAAAGAAATTATATCCTATGATATCTCTTCATACTGAAAAGTTTTAAAAGAGATCAGGTAGTAGTAATTTATTGGGAATTAATTATTAAGTTAGAAAACTAATTCATGGTGATGAATCTCAGACTAAAAAAGAAGAAAAAAAAAAGCCACTTCTACATTGAAGAAATGCCAAAAATTATCTGAAACCACTGGTTTGTGTTTGTTTATTATTTCCCTTTAGATTTATTACTTTTTTTCATTCATTCTGTCTTTTTTTTTTTTTTTTTTCCAAGTATTCCAGGCCTGGAATAGTAAATTTCAGCCTGGAGTGAATTTTTGCCTTCCTATAAATCCTAAAGCAAGAGTTTAATACCACCAACTGGCTTTTTAATAGTTCAACCCTAAGTCTTCCGCCCTCCCACCTTCCCCTGCACAAAAAAAAAAAAAAAAGTCAAAAGAAAAAGCTGGAGTACTTAAAAACCTAGTACTTAGCATTTCATTTTACTCTGAAGAAGCTGGCTCTCAGACATCCTTTCCTGTTTATTTTTTATTTTAATAGATTACGAGTTATAACATTTATGCAGTTTTAATAGGTTTATAGACCTATTTACTGCCTGATCATTTGGGGCAGTGGATGGCAGCCAGTCCTGGCACCAAGTGTTGAGGATGCTGTGGTTGCCTGGAACAGCTGTGGCCATTTCTCAGCCCTTCCACCTGGGAAGGAGATGAAAGAATGCAGTTTTCATGGGTGGTCACGGGCTGACCCCATGAGAGAATTGGCAAGTCCCATTTTGATTTACAGATGTCATTTGAGTAGGTGACTAACTATTGGTTTGTCTTATTAATTAGGATAAATGCCTTTCTGGGGAGTCATATTTGTTCAGTCATTTTTGATTGATTGCATCTGAAAGTTTTTACCTTTCATAAATATGTCAGACTTCCTTGAAATTTCCACCAGTCCAGTCTCAGTATTTATGAATGTGATCCCGTTTTCTGCCCACAGCAAATACCTAACTTTTCTTTTTTATTTTTTTTTCCCTTCTGGTAAAACTTGAAAGTAATAAATCATTTTAATCTGGAGTTTAAAAAAAACCACTTTGTAGGATTTGCCATAACTTTTAAGTCTAAGATCTAAACAGTGATATTTTAATCAAATATGCCTAAAAATTCAGCAGTATTATGAGACTTGAAAAAAACATATTACCGAGGCTATCAAATTATTACTGCTGATATAGAAACTACTACATTTACCATCTGAGGATACTATCTGAATGATGCTTTAGTAGATTTATAATAAACATATTTTTTGTAGATATACGGAGCATATTCCAAAACTGAAATCAAGATTGCTTTGTAGCTTTGTCAGTAGTCCTAAAGCTGCCC
This sequence comes from Bombycilla garrulus, assembly GCA_013400315.1. Taxonomy (NCBI): domain Eukaryota; kingdom Metazoa; phylum Chordata; class Aves; order Passeriformes; family Bombycillidae; genus Bombycilla; species Bombycilla garrulus. The sequence goes on from VXBU01002007.1 coordinate 1,479,407, forward strand.
TATTTCAGTCAGAACACACTATGTGAAATGGGCCAATTTTTGTCTAATAAATCATACTAGTGGTGAAACATGACTTAATATAATATGTCATTCTGTAACAGAAAGTGAAATTCAATTAATTTTCAATCGAAAGAAAAAGAATCAGTCTTCCCCTAGTGTCTTTTTTGCAGAGCCTGGTGTAATTAAGAGTACTTTTTATACCAAGATTGATTGCATTCTTAAATATTTGCAATAATTTTAAATATATTTATGTTTGATTCAGGTTTAGGTAACTAAATTAAAGAGAATCCCATTTACATCATTAGGGAATATCTTCTAAGACTGAATAGTTTCTAGAAGGTACATATAAATTTTTACTCAATAAAATTAATAGATCCTAAAAGCTCAGGCTATTAGTATATCTTCTATGATTCAGATGGATTTGTTCAAGATTCAAATGCTACTACTGGCAAAACAGGGACCAAAAATTACAGCTTCCTTCTGTGTTAACAAGTGTTCATGCTGCTGATGAAATAATTTGGAGCATCACTGTTCCCTTTAGGGGTGACTAATTTACAGGGAGGGAAAATCTGCATATTACAACAAAGGAGTTCCTTTCTCTACCTATCAAATGCAGTTGGGACTCAGAAATTGATCTGTAAGGATCCACCTTTCTTCTGGTCCATTAAGGAGCTGTCTCTTTTGGAAGCTTTGATTTTGAGAAGTGAAACACTGTGTGGCAGTTAGTGACTTTTCCCAATAAACCTGGTTAACTCGTGTGCTGTTATCTTAATGCCATGAGATATCATTCCTGTCATTCTGCTGCACAGCATTTGCCTTCATGGGTAACTCATGAAGGAATCCCACGGCGCTCCTCTTGAATCTGTTCCCTTTTCCAAGAATGCAATAGCTGAAAGAAAACCGCCCATTGTTTGCTAGTAACAGCAACCAAAACCACAATAGTAACCAGTCTTTGGAATTGGGCATTGAAATACAGTAACAGGCATATGCTGGAAACTAATATGGTTTCGATTCTAAATGTGTGTTTAATTTTTTTTCACTTTAAGTTGTTTAAAAAATGCGTTGTTGTAATGTAAAAGCTCATTCCTCTTCATAGGTATCAAAGCAGCTACTTTTCAGTAGAGTTCCCATATGTCAGGCTTTCAGCAATGAAGTAATCATATGGCACAGACAGCTGTTGCACGGAGTGCTGGGACAGCACATTAGTTTTAATCCAGCAAGAAAAAGAGATCTGCTCAGCTGAACTACTTTGTGAGTTTAGAGTGAGCAGCAGAAATGTAAAATAACAGGGGTGTTCCCCCCACAAATTAATTGAAGACTTACAAGAGGAGGAGGAGTTAGGTGCTCAGAACCTTTTGTGTTGATGAATATGCTATTAATACGTAGATGAATTAAGCTGAATTTGTTGCAGAGCTGCTATTTATAGTCGAATCTGTTTGGCTGCTGTCAGCAGGTGGCATTTCTGAACTCCATGTTCGGTTGAATCAGAGTACAGTATGAACAATTAAATCTACTATTCAGTTGATAATCTGCAACAGCTTTCCCTTTGGGCGATGAAGATTTACTCAATATTCCTACAGCCTGAGAGATACTGCTCTTTGGTGGTGGGCTTATTTTTTTAAACAACATGCACTGCAAAATATTCCTTGATTAGATCTTAAGAGAACTTGAAATTAGACTTGGGAGGACAAACGAGTGGAAACAAGTACACATTGATGGCATTTTGAAAATCACGCTACAAATTCAGGTCACGTGTGCTTCAAGCACATGATTAATGTTTAGCACCTAATACTGAGGAAGTAAATGCTGCCTGACTTGGAGCACATAACAAGTGCTTTGTCAGACTGGAATGGAGTATCCACCACTTGCAGAGTTGCAAGCTCAAGAATTTATGTAGTCACAAAAATGCAGCTTTAGCCGTTTGCTTCAAAAATTCTTCTCCTGTCTTAGCATACTGTAAATGCTTGAATTTAATTATTACACTTTATGTTAAAGTAGCCTAGTATCATGCAGATGTAATTGAAAAAATAATGAAAAGTAGGATTATTAAATCAAATCCCAGTGCTGTTTTATTAAATTGTTGCTGAGAAGCAGGCTGAGAGTGTTACATTTTTGTGTGTTTGACTTACGGGGTGTCCAGCATAATAAAGCACGAATCAACCAAGCTCTGTTGCAGCTTGAAAAAACAGACTTTCAGATGTCTGAGGAACCATCTTATTACTTGTTCAGAACTTTCTACTTGTTTAATTGCCTGTTCAGAGACTGAAGAACTTTTATGCTATGTTTTTATTAAAAATTAAATATATGGACTCACTCTTAGATAAACACTATGGGCAAATAATTAAGCCATACTTCACAGAATGAAGACCAAATTCAGTTTTCCAGCATAATGAATGTTTGAATACATTTGATATTTCAGACCCGCAAAGTATGAAAAAAATCTATGTTAAAATATCTTGTGGAAACTGAATTGTGGTCCCTGACAAAATTTCCGTCTGAGGGACTTCTGTTACCAGGTTTTCACATTTCTGTGTAGACGACGGAAGAGAACTTTCTTTATTGAAGCCAAAATGGTTCCATCTAATTGCAGGTTTGGGGCCATATATTAATCCTGCACACTAACTAATATTGTATGTGTAATTGCCCAGCCTTTAGCAGTCTGAGGCACCTATTCTAACAGAGCCTTATGGGTGTTCTTGTAAAAAATAATGAAAAAAGTAATTAATGATGCTGTGCAAAACAGTTGATCAATGAATGACTTAACTGTGGTATATGTGTGTGCCTAGATAAGGTATGAGCTTTTGGCTGAGGTCATGACTAAGCATGAATAATCTGAGAAATCTGTAGTAGTTTCCAGTTTCTACCTTAGGGAATAAAGCTAAAATAGTAGGTATCTAATAACAATAAGAATTAGTAAGCAAAAGTGAAATTATTTCCCATAGGGGTTTTCTTAGAACAGGTGGGATTTGTTCCCACAGCTAAAAGGTGTTTTTTCAGAGCTAGATGTCACATTCCGGTTTTAGAGAGCCAGGCTGTAAACTTGTACCTATATAGCTTTTTCTTCAGTGAAGTGAAAAATGTTCAAGTGTTCACCACTGTGCTTGACTCAAGTGCTTCAGAAATGGGGTTTTTTTTTCTTTCCTAGCAGTCATCAGCTGTCAGGTGATTGTCTGGCTTCCTTAGAGAGACAAGACTGTGTATTAATCTGGTTATTCAGTGACTAAACCAAACCGAAAGAATTACATTCCCAGAACACACTGAGACTTAGGCTCAGAGGATCTGCAGAGCAGAGATAATTCCATATTGTAGGCACAGCAACAGTGTTGTCACGTCTTGGACTAACTTGTAGCTCCAAATCAAGCAGCTTGAAATTATCCTGAAGACCAAGACATTAACTTGGTCAAACCTGCACGTTTTTTGACCTCTAGCTGTGTGATTACCTGGGTACCTGCTCTGCAGTTTGGCTGAAGGAGGAAGGCTGGGAGTTGGCCCACTTTGATGGCTGTGTCACTTACAAGGGAGGCCCTGGTGTCTTTCTTTTTTGGAGTCGTAAGGACTTGCAAACCCCAGCCCTGTTTGCCTTACAGAAGTGATCTGGTTTGTTTTACAGTGTGTTTAGGACCCCTCAAAGTCCACGTCTTTCAGTGCACATGGGCCAGGTGAGTGAGGAGTGTTGGTTTAGGCTGCAAGGACTACAGGGATACAAGTCCATGGCTATGATTCTTTCATGGTCCTGTAGCTTTGGGGTCCAGATCCTGCAGGATTTCTGCAGGGCTGTGCAGGACAAGCTGACGTGACCCATGAGTGTCTTAATTTTTCGGAGGTTTGGTATTTCAGTGATCCAAGCCTTTAAACTTGTGAAGACGTAGCAAAATTACGGAGATTCTTCTGGAACCAGTCTTTTATGGTTTGCATAAAGACACGTGCTATGATAACCTCCCCTGTGTAGTCCTTTGTTTAACTCCATCCTAAACTAACTTATAACTTAAGTACAAAAAGGCCTATACTGTATTCACAAAATGATGTTATTTGAAAGTGGTGCTTCTAGCCATTTAAATTGCTTTTAAAGTTAAAAGGACATTTGTAAGTGTGTATAGAGGAAAGTAAGACTAATATGAAAACAAGCAATGGGGGGAAATGTGGATTTCCAGTGAGGGGAAATATGTTGACTTTTTTTAATCACGATTCTTCTCAGATTTTTTGCTACATTTTCTGATTTTCTTCATTTTCCCACTTTATGGGTGCATTTTCATTATAATTCTGTTAAATTTCTGATTTGCTCTTTCACTTGGCAGTAAAAATGTGTTGAGTCCAGTTTGCTATAAAAATACATTCTGGGAAGATTAGCTCAGTTGTCAGGTTTTGTGCTTTCTGGTAGAATTCAGAATCTTATCAGAAGAAAAGGCACACAAAAATTTAATAGTACCTTTTATTTCATCTCATTCACTACAGGTAGCTTTACATGTAATCTCCTGCGTGTTGTACTTCATCTTCCCAGCCCCTTCAGAGCATTCTTGTTTGATACAGACATAAATTGCACCAGCAATTGTAAAGCTACTGTGCTGTAGAATTGTATTTTAATTGCACATACCTGTAATTAATTGTATGGGAATTTTCACAGTAGTCTCCCCAAGGAACAATTTAATTGAAAAGTAACCGAGTTGTCTAGACTACAGCAACTCATAAAATCATCACTAGTTTTGGGGTTTGAGCTACAAAGCAGCAATAGAAACATGGCTTGTAGATTTAAAGTACTTCCAAGCACAGGAACTGTTTTATAATCCCCATCGTAGTAGTCTACCCTGGCAAACCATTTTTAACAGGGTCAGGAACAAAAAATGTACAATAAGCTTAAAAGTAAAGATTATCTCTGTGTTCATTTGTGATAGGATAGGGATTTTTGTGTACAAGCATACCCATCACACATCGACCTATCTTCCTCCAAATGTGTAAAAAATATGCATTTTGTAGAAAGCACATGGTGTCTGCCTTTCACAGCTTGAGGCTTAACTGCTTTAACATAGGAGTAGTGTGACACTCAAAAAGTTACTTCAGAAGTTCTGGGTAACAATGATGGCATTCATGTTTGTGTGTTTATACTGCAAGGGCCAATTGGTGGAAAGATTTTTATTTATTTATTTCCTATTTAGCTTTGTAAGTAATCTGCTAATTATCTTGAAAATTCCTGGCTGAAAACACAATTTTTTCCTCCAAGATAGAAACAGAAGCGGCCACATGGAGCTTTTAGGTGTTTATTTAAATTGTGCGTGTGTGAGTATATTTGCACATAGATACTTACACGTATACATATATGTATATTACACTGTGACATTAAATGGGATTTATCTGTACTGTAGTGCCTCAAGGACTGAAAAAATTTCCTCTGTGTTCACTGGTGCTGTATGTCTGCACACTGACAGCAGAGTTATACTTTAGCAGAAACAAACCCAGACTCATTTAGGCAGCACATCAGTGTGCTGAAGATGATGAAACTTAAGCAAATGTTTGAGTTTTCCTTGCCTTATGGCCAAAGCAAATCAGAAGTAATAAAAAGCAAGGACTAACACAGCACTTCACACTTGATGACTTATAACCCAGAGGGGTTTATTTCCCTGGGGAAATGGTGTATCATGAGTTGATGTTAGCCAGTACAAGGTCCTCAAAATGATGCAACATTTTAGGCAAAAACAGGATTCTTTGTTGCTTTTGTGTATTTCCAAGTGAACTAAAAACCATGGAACATTTGCTGACCCCTAAAACCAGAAGATCCTCTTGTCTTTTTAGCACTTGTGGCTATTCAGGTGGGAGACACCACCCTCATTCTTGTTGAAGATGAAGGTTGGTGCTTTGTCCTTGCTAGCATAGTCTCCCTTTTGAAAGGTTTCTCCATATATAGACAGCCAGTGCCGTTTACAACCATTTCTGAGCACTTCTGCCTCTAATGTCGAAGGATACGAGAAGCCAAGGAGCAATGGAAAATAGCAATTTGAAAAGTACTTTGATTTCAGCCCAGTGGGATGTCACCTGAAACAACTCACACCTGCTAACATACATTTTATAGACCTGATTGAAACAATGATAGCCTCAACGAAAGCTTTGTGACAGCGTAACAGGCACAGTGCACATTTTATTTTATCAGAACCTTTGTCTTTAAAAATGAGAGAGGAGACATGAATCAGCAGCACTGCTTGTGTAGTGCAGGCTATACCTGCACAGTGATAGCGATCCCTGGGGGGAGCCTGGTGGGAGCTCGGTGCATCCGGGCAGGGTTTGCACGCTGCTGAAGGCAAAGGCACGGCAGCCGGGGTGGGGAGGGACTGTGTGCATTAGCAGTTTTATGACCTGCATTGTAAGTGGCTGGATAGCTTTTGTACAGCTGTAAAGCATGTATAAAACATGTCTCTAATGTATTTTCATAGCTTCATAAAGTGTAGTTCGTTTGTGTAGGTGCTTTTTATTGTAATCCTTTATCTTCAACATGGAACTGTTTCCTGGTACAGTTTCTATTTTTCCTTCTCTTTTTTTATAAAATGAGGTAAAGAAGAGAAAAGAAAAACTGCTCTTTTGTTATATCCCATCAGGAGGGTCCTTAAGTACAGTAATAGGGCCCTGAACTTGTATTTTTGTATTTCTAACCTCGGAATGCAGGCCTAGCAACTAAAAAGCCAAAATAACATTAATTATGACTGTTCTTCGCTGTGGCTTTTGGAGTATAAGTTTGGAACAGATGTTTGAGGGGAGAGAAGGGAGGGGAGGAAGGATGGATTGTTTCTTTTTCTCAGCCCCAACTGGTTTTAATTCTTTTTTGAACATTTTGAGAATATCTTTAAACATTTGCCAGAGTTCAATTAACATCCTGTGACTAAAGGTGGAAAATGTCCTAATTTGTTTTTCTTCAAACGTATACCTGCTCTTGCTTCTCATGCCAAAGCCAGAAAAAGAAAGGATTCCAGCTGGCATAGGTTTTATTACTGTTACATTACTTTGCAGGTTAAGCCTCAGATTGGGAGGGGTCTGCTGGATTGATTTATTTATTTACTTTTTTTATTTTCATGATTTTTAAAAAGTGCCATGTAAAACACTGCCATTTAATTACAGGAAGGTTATGTTCTTTTTTGGTGAGTGTTTAACAGCTTATTCTTGTTTACATGAAGTCGTAGAAATCTAGTTTTAAAATATGTTTAAAGCAGAGATTGTGTTCTTGGGTTTATCATGTTTTTCCTGTACTATGTATAAACACAAGATTGTACATTATTGAAAGCCCTTTTTTGTTGAAAACAGGATTGGGGGGGGAAAAGTTTATATAAGAATGCAAAATAACTTCCCGAGACTATTGGCGCAGTGTGACCATAAAACCTCAACAGCACATTGTGCAGTGACATTATAACAATTTGCTTTAGCACCTCTGCAGCGTTCTCAGAAAGCCCTGCTCTACAAAACACATGCCGTGGTATCAGTTGACTGTTTTTTCCAGAATCAGTTCTTTACATGCATGTTTTTGTGATTAGTTGCTGTTCCACAAGTAATTGGAAGTGGGGGATTTTTTTTTATTTATTTATCTTATTACATGTATGTTTTATTTGCATTTATACATTCAATAAGTTGTAACGTATCTGCTTATATAGGTGTGCAGGCGGATTTATAAACTTTGGATTAGGATTTACAGTGCTTAACTTTTAAAGACTGTTCTTTGCTATACCAGTATCAAGATACAGATATATCAGGAAAGAAAATGGCACACAGTTTCTCTTAAGGCCAGATAGAATCCAGCTGCTCCACCAACCCCAGGACTGGCTCTGGAGGACAATTTTATTTTATTTTTTTTTAACCCGAGTGTGTTAGTTTTGTTTCTCTAGTAGCCCAAAATGGAGAGCAGATCTCATGTGTACATAGTTCTCCATTTTGCTGACAGTGAAAAAGAATATATAACACTAATGTCATACTAATAGCACTTTAAATATAAAAATTTATGTTTATTTTGTACCTTTTTCATTTTAGGGTGATTTCCCATATAGGTTATCTCAGCCAAAATCATACTATACCAAAATACAATGTATTTAGATTTATGTTTTACCTGTAGGAGTGTTTCCAAAGTGAATCCAAACCTTGTAACAGGATACATTTTCAGTCACTTAAAATTCAGCATGAGCTTACACTGAGAGCACTGAAATGAAAACTGCGTTTGGTGTGAAATGTTGGAATTGACCTATCTACCATGTCATTTAAAACACCAGGGTGCTGGATGTTTAACTGTGTGTGGGTTCATCCTGTTTGAAGTCCCACCCTCCAAAATAGCTTTTCAGACTGTTTCTGTGACTGTGAAAGATTCAATTGACATTTGACTGGGAGAGAGGGGAGAGGATCTCCAGAAACACCTACCCATAACCTTAGGTGCTTAAATGTTCTCTCCTTTGGTATAGCAGTGGAGGTCTGAAGGTGTAGTCTGAAAGCTACTCTTCAAGTGATGCACACACAGAAAAGTTTTTTCTGGGTTTGTTTTTTTTTTTTTGCCTAACTTATTTTCTCTGTGCTTTCACAAGTGCCTTGTGCCTAAAAATAATGATGAAAAACACACTGTTCTTTGTATTTGAATCCATGTTCACATCATTACGTGAGGTACATTTTTGAGATTCTCTTGGTGCTTACTCATTAGCTGAGCCTTGCTTCAGCCAGAGACAATAGAAAATTAGTTCTTCTGGGCAGCAATGCATCCTAACAGCTCATTATTTAGCACTTGATACTTGATCTGAGCTAGGGGATGACTGGAAAAGAGAAAAGGAAAGGTGGTTTCTCCAGAAGACATTGTTCTGGCCAAATCCTGCTCTGACTGGTGTCCTGGGAAGGAGGAGGATGCTGGCAGCCACAGCCCGCGGGACGCGCCGTGCAGGGCTGGCAGCAGCCAGGGGACAGCCCCGAGCCCCCGCCCTGCTGGGCATGGGGCCAAGGCTGTAGTAAGGCATAATTGCTGTTTTGATGGCTCTGTTGTGATCATGAAGAGGGAGGGAGGCTTCTGCCAGCCCTGGCAAATGCCCCTTTGACAAACCACAACCATCTCAATCAGCAAGGTTCCAAGCATGCAGTGGGCTTTGAGAACAGAATCGCCCAGAAATGAGGATTTACTGGGAGAAGAGCAAAAACTCAACAGCGTGTGCTCATACCCACGTGCTGGAGAAAGGCTCTGGCCTTCACTGAGGTGAACCTAGTGTTGTATTTAGGTGCTTAATCCAAACACTGGAATGGCACTTGCTATCTAAAATGCCAGTAGCACTACACAGTGCTCTGTTAAACCTCTCTGGGTTTTCTTCAGTTGTGTCTACATCATCTTTGATGAATGGACATGAATGGTAAAAGTATTGTTGAAAATGTAAGAAATTATTCTGAACAGACTTTTTACAAAGGCTGAAAACCCCTTTCTGTCCTCTGAGCCCGCTCTCTCCACCCACCAAAACAAGCAAGCAAGCAAAGACCCCAGCTTAGTGTGTCTGGATGATCCAGTGTCTGACATTTGTTGCTGGAGTTTGCAGCGCCAATGCACTGTGCCACCCGTACCAGCTCTCAGCTGAGAGACTCCTGCTACAGCTTCTAGACTAAAGGCTTGCGTGGCTGCTGGTATTTGACTGTTTTGTATTTGAGTGCTCAGAGCATTTATTTCCTGTTCTTTATATGAAGGAAGAATATTTCATTTTGAATGACATGATATGGCTTTAGATCAGCAGTGAGTACCAGCTGTAGGAACACTGTCCTTGCTGTGTGCATCCATGGGCACAGAGGGAAGAAGTTTGACAAATCCATAAATGTGCCTTAGTGTTAACCCAGAATTCACATAATATTAATAATTCACTTTTTTTTTATCAAGGAAACTGTTGCAGTATATGGGAATGCAAAGTTCTTACCATAAGAAGTGCTCTCATAAAACTGTTTCTATGAAATACAAACTGCAAGTCCCGCACGGGACAAAGTGTGAAGCTGAATTTTTATGAGAAATCCTCGGAATTACCATGAACTTTCAGTGACACTAGCAATGTTGGTTCCCACTGCAGTAAGCTATTTGCTCATAGTTATTCATTGTATACTTAAATGTATGCTTTCTGGTCACAAAAATAATTGGCAAGGATGTTTTGGGTTTGTTTTTCTTCATGGGAGGAGAAAGGAAGAACTCGTAATGTTCCTGATCAGAGGTCAAGATAGATCCTACTCATTAAAATGGCACACACAGCTTGTGCTGGTTTTAATCAGCTTTGTCCTTTTTATATTTAAAGGCACAGCAGAGAAGTCTTTAGATTTGAAAAGCGATGTAACAACAAATGCTGTGCACCTGCTAGAACCAAGACTCATTTAAAGTTCAGGGGGAAAATCCTCTGTAAATCTCACGATAGAATGAATTCACTCATGCAAAAGGCAGAATTTATCTTGGCTACAGTGGTGTGAGTACAGAATAAACCCCAGAAATATAAAAGATAAGGCCCCAGATTTTCAGCAGTGTAGCTGGGATGTTGTCTCTTCCAGAATGCCAAATGAATTTGTTCTCTGCAAACCATTTCTGAGTTCTTTAAATTACTGACTTCATCTACTGGAAAACAAAAAAGTAGTAGATGGGCATTGAAGAGGTGAGATCTTTGCTGTAGGATTAAGTGACATTCTCACTGATTTTGATAGGAGAACTGACTGGCAGCAGAGGTGTACACCAAGTCTTTATGGTCAGCCTTGCTTTTTGTCAAACTGCAAAAGCTTCTTACCCTGCAGGCAGTAATCAAAATCCCTTTTCGTGTGTGTCTTTACTTTTAGCTGTGACATAGACAGCTTCCTTATTTGTGTTGGGCTGTTTAAATGCAGGGTGAAAATTACAAGAGGAATAACTTGCTGGGAAATCTTTGTGACCCAGTATGTTTTGTGGCTTCTCATAGCAGGTAATTTTATGTGATATCTGGCTCCAGTATGGCGTACTGTGTGAGTTGTGCCTAGTGGAGTCCACCTCCCCTTTGAGGAGTAGTGGCATTGTCCCAGCATGGAAAATTGCAGGAAAAAAAAAAAAAAAAAAACCAAAAAAGCTGAACTAGCATTCTTTCCTTGGCCTTTGTTTTCTTTCATTTTTTGATCTGCTGGGGGCAGCACAGATGAAGTGAGTCTTTTGGCAAGCCACTGGAGTGAGGAGTGGGGAAATGGCTTTGTGGGCCAGAAGTGAGGGAATATTGCATGCGAGGGCGGGTGCAGTATTAAGAAGATGTTACTGAGTTATTTGGATAATAAAGCAGCGGTTTAGGTTAGGCCAAGGTAGAGCTGCGTAGGGTCTCTGAATGAAAGACAGATGATGAAACTGGATATTATGTTAAAGAGCAATGAGCTTGCAAGAAGCCTCAGAAGAGCATTGCCAGAGGAGAGAGGAAGAGAGCTTTTTTTTTTGCTGTAGTAGAACTAGTATTTAGTTATGGTAATAATATTGTGTATTTGTACGGTGCCTTGCTGAAAGCATGTGCTTCTCTGTCAGCCAGATGCTTTGTCTTAGAGAACTCTGCTGTCGTTGAGTTTTGGGGGAGGTTTTTTTGCTATTCAGACTTCTGAAGCCTAGTTCTGATATTTTTCAGTGGGGGGGAACATTCAGTCTGCTTTCCAAGCCGAAGGGCAGCGTGCCCAGCAGAGCATCCATCCTGTTTTCCAGGAGCATGGCAGCGTCCAAGCAGAGATCAGTGAGGAAGCTCTCTGCGACCTCAATGGAGAGCTCCTGCAAACACTGCCCGAGTCACGCAGTTGTTACACCCCGGAGCAGGCCATAGGTTAGATGCGAAGGCGCTTAATTTCTTTCTCTTTTTTCCCCTTTAAAAAGTAAATATTTACAGATATAATTGTGAAACGCCAACCAAGTTTAAAAAAAAAAAAAAAGAAAAAAAGGCAAGCAATTAAGTAACTCTATCTCGATCAAAGTGCGCTTGCCCTCGGCGCGGTGCTGGTCCCCGGGAAGGCTGCCCGAGAGCCGGCTCGGGTTGCAGCTCGTACACCTGACACGGAGCCCCGCTCCGCCTGGCAAAGCCGCCGCGCTGCTCGACCCCGCGCCGCTTAATTAAAATACCTCATCCAGGGGCTGTTTGTAATGGCAGCGCCAACCTGAGCGTCGTGCTTTTTGTTTTTCCTCTTGTTTTATTTCCCCCCTCTCTGATGTGTTGCACGCAGGCGGTGAGGCACCGCACGGGTTGCTGCTCTTAGACACTGACAAGTGAGGAAATTAAATTCTGAGGCAGAATTGGTTAAAAGCATGACTAAATCAGTGCTGTTTTTCTATAACAACTGAAACAACATAATTATTTTAAGGTTGAATTTTTATTGCTAATGAATTTTTTTCAAGGCAGTAAATGTTTTTTTGCATTTTCCTTATGCCAACATCCTTTTAAATAAATTTTGGGATTTCTAATTTATTTTTTTTAAGAGTAGAAGCAGTTGAGTTGAGTAGGACACTGATAAAAACAGTGATAGACTGCAGTTCCAGCTTCATATGAACTCATACATCACCATTAGTATTAGTTTTGTGCAAGAAGAATTACATATTTATATGGTCACTCTTATGAAAAAGCTCATTGTATCTGTAAAATCTGTAGTGATGTCTGAATTAAAAACTTTAAGATAATGGAGCATTTGCTTATTATATTCTATAACTTATAATAGTTAAATAACTATTTTGAGTGTACTAGGCCAAATCTTGCATTTGTGTTTGGGTAAGCCAATGAAAAGAAAACCATAAGGATGGTGTGATCTCACAGATGCTTACACAGACAGTTTGGTCTCTTCTATCTCTCTCTTTCACTGAGTCTACCTTTGACTGAAGTACAGGCAAACATTTTTACAGAATTCGATCTTACTGTACAAAATTACTAGGAAATTTAAAGGGGCCTTAATGCCTTTAGGAGTACCTAAGGAAACACATAATAGTACTGGCTGCAGTTTCTCCCCGCTGTTCTATTTATCTTATACATCGTATTGCATATTAAGTTTTAAAGAGCACTGATTGTTGCTTTATGAAAGGATGCCCCTTATCATCACTAAAAGGAGTGGTGTCCCTAAGAGATGAAATACAATTTCAAATGATGTTTTCTTCAGGAGGACAAAATCTTATTTGGGTGGAAATCACCCACTCTTAAGGAGGGTGATTATAAAGGCAGAAATTGTTGGTATCAGTGTTTAGAATTGTATGTTTTGTCATCCTTGGAGTGCATATGTGTATTTACAATAGGGTTTTCTGTTTCATTTGCTTTAAAAAAACCCCACTGAGCTAAAAGGTTTGAAAGGAACAGCTTGAGGAATTTTTTCCATCAAGATACAATCAAGGGCAGGAAATCGTAGAAGCAGAGTTGTGGTTTTGCCTCCATTTTTTTATTAGTTAATTAAACTATAACAACTCTTAACTTCATTTTAGGTTAACTGTTCCTAGAGTTCAGAAATATTTTAAGAGGTCAATAATGCTTTCTTTGGCTCTGGCTCATTCAGAGTGGGACGAGGAGCCGCAGTCAGCAGGGCAGAGTTTTCCAGATGTGCTGCAGGGCCCGTGCGTGCGCTCATGTCGACGGCTGTCGCTGGTGGGAAGCCGTCCCTCTTCCCTCATGTGTTCATCATCCTGGACAGATGGGAGCCACGGGAAAGAAACGTGGACAGCCTGACATCTGTCCTGAGCAAAGCTTAGCAGCCCTGGCTGCTGGCAGCTACCAGTTGCCACGTGTTGTTACTCAGCACTGAGTCTGAGTGGGAGCGCTGGGGAAGGGGGAGTCCAAAGAGGCAATGTGGAGTTTCAGCAGAAGCACCCCTAAAAAACGGTGGTACTTTGCAGCATGGGTTTTCCCTGTGAATTCAGGACGTTTTAAAGTGCCACGAGGCATCTGTCTGCATTTTCTCCTCGGCAGGTAGAGCTGCTCAGAGCCGTGCACTGAAAGGGCACATGAGGGAAGAGCCATGCAAGTGTCACATAACTGTCTTTAATAGTGGGAGCTATTCCAGCACTTGGAGCCAAATTGTCTTTCAGCAGAAAGGATAAAATTTAGCAGAGCTGGGAAGAGGAAAGAAGAAAGGGGAGGGGAAACACAGCACCACCTCCTGCTGACACCACAGAAGTTTCCCTCAGCTTTCCCTCTCTCTCCCTCTGTGCATATATTTTCTTTTTAATCAGCTGCGGCTCTTCCCTCCCCTGCTTTTCTTTTTTCAACTGTATTTTTACAGTTGGAATTCTGCTTTTCTAATTTCTCTTGTTTCACATTTAACTTCTTCAGAGGATTTCATTAATAGTTGTTGCAATTAAAAATAATAAATAAACTCAGCACCAGCTGCTCAGATGGCTGTCTTAGCATATCTGGAACATAATGCGGTCTGTTTGGGGCAGTCACACAATGCAATTTATACCCACACCTGAGGGAATGAATTTCACAACTATAATTGCTACAATATAATTCTTATTAATGTTGTGCTATAATTCCTATTAATTCCAAAGGGCTAGTAAATGCATTAGGACTTGTCAACATATTATTTTACACTGTTTATGATCTGTAGAATTACACTCTTCAGTATTGTATTGCATAAAGAAATGCCTTAAAATTAGCTTTAATTGGAGGAGGGGAGGGAGCACATTTTCCGTTAGGGCACTGGGAAAGACGGAAGGATCCTGGTGTTTGAGAAGCAATGAAACTGCATTTTAAAATCAGTCCTTTGAACTTTCTGTGCCATGCAGTTAACAGTTTATGAAGATATATTAATAATGGCTGTCCTGGTTATTAGAAAAAGAACCATTGGTGTCTTTATGAAGGAATAAATAACTACAGGAAAGATAGGGTCATAAAATTTAAAATAACTGTCTTCCAGAAGAGACAGAAGTGGGGAAATTACAAGTCATTGTAGCTGATGTAATAAATGCAGAATGGGTTATCTTGCTGTGCTCTTATTTATTCTTGTTTTATCTGACTACCCTGCTTTTCTAGGTAGTGAATATGATGAAGAGGAAGTAGACTATGAAGAATCAGACAGTGATGAGTCCTGGACTACAGAAAGTGCTATCAGCTCTGAAGCTATCCTTAGTTCAATGTGTATGAATGGAGGGGACGAAAAACCTTTTGCCTGTCCTGTTCCTGGATGTAAAAAAAGATATAAGGTAAGTATAGTGCAGACCTACCTCATTTCTTGTTGGTGTGAGAAGCCTCTAAAATCAGTTTGCACTCTTCTCATTTAATAGACTTTCCACAATTATTTTTGTGATATTTTAGCAGAATATTTTATTCACCAGTTTCCTCTCAAGCACAGCCAAGTTTATCAGTTTTACAAGGGATGTCTGTCTGTCAAGAGAGATTACATATACTGACTCTTTTGCTTAACACATTTTAACGAGCTTTTTATTATTTAGACGAATTAACTGCAGAATGCAGAAGGTACTACCAGCAAAATAATCTCTTGGGTCCCTTTCAGAAACATGAAGTAAAAAGCTTCTGTCCACCTCTGCCGGAAACAATTCCTTCTGCTTAACTAGTAGAGATACTGCCTCCTCTTTAGTGAGACGGTGCCCAGGGTGCATTTTCTGTTCAAGATGATGTGTGGAATGTAGTGGTGAACATCGTGCAAGTCAGGATTCACCTTGGGAAGGCAGAGTCTTGTAGAAATTCTGGCATCATTCTGTCCTGGGTCCGAGTTCCCATGACACATCTGCACAGCCGTCAGTGATCCCACGTGCAGGGCTTGCATTCCTTCCTGTGACACCCTGGGAAATAATTCCCTGACGCCCCCACCCCACCCCATTCTTTAATTGCTCTCCATCATGAGAAATTTTTTGTCTTTTTATGTGAGTGAAGCATTTCTAAACTGGAACCTTGAGCTGTGCCAGGATGTTACAGGAGTGTTGCTTCACGTGCATCGGTGCAGAGGCAGATGAAATAATGTTGAACATCTTGAACTTCAGTGTGGTGTTCTCTAACCACTGACATTTGGGAACAGAAATAGTGTGTTGGCATGCTTCCTCTAAGTAGTTTTCTAAAGTTTTTGCATGACCACCTGGAAAATCCAACCACTGACCCCACACCCTAGAAAATCCGTGGTGGCTGGCTTGGTTGTATTTTATGGCTTGTCCTTTAGATAACTGGTAAGTTATTTAAAGGACTTAGAAGAGAACAGATATATGAAACAGAAATAGAGGAAGGCCAATCGCAGTTGAGATGAAACAGTTGTGGCAACTGAATGGAGAACCTGTGCATTTCATCCAGGATGAAAACCTGTTTCAGTGATGCTGCAGCAGCTCCCACAGCAGCAAATCACAAGACTCAGGTTCCTGTACAGACCACTTAGCCCTGACAACACTGTTTCATAAAACATGGAGAAGAAAGCAATGTGCTCATTTCTTAGGGACATACAAGTGTTTTTTTGCCGAGATTATTCTGAACTGTGTAGTGTTTATTCTCCAATTATAGGAAAAACTGAACACCATCTCCAGGGCCAGGGCAGAGGCAAAGATGGTTTTGGACTACCTTGCAAGTATTATTTTGCAGATAAACTCACATTATTGAAAATCAATGCTTTCCTTGCGTGTGGCAGGAGCTGTGCCAGACAGAGGGTATGGTATAAAAAGCTAAATCCCTAGCTCAGGAAGCAAACAAGCCATGGTGATTGTTAGAAGTCATGTGCCCAGAGGGCATCTATGCATTGCAGAAAACACTCGCTTAATGGCAAAGGCTGGAAGGAGAACCCTGTAATTTGCTATATCCTGTCTGCTCTCTGTTTGACTGCCAGCCCTCTGTCTTTTTATGGCCCAAATGAGCAAGCTGTTTGTGCCTGCTTCTGCTATCTCACTACCTTCATCTCAAATGCATGAGGACTGTCTATAAGGGATATCTTGTACACCATTAATGGTAGAGCAGCTGGGCAGGGAAAAAAATTAATGACCCTTAGAGGGGCTGACAGGGAACAGCAGCAAATAAAAAGTACCGTATTCTCCTAAGAGACTCACCTCTGTTTAGTCCTGATAGAAAAGGACATTTCCTTAAACTCTGCCTCACCTCATTTCTCTTTTCTGTGGGCTCTGTTTCCTCCCTTTTTTATTTTCAGCCTACGTTTTTTTCTTTTTGCATTTTTATCTTTGTTTCCTTCCTTTTAGCTTTGTGTCAACTGTGTTTCTTGTTTCCTCTTTATCTTCCTTCTGCTTAACCCACTTGTCTAACAAATTATTTGCGGAGTCTGGGTAGGGAGTCCTGTGATCAAAGCACTGGGATTTTCTGGTGGGTACTGGATAATCACAGTCAGGACTGTAAAACAATTATAGTGCTCCAAACAGGAACACAGACATGCACATACAGTAATTGCCAGGCTCACTTTACGGCTGAGAAAGGATGCATTCCTTTAGGGAGCGAGGAGGAAAGGAGGATATACAGTTTTCTTTTGTCTGGCCTTAGGTGACGTAAGTTTGAGGAGTAGAATGGTATTTTTAGAGATTTTATTTGTATTACAGTACTGCTTAAAGGACCCAGTAGGGATGGGGCACCTTTTTGCAAACAATGTTCAAGGATAAGAGATGGCCTCTGCACTGAAAAGTCATTATGGAAAGGTAAATAATGCAAGAATGAGCACAACAAATACTCCAAAGGAACGGGCTGGGGCGGACAATGGAAACTGTAAGGAGAACATGTTTATTCACAAGCCCAGATGTGTATCAGAAGCCCCTGCTGGCCCCCTGCCCAGCTGCTGTCTCCTGGCGCTTTCCCATAGGCAGTGCAAGTAGTCATAAATGTTTAGTTGTACTTCAGGAACTTTATTTTTTCAACGTTGTTTGCTTATAATATGTATTGGTACTCTATATAGTATGGCAGAGAGTTTCTTGAGAAGCCACAGATCCTGGGAGAAATATTTTTCCTTAAATTACATGTGAGATAGTCAGAAACACTTAAATAAACCTGAAGTACACTGACGTCTAGATGCTTTAAACACAGGTCTTTGAACTAATTTCTGAAGCCTGCTTTCTTCTCTAATTATGCTTTTTGAGGTAGATAAGAAGTTATAATTACTTCATAGTTTTCCATTTATGGGTATTTTTTTTTCTTCCTGTGATTCATCTTTGGTGTCTGAAATTTGATTTTTAGAAAATCATCTGTGTGATTCAGAGGAACCCAGAGATATAATCCTTGTTTCTGTGGAGTTCACCCTCACCAGACTTTGGATTCACATCCAAATTTAGATGCCCTGTCCAGAAGTGTATGGATATTGAGTAGTTAATTTTCCAAAATACCACCTTGTAGGAGCTAAAATGGGGATTTGTGAAGGTGTTGATTAGTCTTCCTTTTATTCAATGCCCCTGAATAGTCTCTAGCTCTGGAGAAGGACTTTGAAAATGTGTTTAAGATGTAGATAAACTTAGGCAACATCCAAAGAGCAAATGAAGTTTGAGACATAGTGGATAAAACAAACACCACGAATAATGCATATGTGCTAGTATAGAGGAAACCCTAGAGTAATTTGTCCTAAATTTTCTAGTTTGTGCAATATTAGTAATAAAAAGAATAACAGATTTCAGTGCATGCAGAATGTAGCTTATATCCATGAATTTTCTTTGGCCTTGGGCAAGAGAAGTGGCACCTTCCAAGGGTGCTGAGTCATTGGGCTTGTCTGTCTGGCAGGTGAAAGGATGAGGGTCCTGTCAGGTGGCAAAAAAAACCCCAGGAAGGCTGGCCTATGAGTGGTGAACCTCAGCAGGACTTAGTTAGGGAAGGAGAATGTTGAAGGGAGAGGGAAACAAGGGAATTTACTTGAAAGAAAGGAGCAAGCCAGAGCTTGCAAGTTGAAGAGAGGAACTGGACCCACAGAGAAAACTTCAGGATGAAGAGCCACAAGTCCAAAAACATGTATGAATGTCCAAGGCTGAAACAAGAAATCTCTCAAACCATCCTTGTGAGATGTCTTTTCCTACTTGAAGTGGGGCTGGCAAGTTCTCTGCAGTAGTGCCTTTGTGAGTCCTGCCGTGCAAAAGGGGCCCTGCCCAACAAGAGACTTTGTGTCTTTGCAGACCAGGTAGTGCCAGTCTGAACTTCTCTATCGCCTCCTGATCTGGTCCCAGGTTAATAATTGTTTCCTCCTGTTCAAGATTTTTAGAGTGCCCTTCTCTATGGCCATCTTCTTCCTCAATCATCTGTGAGAGTAAATAGTGAGCAACCTAAGTAACCAGAGCAATAAAAGTGATGTATGAGTTTGGCCGTGGCTTTTGCTGTACCTCAGCAAACTCAGCCCAGATGTACAACAAAGTGTTTACATTGCAGCAGTGGAAAAAGTGCCGAAGAGTCACTGTAATTCCAACAACAGTTTCCTTTTAGACAGAAGTACAGGTCAAATTTCACATTACACAAGCTCCTCACGCTCTGCGTGGTTACTGTTTCTCAAACCTTCCATGGCCCAATTCATCCCTTTAGGCTTCTGCTTTAGCATCTCCTTAAATTTTTCTGCCTGAAAATACTTCCTCCTCCTTCACCAAAGAATGGGGTGTACTGGGGCTAATGGATTGTTAAAAAGTCTGGATCAGGAGAAGAGTACCATTGGCATGGAGTAGTGAGGGTATTTGTGACTGCAGATTTACGGCATCCTTAGCAATTGATAGCAGCTCAGAAGTATCTAGAAGGGATTTCTTAAGAAAAATAAAAGTTTCAACAGGAACGGGTTTTTATTAGGAGAATATTGTTATTATAGGTAATAGGGCTTGTTTTAAAAATTTCACTGCAGTAGCAAAAGTCTAGCAGGTCACCCCCAGATTTTTTCCTCTTTTGAAGGGTCAGGTCCTTAAAAGTACACAGATGATGACAGATGCCTTATGAAATCCTCGTGCCACCCAGTGACAATCCTGGCCCCCTCACCCCAGTGGCCCTGTGGGTGCTACAGGTTGAAACTATGATCCAAGAGCTGCCCCAGGATCTCAGATTACTCACAGGGAATTCACTCGATTGCTCTTGAAGCTGATGTGTAGCTTTGATGTGCTCTTGGAGTTGTTGTGGTGCTACAGCTTTCTGCCTCCTGTGAGTGCTCTGCACCCAGAGAAACACGGCCTGATGGCTCGTGTTCCTGTGGCTGGTTGGTGTTGGATCAGGGATTCTCAGCTCCGACATCTCAGGAGACAGCTGTGCAGGGGTTGTCAGCATTTTTAAGGGTGTGAAGGACAATTCAGAAGCTGGATTTGCAACTTCAAGTGAGCATTCACTGCCTGGATGCTCTGGAGAAGAGGAGCTTGAATCTGCGGGCAGAGCAGTCGCTTGCAGTCTTGCACCTCTTTTCCAGGGTGGATATTTGAGACTGTTTTTCTGAGTTCCAACCTGGAGCTTCCACTTACTGTAAGCTGCACATTGATAAAACTTGTTTTTAATATCCAGGCTGTTAGTTGATTATAGCTTTTTTAAATCTTTAAAAAATACTGAGATACATATCTGGAAGCTTTAGAGACAACACAGGAGAGCCTTTTAACTGTCTCTTTGTCACAAATCCTATCTTTGGTTTCATCCTAGGAGAAGCTCAAATCAAAGACAGCATGCTTTTGCTTATTCATCCAAAAATCCAAGCTCTTTTAGTGGGAGCAGATGAGAGACTCCAGTATACTCCACAGAACAGTATCACAACAGCTTCTCCATTTTTGCCTGAAGCATGTGAAAAGGAAGACAGGGGAATTGCTTAGATTTATGTTTCGTAAGGTTTTTGGTTGACGTGGCAGAAGTGTGGCTTGTTTCCTGCCCTTGCCCATGTAATAGGGTGTGTGTTGTGTTGCTGTGTTTTGCACTAGTGGGGATCAGCTCTCCAGTTTTAGCTGCAAAGTATTCCCAAACAATAGCTGTTCTGAAGACAGCTTCTCTGGTTTAT
Organism: Bombycilla garrulus; assembly: GCA_013400315.1. Classification (NCBI taxonomy): domain Eukaryota; kingdom Metazoa; phylum Chordata; class Aves; order Passeriformes; family Bombycillidae; genus Bombycilla; species Bombycilla garrulus. Next base: position 1,500,239 of record VXBU01002007.1, read on the forward strand.
TTTTTAAGCGTCCTGCGTAACTTTTTTGAGTTAAGCATTCCCTGCAGTTATTTCTTTGGAGGCAATGTGTAAATGATCAAAATTTGCTTAAAGACGTATCTAGAAACAATGACACAAAACAGAACAGACCCACCATGGGGGAGTCTCAGCTCTTTAAAGAGGTGTGACCCGAGTCTTCCTGCCAATTCTTTGTTTGCTTCTAAATGAACCTCTGAATAAGATTTGTCAGTGCTATATGAAAAAGATGTCAGGATGCAAAGAGCAACCATGTGTGAGTCCATTAAATGGTATTCTTTGGGAAGTGATGTATATTGGGAGATATAAATCAGGATTGGCCAGGTAGGTGAGTTTTGAGAACCACACAAATTGTTGTCCTTGTCCCACCTGGTACCTTGGGAGCACAGCCCAGGTGTAGCACCCAGCAGGAGCTCCTGGCAGTTTATAGGATTTTGCTTGTAACACTGATTCATTTTCAGGTTTTAACTGGAAGCAGAGCCTGTGTCAGCCCACCTGAGCACTGACATTTTCCCTTCTCCCTCACAGAATGTGAACGGTATCAAGTACCACGCCAAGAACGGCCACAGAACACAAATCCGCGTACGCAAACCATTCAAATGTCGCTGTGGAAAGAGTTACAAGACAGCTCAGGGCCTGCGGCACCACACAATCAATTTCCATCCCCCCGTGTCTGCTGAGATCATCAGGAAGATGCAGCAATAACATGCTGGTCACAAATGTGCCAAGAAATCCTCACCAGCAGTTGCTGATTTTGAGAACAGCCACCTTTTTCAGGGGAAGCACTCAGCAACCCTTTAAAAAAATTAAATGCATGCTTTAAAATTTTCTGTAATTTTGGAATGATGTATCTTTGTAGAGTTAATGATTTTGTACATTTGCACATGTTATCATCTTACCCATTTTCATTACTTTGAGATAAGGTGCTATAAAAGCTATAGGTTCTTCAGAACATTTTTCTCCAAAAAACAACAACAACAACAAAAAAAAAGAACTAGGGGGACGTTGCGTATTTAGTTGTACTGACGTGTGGGACAGGAGCGCGAGGAGGAATGCTTGGCACTGACATCCTTTCAAGATTGTAACGTGATGAAGACTTTCGATGCATCTGTCAATGTGTGTGCAAAACCAAAACAGTACCGCCCTCGTCAAACTATAGTTAACATGCCTTACATAACGGAGTTATCAGTGGAGTAGCAAGTCTTTTAGGTAATGGAAATATAAATAAGAAAGAATGTTTAACATAATATGCTAAAAATATTTTCATACTTAAATAACATACATAAAAAGGTGTGCTTGCTGTATTTTATATTATCTTGCAAATCTCTTTTCTTTTTCCTCCCTCTTCAAATGCTGAAAACCTTGCCATTCAAACTAGTAAACAATCACTTTAGCGTTAGCAATTACATTTTTTTCTCTGTACAAGCTGTCATATTATGTTCATGCCCATCAAACTTTTGAGGACCAATATCCCAGTCCAACTAAATATTTACCCCTGAACTATCTGTTAGAAAGACACTTGGAAATACTTAAGTGCAAATTTATGTGTGTGTGAGAAACAATTATCTTCATCTCAGATGAAGTTTTGAAGCACTTTGTAGTTCTCTATTGCCAACAGATTTAATGTTTTATGTGTTGCCAATTCTTGCAACTACTGTACAAGCATGTGCTGCGGTTGCAAATAAAAATGAGAAATTCAGCGCATGGTTTAAGGAGGTCCGTTAGTTGTGCTAAGGGAGTTCCAATGCCTCTCCCTCACGTTCATTGTGTTCTGAGATTTTCTTTGTGCATTTTTTTTTGCTTCTCATTGTAGGTCACCGCATTCCATTTGGAAGTGTCTGTTTAGCTTTACAATTAATTTTGCTAAAATATGACATTTGAGCCTTATTGAAGATTAAGTGCTTCTTGCAGCAGGTGGTCAGAGACTGACTTAAAAGCCAACATGAGAGCGCTTCGTGTCTGGACCATACCTGAACATTTGTTGCTTGCCATCCTGCCTTGAGCATTCTTCTCACAAGTGCTATTCCTGGAGTTCAGCTGGCCGGGAGCAGAGGTGGGCACCCTCCACCAGCCCCAGCCTGAACACTCCTTTGCCCAGCAAGGGTGCAGGAGGAACTCCCAGTGTTAACACAGTCATCGCCTTGGCTTGGTTCCTGTTCTTTTAAGTGCAAAAGAAAGCTCACATAAAGAAGGAATGAGCTTTCCCTATTTTTTTCCAAAGCTTTAAAGGAAAACTTTGTAAGGATGACAATTACCTTTTCTCCAGCAGAGTAAAAGTCTCATTAAAACACGTAAGAATCATCCTAGTGAGTAAGTGTTTAGAACAGCCAAACTGAAGGGAAACGTCCCTCTCTCAGACGCCAGAGAGGTGACCGTGACAGCCGGGTTTAAAGGATGATCCAGACATGAGAGTCACTGGTACACACAAGGCCCCAGGCGGCCACTTCCCACCTTCTGCAGCTTTGGCAACAGATCTGGCCAACAAACACATTTTGGCTCTGCTCCTAGTGCAAGAACTACAGGCTGGGCGAGTTTGTTCAACAGCTAAACAGTTGTAAAACGTCATTGTTGCATGTAAATTCCTTTCAAATATAAAACTGAAATTCCAGTTTCTATTTACCTATTCATTGTGACAGTATTATTAAACAGGTAAAGATGGGACTATTTTGTTATACTGTGTATAGTGAATGTATTGTACTGTGTCTGTGAAAAGTGTGCTTTAAATTATATTTTCATATGTTTTGTTGGGGACAAAGTACTTTAAGTTTGAAAGTGACAGAGGTTTGTTTTAGAACTGAAGGCAACTTAAAGAATTCCTGTCAGGAAAGCTGCTTATAAATGTAAATCAAATCACATTTAAAATAAACTGCCTCTGACCTAAAAAGACTGCTCTTTTCTCATTCCTAACCCAGAATTAAGTTCTTGGGCTGTGTATAGTCTTTAATTTCCGTATTTTACTTTGGTATCATCAAACTCTTGGAGCCTGTTCTAACTGTTTTCAGCTGCTGTTGAGTTACAGTAAGAAAAAAAATCCAAGCTTTACCTCAGGCCAGCTCTTGATATGAAGCTCCCAGTTACAAAAATCTTTACACTGCAAAAGGCACATGAGCACTGACAAGTTGCTGCTGCCCAATTCATCCATGTCAGGCAGATTTTAGGTAACTCCTGCTTTAACTGGATATTGCACATGTTCAGGAGGGAACTGCAGTCAACAGAAGATACTCTAAGCCTTAATCCCAGAGTCTCCCTCTCAAAGAAAGAACATAAACAGATGTGAGGAGCAACCCTTTGTCATACAATGCTGAGTCATCATTTAGTCCTAAGTAAAGTCTACACTGTTTAATTTCAAAATGAGCAGCAGGAAAAATAAGACCACTGAATCCATGAATAATTCTGCTTTTAATGTAACAAGACTACTGTACAGCAAGTGGGAAGCAAATTTACTTAATACAGTTAAAGTAAATATAAAATGTTTAGATATACACACGTGTTTTTACTTATTGGAAAGAAATACATAAAAGTTAAAACGCAAAGGGTTTTAAAAGCCAGAAGGAACACAATCCACTGTTGTGAAAATAGAACAATATTTTCTACTGAATAAAACTGCAACATAATGGCAATGACTTTGTTTAAACAATTACTTTTAGGCATTTAAGCACAGCAGTCTCTTTCAACTCAAAAACCACTGCCTTAAAGTATAACGTACCTCATTTAATGTTATCCCTTAAGGCAAACATTCTACATGTGAAACTGAATTATTTACCATTCCTCTTGTTGCAAGCCTGGAATCTCACAGTACATGCATCTACATCTCAGAAATGTACTAGAAAACTATATTTTCATAGGGTAAGTAATGTACTTTCCAATTTAGGTGTTACTTAGAGAAAAACTACGTGGATTTGCTAGGAGAAACACCTGCTTAGTACATTTTTAATTGGGCCTCGGTTATCAAGGTTAAGAGAAATCACAGGTGTTTGGTTTGTTTTGATGATCTTTTTTAAATGTAGCTGAAGAACACCATGGAGCCGGTCTCATTTTTTCTGAGGCTCAGTCACTCGTGTGTCCTTAGGCATTCCACTAAGTAGGGGAAGAAGTTCCACTAAGTAGGGGAATAAATAGCTACATACAGAACAAGGTGGGGGTTGTGGGTCTCCTTAGTACAGTGTTAGGCAGAGAGAGAAGATAACCCCATAGCAGCTTACAGCCATGGCTCCCATTAGAGTACATGAGCTTTTAATCAGAAATTTGCACTGTTAGAGGAAGCTGCACCGCTCTTGTTTCGGAGGTGGACTACTCAAAGTGGTGGGGTTTTAAGCTACACCGCAAAACAAAGTATTTAATCAAAGTTTAATACGTTCTGATCAAAGTGCGTCTGGACGTGCCTCTCAAAGCCCTGCTGGTCGTAGTCGGGCGGGAACTGCTCGCTGCACATGGGACAAACCTTCCAGTGGCTCTCAACGTGCTCCTCAAACTTGCTCTGGTCGTAGTTTGGGGGGAACATCACATCGCAGAGAGGGCATTTCTTGTGCACGTCAAAACTTCACAAGGAGGGGGAGAGAAAGAAAAAAGGGAACAGTTTAGTTCTATTTATTCTGTTAATGCAAACTAAAAGCAGGATCCTGCTACCCCCGAGATTCAGAATTTTACTACCAACTTAAATTTGAGTGGACTTTGTATCCCAGTATCATCCAGTTCATTTAAATGTTTTTGCCAAAAGCATTCAATACAGTAAGGGTAGTTTTACACACAAATTCCAAAATAACCTGGCATTTTAAAAGCAACGTAATTTTGACCTTACTCCAGCTACCACTGAATACAAATCTATTGAATGCCTTAATGGCCAAACAGTTTCATGGGAAACCACTCTCTGTGCTCATAAATGCTTGCTCTTAGCAAACATAACACTTTATAAAAGCTCTAAACTTAGGTTCACAATTAGGTTGGCAAGAGAGGGGAAAAAAACAAAAGTTATTCATTCATTTACTAAAAAAATTGTCAAAATTCCATCAAAGGTATAGCACGAACAGCCTGCCCAGTCTCACGGCATATTCTCTGCCAGTTAATTGTAAACCAAACATTCATTGAAAATGCTCCATAGCTTTTCACCTCCACCCCCACCCTTGAGTAGTTGTACAGAAACCTCTCCATGCCCTTAAAGGCCAATAAAAGATAACATCTACCTGGAATCAAAGCAGAAGCCTGTGCCCCGCTCACGCAAGAGAAGGCTTGGAGGATCAGGAGCAGAAGGTACAGTGTTGTCATCATCCTGTTGAAAAGAGGAAGTATTTTAAAGACTAAGCCCTAGAAACAGCTTTTTTTTTCTCCTCAATATGCATTTTTGTTATCAAACACAAACCCAGACAAAATTTACCTTCACTCTGTAATTTCTGAATGACAAGTTTTATTTTTGTACATCTTGGCTCTATTCTGCAATTCAGTCATAGAGCACAAAACCGACTCATTTCAAGATGGAAATACAGGTATATTCCATGATTTTTGGAACTGCAACTCCTACCTCGTTTTCCTTTTTTATCTCAAAAATGCCATAAAAGCAAGGGCTTGGAATTATTTTGCTGATCTACAAAAAAAGGATGTACAAAGAAACACATAGCACACATGATGTCTTTTTTAAAAGTAACTTATATGCAAAAATATTTCCGTTTTAGGCAAATATACTTTTCCCTTATGAAGGGAAAGGAAGGGAAGGAAACAGGGAAGGATGGGAAAATTTCCTCAACATTCTTCTTTTGACAACACCTGTTTAGTTTCAACCATTTAACATTTCCATTAAGCAGGCAGTGGGGCTTGCTATGACAAGATGCTGGCAACAAACATAATCTTGCAGTCTGTTTGCTTTGCACCTGCAGTGAAAAGGGCATATGAGTTTTAGAACATCAGTTGTTCCTTTTGTCATGAAGGAGACAGGACAGATGTATTAAGAAAGAAAAACTATTTCATTTAAAGTACTCTTATGCTCCAGTGCTACAGCTTGTACAAAAACACAACAAATTTGCTGAATACGAGACTGAAGCACACCAGGACTTAATCAAGAAAATTAATGTGCATCTTCCATCAGTAAAACAAACAACAGGCTAAATTAACATTTAAGTCTTTGTTAGTTTCTTCAATATAACTCCTTTCCCGCTCCACCTCGTTTTTTTTTAAAGGTATTTGGCTTACTTCTGGTCACTTGGTAAGATAAATTGTTTACAGCTTTTCCCCACTCAGCTTCTGGCAAGTGTGGTACCCTACCACATATAAATGCAACATTCCTCTTCGTTCCTCTTTAAGAAACATCTAAAGAAGCGGACGATGCTTTCCTCTGCACAGGCACACCTGCATTGTCCTACACGGCTGCCCTGCCAGAATCCTCTTCAACAAAAGGCAAGCACATTCAAAAGCCTTTGGAATGCCCTAAGGCTACAGCTTTCTCATGGCCCAGTTCCCTGAATTGTGAAATTCATGCTGTTTGTTCCTTACAGCAGCTTCTGACCCAGGCCCTGTACAAGAATGTCAGTACTAAGAATGTTACAATACGAAGCGTCTGTCTCTTCAATGTACTTTTGCTCTTGGCCAAGTCACAGGAATCAGCTCTTAACCTTTTGGGACACCTAACCCACACAAGAAGAATGCAAATGTCTCTGCAAGGAGCTGACCTCAGAGAGATGTTACAGAGATTACTGTGTAACCACGGCATGGACAAACAGGAACCATGAGAACTTTATCTCTGTCTGAGAGGACTTCCCAGCTATTCTAAATACAAGTTACAGTAAACACTATACAGTCACCAAGAACTAAAAATTCTCACGCAGCTCCCTGGGCTAACTTGGAACCTCTGGAAAACAGAGAAGGTGCCATTGTACTGAGCTCCAACAGCTGTCTATTTCTGTCATTTCTGATGGACAAAACTCCTAAGTGTTCCATGTAAAATGGGGAGAGGATGGATCATCATGGTTCCCATAGTTCTCACCTTGGTTCACAGCCCCTTAGAGCCCAGTATCATCCAGCAATCCATTCTTTATTCTTATAAACAAGGTTACATGTGCTTTTTCAACCTGGCATTCAAACACCCATCACTCTTCTCTGGGAAAAAGAACCATCTCTGACAGCTCAGAAGACAAAATGAGGTGGTTTTTGAAGCTGCTCTATATAGAGTATGGCAACAACTGCTGGGACACCAGGCCTCAGTGCCTCAGTGGCCCTTGCCTATGCTCTACGTTAAGCAAAGGCACCAGCTTACTTCGATACCACGAGGTTGATTCATTCCAGTTGTTTTGATGAAAGCCCACACCCCATATTTTGAGAAAAAAAAAAAAACAAAACAAAACAAAAACAGTTTAATATGCCCTTTATGTAGATCCAAAACCACCTTTCTTCCAGCCCAGACTGATGACCAGGGACATGGACATGGTCGCACATTCTTAGTCCAAGAGCTCTACATGCCCCGCAGTGATGTAAAACATTGGGTACACACTCACAGGTCCTTAGGAAAAAAGACTGATACCATGAACCCACAGGCTGGCATTGTAGTCCTGTAGCAGGGGGCCAGGCCCCCTGAACTCAGAAGTCTGAATTCACTCACTCAGTGAGTGAATTATAAAGGATGTCTTTAACATCATGACTTAACTACTATCACTGCACTGTACCTCTGGCTCTTTAAAAACTGCCACAATTAGTTTCCCATATTAAGTGAATGATGAAGATAAATACAGTATTACAGAACACAGCATGGTTAAAAAAAGGAGATTTGCTACTAGGGGAAAAAGGGAAAGCCAGACATGAAACTGTCAGAAGTAAGTGCAACTCACTTAGTTACTGAAACTAATTGACCAATTCTGTCCTAAGTACTGCTTTCATAATTACAACTGTAAGCAGTTCCAGCATAGTCAAACAGAAATTAGAAAGCTGTGTGACACAGTACAAAACCCCATCCCCAAGCGCTTACAGATCATTTTGACTTGAAGAAGTAAGGAACCAATGCCCATCCTAGGCCTCAAAGAACACATGAACAGACACAGAGCTGACATGCAGTGCAGGTACACTGGGAAAAAGGGCATACACATTTTATTCCTGTGATTCAGCTCTGCTGTGGCAGTGAAACCAAACTCACTCCTCTAGGCTTCTCAACCTCCCTGCAAGCAGTCTGCTTTCCCAAGAGACACCTGGATACCAAACTGCTCCTTTCATGTCCTCCCTATGCAAAAGATAGTAACTGGCTGCCAGGGTCAGATCAGGCTAATAATGCATTGATTGGGCTTTTGCTAGAAGAAAAGCCATTTTGGAGTTACCTGAAAAAATATCCTGACCTGGTGCTCAATTGCCAAGAGTTACATTCTCCATCCCCCCACAGATTTGCTGTGACTAAAACACTGTTTAATAGTCTCAGGATAGTTATTCTGGGCTTACTGCCAACTGTAATCAGGACTACATTTCTAAAACTCATACTTTAGTATTATATATATATTTTTGGTTTGGTTTTAGGTTTGTTTGTTTTGGAGTTTTTTTTTATTTATGGATCTCTCCCTTACTGCTAAGAATTCTTTGTTCCCAACAATCCCGTTTTGGTCAATTAGAGGATCATGAGCAAATGGAAAGTTAGTGTTGAGCAGATGACAGCAAGAACTTGTGGCAAGTCAGCCACTCCACAGAAAATCACCACTGTGCACGTGCTCAGCTGGCATTATTAACACAGACCAGTTTATCCCTCCCAGAAATTACACTTTAATTGTCCTATAAATTCAAAGCTACAAGAATCCCAGAAAGTCTTCCCAGCCATACAAAACTGAAGAGTTTTTATGACAACCAAAGATATGGAAGCGCCCATTTCTGAGGAACCAAGTTTTGGGAGAAACCAAATTGGAATACAACGGCACAAAAATTCTGAGGCATTTGGATATCTTGTGTTATATTAGTTTAAGAAATTAAGGGGTTTGTAGTCACTTCTAGCTCTTCATGTTTTGGAGTGCTTCACCAATTACAAACAGGCCTACTTTATTTATCTAAGGTAACAGACCTTTTAGCCATGAAGAGGTGGAAGTGACTACAACACCCTTAATTTCTTAAACTAATATAATGTGTAGTAGTAGGAATGTGGACAGGAGGACAATAGAAGTCCATACAATGGTAGTATTTTAAACAAAGCAGCAAGCCTACCAGTCCTTTTCTTCTGGGAGGGAATCTTCCTCCAGCAAAAGGCTCTGTGTACCGCTGGTTGAAAAAATGCAGAGAACTACATTTTAAATATATTATTTTAAAAAACAGTCCAAGAAATGGTAATCTCCTCATATTTATCATCTTATATTTGCGGTTTCTTCTGCACAAAAGATTCTTCTTCATAATGAATCACCTATATATGTGGAAATTTTTCTTGGTTATTTATTTATATCCTGCCTCAGAACTGTTTTATCTTTGGCATATTACTAAGTCTCCCTAGAAAGATTCCTGCAGCTTCTCATTTCCATATCAATTTCTACACTACACGTACAGTCTATTTGGGTGAGGAACAAGCAACTGATTCTCAATTGCAAATAAAAAATAAAGATACAAGTTATTTGATTTAAAGGCACCTTTTCTCAAGCTGAACTTTATTTAAGCCTGTTATATTCTGCCTCATTACAAAAATCCAAGCTGTGTCTGCAAACGAGCACAAGACTCTAGCACTGTTTCTCTTGGGTTTGCAAGAGGGCAAAGCACATAGATCAGAGAGAACACCCTGCTAATTAAACTGCAGCAGATGACTAAAGAAGAGAAGAGCTTGTCAGATGTAATAGCTACGTCAAGAATGATCAGATTAAATATGCGAAATGTGAAGTAAAGGTGGGGACAGCATTAAGCTCACATTCAAGATCTTGAGCAGGCTGCAAAAGCTCTGACAGTTTCTCTAATTATTCACAGTAATGGACATTGGGAGCAAAAGGTAGGAGGGAGAAATACATTTTTCTCCATTATAGGTGCTGAGCACCAGGGCTAAAATCATGCCTGTCTGAACACTGATCAGTTTCTGCAAAGGTTAATAGCAATTAAATGTGGCAAACTAGACTAAATGAGAAACAGGTCATGATACCACTGTACTTGCAAAGAGCACAATACTTTGCAGAAAGGTATTTCTTGTTTAATATTTTTGAAGGTGCAAGAGTACTTGGAATAAGAAAGAGTAATACGTCTGTTCCTGCTCAAATGAAGACATACAGTCCAATTTATTACAGAAGCCAATTTTTATACCAGATTTTGCAAATTAACTGTATTAAAAAGAAAAGATAACCAGAAACTTGAAGCATACAAAGCCCTAAAAATCAGTGCAAATGTATCTTTCGGTTTAATCAGTTTTAGGCAACAGACACTTAAGCTCTTTCAAATACACATCCAACAGCAAAAACCATTCAAAATAGAAATTAATAAATGCAGATTTGCAGAAGACAGAACAAAAAATTAACAGATTAGAATAGTGTATCTAGTAGGATACCAATCTACAGTCAGCGTTTAACTGAAAATACTGGTATCTGAATCCTTTACATTTTTATTTGTTCTGTTCCACTTTAGTTCCTATATTCCTATTATGAAATGAGTGAGATGTGAGTATATTTTGAGCTCTCATTCTAAAACACGGGAGAGAAAAATCATGAGTTGAGATTACTTGACTTTTTTTACTTTAGTACTTAAAAAGATTAAAGATCTGCTGTTCTAATACCAAAACAAGCTGTCAGTAACTCAAGAGATTAGGGGTCCAAGTATATTATCAATACAGTTTTCCCCCTCACAGCAAGCAAAAAATATTTCTCAGGGAGAAGAAAAACCAATTCCAAATTTACATAACAATAAATCAGCCTTATCAGATACTGAAAACCTGTGTAAAACTCTTGGTAACTAATCAGTAAGCATAACAAGGAAAATAAATAACAAAAAAGGTAACTTGCATTGCTATCCTCAGGATCTTCTAAACCATCAGGCCGACTGAGATTGCGTGAAGGCTGGCTACACACTACATCATCTTCTAGCTCCCAAAAGGAACTTCTAACAGGTGGTCTTTGGATCTCATCAGGATTAAAAGCACCATCTGCTCCATCTGAAGAAAAATTAATTAGGACATCTTTGTTCAGTAGACTGTTTTGAGATTACAGACGTGATACCTTACCTTTAAAAATCTAGAGTTAAACATATTTTTTGTTTAGATAATATAAAACAATAGGAGAGAATCAGCTTCCTCCAAAGATGTTTACCTTCCTGATTCCCATCATAAAATAAAGGCCCTTTACTGATGTTCATCAGTCAGAAAAGGCTCTGTAAACCAGTCTGAAGACTGTTGGTATTTAACCTGTGTTCAATGAGGCATTGCTTTTGAAACAGCGAGGAGGAGAAATTATATTGGGGGGGGTGTAAAATTCATTTACCTCTTCTTTCCTGAATTGCATAAGGGTTTCCATATTGCAATACTGGTAGTCTACTTGGCACTGCAGGAACCGGTCCATTTTCCTCTGAATATGGGTTGCGAAAATGTAATGCCTGCTGTGAAGTCTGTCCTTCCATCATCCTTCCAGCTTGAGCTCCTGGTGTCCTGCCAAGCTCCTAAACAATGCAAAGTTCAAAATGTAGTTAACCAATGGAGTCCTAGCAAAATCTGAAATGTCTATGAAATATGTTTTTAAAAGAAGAAATCTGCTAACCTACTGTCTTTTCATTATGGTCTTATGCCAAGTATACCATAAATACCAGAAACAGTCAATGAAGAAAAGAAAATACAAAGATGATATTTTAAAGAAATATTATTTTTTCTTGGTTTGTTGTCAGTTAGTTCTAATTACATAAACAGAACTGCCATGTTTTTCAAGTGTCTGCATCCTTTTTACAATGAAGAAAAATGAGCTAAAGCAGTAAAAATGGGTAGATTAACAATAACAACTAAAGATGATGTGCAGTAAGAGAAGTTTTTAAAAAATGCAATTAAAAAGAAAACAGTATTTTTTAAATATCATACCATACAATTCAAAATGTAGCATTTTAGTATGTGGAGCACAACTTTGTACATACTTGACATAATGCCGTATTAATTCATGAGTGGCAGACATTTAGTGAACTATTAAGTACATTGCACTGGATCCCTTCTGATATTTAACAGCAATATTTATATCAGGTCATTCTTTCAGAAATTATCAAACAGAACTCTTAAAAAAATTATTATACTTAGAAGCTTCCAAGCTTCATACATCATCATTATTACTATTATTACAGTTGTTGTTCTTATGTGGGGTGTTTAAAATTACTCCCTCCACCTAAACTAGCTTCACCAAAACTCAAACTTTATTTTGATTTCTTTTGAACTAGAAAAAATATGAGATTTGATAAAAATTATATCCTTGGCTTAAAAAGAAGACAAATAAATACCAACTACTCGACAACCTAGAATTTCACAAAAAAAAATTAACTAGCTTAATCTGAAAGTTTAGTTTTGTTACAGTTTATCAGTATTAAAATGCCTGTTTTTACTAAGTATCTCTTCATACTGAAATTGTAAAGTAATCAAATAAAGTTTCAAAGAAAAACCCAAATTTTGCACAATATCATGCAATACTATCTGAATGTAATAAAGACATTTTATTATTTCACTTTTCAGTAAAATTTGGCATTGATTAATTGCCATATAATACCCCAGAAGTACTTCTACATTAGCATTAATATTTCAGAATGTGTGGCAATACCTTCTCACTGGTAAAGAGTTCCAACTGTGATGCCAGCTCCTTTATTCGCCTCTCTTTTTCTGCCAGTTGAATCTGTATGAAAGAAGATTAGGAATCCTGTATTAGTGAATGGAAACTAGCTCCGAGCATGTTACATTGTGAAAACAAAGTTCCCTGATTACGTTAATCTTTCAGTTTTGTCTACTAGAGTTACTTGCAAGTGTTTGTTACTATAAACCCAACCCAACAAATCTCCTGAAGTTGTATCTGCTGGATAACAGCAGGTCATTAGCAGCTTTTCTTCCCGATTTCACTGAACAGTTGTGGAAGGACAAAATTCTGTGTTAAAAACAAGGAGTACTATCAGAGCCACCAATGGCAGGAGGGAGACCACTGCCCAGATCCAGCTAAAAGTTTGCAAGCCTCACCTCCTTATTTCTGAAGAAACCTCTTGGCATTTCATAGGTCCCACCACAGAACCTGAGAGAACCAAAAGCTGCTCCTGCCTCAAAGACACTAAATTTGTTTCATGGACATCTACCTTGTGTCTCTTTCGGGTGCTCTGGGAGGAGGTGCAACTGACGCATTACACAATTCTTCCTGGCTTCAAAATTATGATTTAAATAATCTCTCACTACAAAGGACTATTTTATTTGTTTTCTGGCTCCTTTAGAGACTGCCTCTTCCCCTGTTTTTCTAATATATACATTCAATGCCTGGCATAACTGTTTATCAATTTTTTTTTCAATTCCGAAATTCCTTCTCCTACTTTAGGTCAAAGGAGCAAAATCTCTTGATTGGGAAGAAAAGCTCACTTTTTCTCTACCACCTGCACCCTGCTAAATTATAGCAATTTTTTAATTGCAGTCAAAATGCTTTCAGTTGTGGAACCAATTATTTATTACACCTGCTGTTGAGAAGTTAAACTTATTTCACATTAAATTATGCATGGCAACTGATCACTGCTAATTAGTATTATACACTGGAAAGAGTCATGCATTTTATAAAACCGAAATGAGAGTTTTGGAAAGCGTCAGAAAAAGATGGCCTATGAAGTACTGAAATAAACTGTGGAGTAATTCAGCATTTTATAAAGAAAAAATGCTCTAATCACTAATAAAAAGGCTTCCTACTGGAACCAATACAGTCACAGTTCAGTTTAATCATTTTTCTTCACAATAGGCAAAAACAGGCAAGAGTCAAACGCATTATCACCAAACAGAAAAGCTGGTCTTATGAACATTTGTTGCTCTTATCTCATCCCTATTGACCTAAAAAGCTAATTCTGCACAAGCATTATTATCACATAACCTCAAAGATTAAGGCCCCTTGTAAGCCAAAGCTGTCCATTATGCCTGACTTTCTGGTGAATGTGTTACATCAGTCTACCAAGACTATAGCTGAGTTCCTCCAAATTAAATTCTTGCATGGTTTTAAAAACAATGGATTGCTCTTCTCTCTCTACTGACTTCAGATAAAATGCATTAGACATTACTACACTGGTAATCCAATATAGAACATGAAGATTTTAGACAAAACACTAATCAATCTCCCAGTTCATATGACAGTAAACAGCAGGAAATTAGAACTCCCTTGCCCTTTTTTCTCATAATACAAAACTACATCATTTAGGGGTCTGTCTAAATCCACAGTATTAAAAGACTGATGGTCAGCTGGTAGTACATCTTAGCAGACCTCTCTTACTTTAAATGAGACATTACAAGACTGTACCATTTCTTCAAGAGCAGAATTAGTATTTACAACAAAAATGTATTTAGTGTGCTTTCCTAATTAAAGCTCTTCGCCACCTGAACTATCAGAAATAAGCAGCCATGTTAAGTAGAGGTAACCATTCATTGTCATAAGCAAAACCTGTAACTTACTTTATACTGATCCTCCATTGCAGCCAGCTGTAATTTTATACCCTCGTTGATTTTCACTTGTTCTTTCCACTTCAGCTCCAGTTTAGCTAATTCATCAGCATAAACACTGCATTTCATCTTCTCATCCTAAAGTAGTTTATACCACAGCATGAAGTATTTACAGTCTTTAGAGATTTTTCCCTCCCACCCCCAAAAAATGTCACTGTGTTAACTCCATGCTTTTAAAGCAAGACCATTTACAAATAGCTTCTACAAGCCTGACTCAAGACTTTGACATGATCAGGACCACAGAACACTGCATAAAGGATGTTCTATAGGCAATTTTTTTTCCTTGAGTTTTCAACAAGCTGATATTCCTATTTAGTTCCACTGTTTCAGGTTTCTTTGTACCCTAATACTCCTAACCACGATTATTCTTTCAAGTACTTCAATACAAAACCTTCCCCAACTGATTTTTACAACCTAAGTATCCTTCATCCAGAAGGTCAAAGACAAAGCTTTCTTCAAAAATCACTATGGAATAAACAGCCAGCAGAAGCCAATGCAGGCTCTCCATGAACATAGTCATAAGCAGAATTACATCACAGTAATTACATCCTGGAAAACTTACTAAAATAGAATAATATCATTGTGATAAACAGAAACAAAATGAAGAGAGACAAGAAAACACTCAGAAAGAATTTCTTGAACTGTTCTCAACTTTTCACCAGTGCCACTGATGCAACACCCCATCATCATACACACATCCAAACTGGTTAAATGAAAATCAAGTGCCTACTTTGGTCAAGACAACCAAATAAATGCCTTTATGTATGACTGAGCTCAAGGTAGCTGGCAGCACCCACTCGGATGTGAAAACACTGTAAAAGCCATGACAGGCAGACAGGGAATAGTTACTTTGCTTTGGACAGTGTATCAGATCAACACTGCCACACTTGTTCCAAACATCAGCTGGCTTACAGCAACCTGCTGCACTTGATTTATAAAAGCAATTACACTTAAAGTAAGAACACAGAATATTTAAAATCTCAAGCATGTGGACATCTGTTTTACTGTCTCTTGGTTTTCCTTGTCTCGACCCTCTAAAACTATACATAGTCAAGAGCTGACTGAACAAAATATGTTTTCTAATGTTAAGATTTCTACAGTGTATCACACAAACAAGGAAGGCAACTCAGCTGAGTAGGCCTTCTGGTTTTAAGACTTAGCACCTACAGCTGCTTTTTGTTCAGCTTTCAAAGCAGCTGGTTACTTACTGCCAACATTTGCTTGCATTTCTTATACTTCTCTGTTTTCTCAGCAATCTCTTTATTCATTTCACGCACTTGCTCCTTTACCACGGATTCCGAAACTATGTCAGGTGAAATGGGGCTAACTGTGAACATTGAAGAAAAAAACAAGAACACTGATTTTTTTTGCTCCATAAAGTTTGTATAACAGAGATGACAGCCCAGATTTGAGAGTGCATCAAAAACAGAGTGCTCCATGTTATCCAAACCAGAGACAATCAGCATTATGTGCTATGTACAATCAGCAACCGTACTGAAATGTCTGTCTTCAGTTCACTCACACTGAGAGATCAACATTAATACACATATGAGTAGTACTCTCCCCAAGAAAGAAAATAAAGTAAACACAGAATACGTACGCTTACATTCTAAATACTCTATTCTTACATAAAAACATAGAAGTACTTCAGCAAACTACTTCATCGCTGAGCTTGCTGGGATTGTACGTTTTAAGAAATGCTTGAATTTACTTTAGACAGGAGGAAACACAGAAATTACAACCTTTGGTCTTTACAGACAGCAAGAATCTGTCAGTTATAAAATAACACAGAAAAAGCTAATCAGCAATTTTTGGCATTTATCAGTTTAAACTGAATGATAAATTCATGAAATGGTTTGGCCTGGAAGGGACCTTAAAGATCCTCTAGCTCTGATCCCTTTGCCATGAGCAAGGACACCTTCCACTAGAGCAGGCTGCTCAGAACCCCATCCAACCTGGCCTTAAACACCCTAGGGGATGGGGCATTCATAACTCCTTTGGGAAGCCTGTTCCAATGCCTCACCAGCCTCAGAGTGAAGGATTTCTTCTTCAGTTTTAACCTACTACATATTGAAGTTTTAGAATATTATTTTTGCAATAAATTAATAGTTAATAATAATTACAAACATTTTCTAATAAACTACTATTTCTAAAATTCATAAAAATAGTCAGTTGACTTGGCCTTACCATCACATAATCAGAACTTTTCAGCAGATTGATTTTACAGTAAAATGTTATAGTGGGTAGTCATAATAAAATGACTGCAAAATAACTGTGCTATTATACTCAAATTGAAAATTTGAGTAAGATTTTTTTTTAATAAACTGTTTCTTAGCTTGGCAAAACCATCTCTGTTAACCATGAAGCAGAAATTCAAGAGTTCAGTTCTACTGACATTAGTAAATAGCAACTAAACTGATACATGAACTCATTTATGAATGTTACCACTTGGTATGAGACAAAATATTTAGCTCAATCTTCAAATATCTGATTAATGCTTTAATTAAACAGAACAAGTCCCCCTACTTTATACTACAAATACTGTTAGTGACTACTTCACATAGACAACACTTTCAGGCTTATAAAAACAAAATTTAAGCTGTTGATACCTGGAGATGCAGACACCTTTTTGTCTGTAAGGACGGCAGTAGCTGTCTCAATGTTAGATGCATCTGTCAGTTTCTGTTGATGCCCTGCAGTTTTCTTTGTGAAAAGAAATTTTGTTTTGGTACTTGCTTAAATGAAAGCCAAAGCACAAAGTAACATATCTTGCAAAATGTATCATTTGCTCCAAAATTAGACAGAATCGCTCAATTAAACAGTAGATAATAATAAATAAATAAAACATTTAATTCTACTAAGACTGAAATTGCTTCAGACTATGATTTTGATCGTCTTACTTGATGAAGGTCTTTTTCCATAGAAAGAGTAATTTCTAAGAAAATTATTAGAAAACACTCATTTTCTAGAGAATCAGTTACACTTAAATTCATTAACTTAAATCTAATACTCCATTAGAAAAACAGAGCCTGTATCAGGAATGTCTGCTGGACTTCTGGAGTGAAAGCAATGAAATCTGGAGTTTGCTGTGAGATGTACAACATTGCCAAAGATAAGGAAATTTTTTAAGGAAAAGCCATAGATGTTCTGATATGACACCTCATTCACCATTGACCTTCTGGATGAGAAGATGACTTTTTTTATGCAATGTTCTGTGGATATTAAGTCTGGTTTTCTTAAGAATTCATATTTGCACATCTTGCCATTGTGCACAGGCCTCTTCCCTGTTTGAGTTCCTCTCCAACTCTCATTTTCACAAAATTCTGAAGAACTCTGCTCTCAAATCTGTTTGAAAATGGGTGACAGGTTCAGATACTAGGTGGCCTAAGACTTGTATAATCATTGAAAAAAGATTAATTTATTTATGAAATACATCTTGGAAGAGCGGTAAGATTACAAAATACATATGGAATACAACTCCATACTGTGTGTTGTGGAGACTCCTCTCCCACTTGGGTTTTAAATCCTACTTCAAGTTCCCTATTTCCCCCACTCGTGGACTTGGGAGTTTTTTTGTTGTGCTTTTCTGTGGTGGTACTGGATAGAGGCAGTAATTATGGATTTTCCCAGCTTCAGTTTCAAAATTCTTCCTTGAACAATGCAAAGCTTATGGATTCATCCAAAACTCCACCAGGCTTCTACACCAGCTACTACAAATTCTATGCTTGGTTTGGAAAACTACCTAAAAAGAGTCATACAAGTAATTTCACAAATAGGTTTGTGAAACAAAATGGTAGAGAGTCATTGCTTACCACACATTTTAATCCTTTTTAAAAGCATTAGTTTTCACTGAAGGAAATTAAATTGTTGATTAAATGTTACCAAAAAAACATGTGCAATTTATCCCATTCTACTTACTGCCTGTTCTGTAAACCTGTTTACTTGTTTTTGAAGTTTCTGACATTCTTTGAATTTTTCCTTGTAATGGTCAGCAGCCATTTGTAGACGAAGCTTCAGATCTTCAACTTCTCTGCGCAGTTCCTGCTCCACTGCGTTTGAAGCTTCCTTAAAAAAAAACAAACAGAAACTGTTCTCCCTTTTGTTCAAATACCACTGTTTCCCAAAAAATCTTTTCTCAATTAAAAAAGCATAACCCTACATATGAGTACTGAAGCTCCTATTTCCTTTGTGGGAAAGAAAGGAATAGCACAAGCAGTAGAGCACAGAGAGGTAGAATATGTGCAGAACTTCACTCCAAGCAGGACACACTGAGGGAGGTAAACAGGCACTGGTATAACACCAGAGGCAGGTAAAGAAGATTCTTCTTTTATGGGCTCATTAATGTGTATCTAAAGTCTGAATGCATAGGAAAAGACTGAACACCTTCCAGGGGGTGTTCCAGCTATCCTATAGACAAGCACAGCCACACAGCCCACAACTATTCCCTCACACCCACTAGATTCCACCTGGCAGAGGTTCATCCATTGAGCCACAGCACTGACACACAAGCTGCACAAACCACACAAATCCAGCAAGGACACACAGGCCGTGCTCGGACACTTTCTGGTTACTTGAGGCATTCGGATGACTTGCTAGTTCTTTCATGACACATTTCAAAATACATTGTATACAACTGAAGCTCCAGGGAAAAACCATGCCATGCTTCGACATTTTAAATATAATAGCTCTTTCAAGCATTGTAATATTACAGTAATATTTTAATTGTTCAGCTCAGTATGTTTTCTTCAAAGAGTTACACCATTACAGTAATTCTAGTAGCAAATAAATGCAATACAGTTGCAATCACTGAAGATCCTTGATAAAGCTCACTTTAATCAAAATTATGAAACATATATTCACTCACTGTATTTTTATTCAAGGTCAAGACAGTTTTCATTACATTAATATTTTTATACTTATTAGTACTAAAGCAAATTAACTTTAGTCACAAATACTGGAAGGACTTATAAGAATTCAGAGAGAATATATTGATGAAAAAAGAACATTATAAAACAACCCAAGTTTCTACCAATACATTTTCTTATTTGAATGGATTTTTAATGCTACTGTGGCTCACTTAACAGAATTAAAACAGGGAAAGGATTCAAAATAACACGGATAAATATTGTATTATTCTGTGAAAATAACATGAAGAAAAGTAGATGTAATAGCAGAAGCCTCCTTTCTGACCAAACTTCCAAATCAGCTAACATGTACTTGATCTAAAGTAGTATATTGAATGCTGAAAGATAGTTTGATAGTTATTTACACTAATTATCCAGAAACCTATTTTATTCTCCATCTTCAGTAAAGCTTCAGTAAAGACTTTATAAATACAGATAAATTTCAATACTAAATACTGACAATTTACCTGTTCATTTTTCAAAGCTGTGATTTTGATGAGTTCAGCTAAAGCTTCAGCAAGTTGCTTCTTGAATTTCTCATTTTCCAGACGTGCACTGTGAAGATCTGCCATTGTCTTATCCCGCACATTTACTGCATCACTCAGCTCTTTTGACATTAGCACAGCTTCTTGTTTGCTAGCCTGAATCTGATCTTCAGCTTTCCGAAGCTGCTCTTTCAAAATACTTGCCTCATCCTAGGAAAAAGAAGAGATGGAAGAGAATTCATAATTTTTTAATTCAAAGCTGAAATAAAGGTTGGTACAAGGATTAAAACCAAGTTTTCCTGAAATAGTTTCACTATGAAATGGAAGTTTCAATTCTGGATTTTTGTTGGAATTTCAGCTTCAGTTTTAAATGCATGACCAAAAAAGGTCTGTTTTCCACATCTCTCTTCTTACTGTAGGACTCCAGCATCAAAAGCAAAGTTCACCCCACAGAAACACACTGAAGGTAACAGAGCAAGAAGTTTTACAGTGCTTACAACTGGTTGATGTAAAACACTGTAAAGCAGCTTTGGGATATTTTTCTCACAGCTCTATTTTCCCAAGACCTTGCAGAACAAGCTTTCCAGAGGGAAGAGAGAACAAATAGTAATGAAGAGCAAGATGCAGCATGTAGCACTAAGCACACAGGGCAACCCAAGAGTCAACTGACCAAGCTGAACTACCAGCCTCTCACTCCTCAGAGAAGTCCAAACAGTAACTTTAATTTATTTTTTTTTAAAGAAGCTACTATATAAAGTAGTCACCATCTCTCAGCTCCCTGATGGCATAATCATCTTTTTCTTGAGTCCAGACATAAATTCAGCTATCTCTAGTGCATCTTGTTAATTTTTTTAATATCACCTAAGTCAACAGGAATACTCATGTATTTTGTAACCATTTATGAAGATGGATAGACAAGTAAATGCCCTGAAGTCCTGTCTCCTAGCTATTTTTATAGCACATGATACATTGGTATCATATTTCAGTACATATCTGCAGTTTTACAGTGTGAAATAAAACTATTAGTGATCCCACTAGAAGCATCAAAAGCACTTCAATAAATTACATAAATGTTTGGTTGCTTCAGTACTGACACATATCCACTCCCTTCAAAATAAAACACAGTTGTAATTTAACACATTCAGAAACAGAACAGCAGAAAAGGGACTAAAATAAGATGTAGCTTAAAGAAAGACAGTATGCCTTTTTTAAACACTATGTCTACTCTCAACAGCACTACTTTTCCACTTAAATACTATATTCATAACTCATATGACTTTAAAACAATTTCTAGTCTTTTGAGATCCAAGTTGCTTTTCTGTGAGAAGACTGGCAAAATACAAAAGAAAGATGCCTGCATAATCTGACTTTTCCATGCTGGCCTCAAAGACTATGTCTAAACTGACTCTCTAATTTGGATCAAGAGCACATTTGTGAAGCACAACTCGCAGTCAATTTCATTATTGCCTATCACACTGTAGATCAGAGAACAATCTCAGGGCACAGAAACCACATTCCTTTTGGATTAAAAGGAGCAAGATGATTTACATCAGGAAAAGACACCTAATGGTTATTCTGTCGTGGGTTTACCTTGCCTGGATGCCAGGTGCCCACCAAAGTCACTCCAGCTCTCCCCTCCTCAGCTGGACAAGGAGGAGAATATAACAAAAGGCTTGTGGGTTGTGATGAGGACAGGGAGAGATCACTCAGCTATTAGTCATGGGCAAAAACAGACTCGGCTTGGGGGGGAGAAATTAATCTAATTTATTACCAGTCAAATCAGAATAGGATAACGAGAAATAAAACCAAATCTTAACACATCCAGATGCCAACCCCTCTTTTCAGGTTCAACTTCACTCCCAAATTCTCTATCTCTTCTCCTCCAGCAGCATAGCCAGGATGGGGAATGGAGGCTGTAGTCAGCTCATCACAGGTTGTCTTTGCTGCTCCTTCCTCCTCAGGGGGAGTACTCCTCACTCTTTTCCTCTGCTCCATTGTGGGGTGCCTCCCATGGGAGATGCTCCTCTACAAACTTCTCCAACACACATCCTTCCCACAGGCTGCAGTTCTGCATGACCTGTTCCAGTGCAGGATCCCATCCATGGGGTGCAGTTCTTCAGGAGCAGACAGCTCCAGCACAGGTCCCCTGTGGGGTCACAGGTTCTGCCAGCAAACCTGCTCCAGTGAAGGCTTCCCACACAGACACAGCTTCCTTCAGGCACATCCACTTTCTTCAGCATGGGGTCCTCCCCAGGCTGCAGGAGACAGCCTGTCTCACCAGGGTCTTCACCATGTGCTGCACAGGAACCCCTGCTCCAGCACCGGGAACGTTTTCCCCTCCCTCACTGACCCTGGTGTCTGCAGTGCTCTTTCTCTCATGTTCTCACTCTTCTCTTCAGCCGCAGCTCCTCTCACGCAGTTCCCCCCTCTCCCATATCCTTCTTTAATCTGTTATTTCAGAGGTGCTGCCATTGTCACCCACAGGCCCAGCCTTGGCCAGCAGTGGATCCATCTTGGAGCCTGCTGGCACTGGCTCTGTCAAACACTGGCTCTCAGGGGAAGCTTCTGCAGCTTCTCACAGAAGCCACTCCGCTACCAAAACCTACACAAACCCCATACAGGCATCCACAGCACCCAGCTAGAACTAAGTCTGAAGTATCCCCACATGGACCATGGCCAGCATAAATATGAGTTCTTCAGCAATTTCACTCTCTCATTACTCCACACTGCTTGCTAACCACAGCGCTGCCACAGGGCACAGTAAGGCACCTGTTCCTTTGAAACCCTACTGTCACTGCAGAGTTCTCAGTCAGCACTGTAGCTTGATAGTACATTCACCTAACAAATCCTTCAGCAATCAAAAATTACCTTGAGACCTTGACAAGCTCAAAAGGTGCAAAACTAGAACAGATCTCAGTCTTTTCACCATTTTCTGCATCTACAGAGAACATAATCCTCATGCCTCTTAGCCTATACCATGGTCATCTCCTCAACTTCTTCCTTTCTCATGTCAAGCACATACAGCATTAGATATGTTCATTCACATCAGGCCGGTTATATTAGTACTGCTTACCTTGTTTGATGAGGAGTGCAAAAAAGCTTTCTTCATATTTTCTTTTTCAGCTATTAATAGCTGTAATCTGCCAACCTCCTCTTTATAATACGATACCATGTTTTCTTTGTTTGCATCCAAATTCTTAAACGTCTGGATTTCTTTTACTAGTTTGGTGTTTTCTATTTCTGTATTCTTCAAGTGTATCTGCAATGATGCTAAAACATGTCAAACTTCTTCCACGTTAGGAGAGCTACTGTTCACCTGTCTATTTATGTGCTCACCAAATTCTAATTTATTCTAACTTGAGGCAGATTAGAATCGGTAAAGAGAAAAATTATATATTTGATATTTTCTCTGTCCTTAGTCCAAACTTCGTGGCTGGAATTCTTTCAGTACAGTCACCTAACAACAGCTCCACTCTACAGCTGGAAGTTAAAGCCCTAATTTCCCTCCACATCAAATTAAGTTATTCAGGACTCACTCTTCTGTTCATAAATGCTGGACAACTAAGAACAAGCAAAAGAGAAATGACTTGAAGAAAACTAAAGAGAAATTAAACTTGTAGCAGTAACTGCCCACAGTCATCTAAGCAAAGAGGTCTACATCAAGAATAATAAATTTCAACAACAGCAAACTACTTTTAACAACTCTGCCTAAAATAATGCAAAATAGCTCCTGCACTCAAGTGTTTTCCAGTCAGACCAGAAGATCTGTGTTATATACAAAGGGATTCCATGCTTGTAAAAGATGATCTTATAAAAGATCTTGTAAAAGAGATCTTATAATCTAGGAACAGAAATAATCTGTTAAATACAGTTGATCTGTTTCACACAACCTAGGATTTCATTATTTTAGCATATGAAGTTTTTTCTGTTTTGGGGAGTGGGAGGATGGCAGTGTATTTTATTCTATATATGAGTGTCTCTCAGTACCAGCAAAAGAAATCAGCCATGCTAGTAAAAACCAATGCAATAGAGAACCTACTAAAGCTTCTCAGTGTTATACACAAGGCTCAAAAAGAGGGATTTAGATAACAAAGTCTGGAGAGAGAATTTAAATGACCAAGAAGTACTTTAGTTCTGAAAAAGTGTGTTAAAGATGATCAGTTACTGGGTGATGTACTGTATAACTAAAGAATTTTCTCACTTGAATCTATTATTTTTTGTTACGATGCCTGAGCTTTAACAAATTGGTGATTCACTCTCCTTCTTAGAGATCTTTTTTATACCATGGTTGAATTCAGATGCTGTTTTCCTCATTCATTTTTATTTGAGAACATCTATAACTATCTTAAAGATATGTTCACAGAAGTTACCCATTTCCTTTTTTCCTTAACAAATTCACTTTATTAGACTTCTCCATAAAATATTATTACCTTTATTTCAAACCACTTCATTCCAGTGTATACAGGTACAAGTAATAAAGTTACCTTATAAAGTTCTTTTTCATCCTTCTCTGTCTTCAACACACATTCAAGCTGCTCCTTCTCCAGCATCACTTTCTTCAGTTTGTCCTTCAGACTAAAACATAGAAAAATTAATGGTATAGAAATATTAATACAGGAAATCAATGCATATAATAAAAAATGTAAGTGTAAAAAAACACCTTTTGGGGAAAAAAGTAAAATAGGGAAGGTAAGGAACAAAAGACAAAGTACCTGTCTAACTCAGTTTCTTTTGCAATGGCTTTCTGAGTAACAGTCATGATATCTTCTTCAAGCTGGAGAACTTTTGAAGCAGCCTCATCATGCTTCTTCTTCAAATCATTATTTTCCCTTTTAAAAGCTTCTGATGTTTGAATATTATCCTTTTAAAGAAATTGTAAATAGACGCCATTTAATAATGTGATTCTTCACAAGTAAAGCATGGTATTTGAATTAATGCCAAAATATGGCCATTAGATTTCTTCTCTTCCTTAAAATGTGTAACAAGCCCATTTCAAGCACACATAAATAAATATATATTGAATATTGCTATGCACAGTTCACATATTAATAAGGGGTCAATAAAGATTTTGTTTGAGCCTACCAGAACCTACCAAAGACTTCAGAGTACAGGATAAACACATTATTTCCCATCTTCTGCCTATTTCCTTTAGGCAAACAAACCACTGACCATCTAGTTTGGAAAACAAAGAACTTTTATTTCTCTTTGTATTTGCTTTTACTTAAAAAGTAGAAGAGCTTGCATTTTTTCAGACAGTTACACCACAGTAGCAAGCCACAGTAAAGACAACTGCAGGCAAAAGGAGAACAAAACAAAACAAAATTCTAATTTAAAGCTGGTTATTACACGACATTCTCCTAGCTAGAACATATAGAAAGTCTCACATAGCTCAAGGAAGCTCATGCAATCATTGTGGGATTTATGGAAGCTGAGATGGAGGATGATGACAATACCCAAAACAGATTCCTTTGTAAGAAAACTGACAAATACAAGATGGGAAAGCACTGTTAAGTACTGCATTTGTTATCTAGTTACAGTAATGTCCATATTGTTCAGTGGACAGCTGAATCCATCTCTGCCACAGCACAACAGCCATTTACACTCAGGCTATCTTAAATAACCCTGAAAATGTGGTGGGTTTTTTTTCCAATAAAACTATTTTCTGAAAAAAAAAAAAAAGTAACACTAAAGTAGATCATACATACAGAGATAATATGCCACTTTTTCTGATATCAGATTATGATAAAGCTCAGCTTATCATCAACCCTGACAGTGATTCATATGTGTAAAGTGTAAAACAAGGTCAAGACAGACTGACCAACCTACCTAACTACAGCATGACTTAGGAGTATTTGTGTAGATTCTAAGGTACAAGTTGTCTTTCTGCTCTAGATTTGGAAGATTAAAGCAGTACTTCATCTATTCATTTTTAAACAAAGCTCAATGCCCTGAAATAACAAGACTGTACTGTTACATCAAGAGAAACACATCAGCCAGACTTACAAAGAACCCCTACTGGCGAAATTCCAACCTAACAAACAATGTTTTAAGTACAATAAAATATAATGAGGACTGGTTTTAGTCATTAATTGTCAAGATACACTGTTCGCAAGTATAATTAAGCCCCACTTTTACAAGCAACTAAACAGAAGTTTAAGCATTATGATTTTTTTTTGGAGGGAGGGGGTTGAGGGGTAGGCAGTATTGAATTGAGGAGTGGCAAATGTATCTGATGACTCACATACTTGCTACACACTGAACCAGCACGTAGATTTTCATTTTTGTTATATATGCTACACAAAAGAAAAGGATTCATATATTACAGCTATTCAAACTCTACATGGCTTTCTTATGTCTTAATATAAAGAAGAATTTAAAGGGATCATGAATGTGCCATCTTTTTTTAAAAAAAAACAGCATTGGAGAAGATAACCTACAACTTTCATAAGGTCTTTATTTTTGAAGAGCCATCAGCTTCTTGCAACCAAAAATACACACACTTGGTGTAACGAGGGCAGGATATTTTAATTAAAGTCAGTATTCCAAGTAAAACTTGCTATATAACCAGCAGCAACAACACACTCTATAACTGCTTGTCCTCCCCTAGTGCAGTGGAGACTAATTACTTGCCCCTGTTTTGAAAGCCCAGTATAGTAAAAAGTCTATTTCAATGCATATCTGTGTTTTCTCTAAACACCACTTTGGTATAACTGTAACTGTTGTAACCCAAGTGCCTTCAAAAGAATTTAATCTGATACATTATATATACAAACTGTACAAACAGTTCAAACAGGCTGCCAAAGGTAACATATATTAAAAGGAATTAATAGCCTGAAAAAATTCTCTCCACAAACAGCATTACAATTGATGCTGCTTTGCTAGTTATTCTAAAGGGACATGGTACTAAAATGTGAAAGTTCCATACTTAACAGATTCTCACCTAATAAACTTGTTTAGATACAACTAAAGCCAACAGTTTTTAAAGAAAAAAAAAAGATTAATTTTTAGAGACGACTTGTTATTTTACAGAATTCTTAGTAATTCAATTTAGATGCAGCAATCCCTAGTCCCATACACTGGTTACAGTGCTTTGAGAGCCTGTAAAATTTAAAATGAGTGCTCTTAGACTATTTTACAGGTAAAGTCAACTGTGTTTAGAAGAAGTCTAAAGGGGAAGAATATAATAAACACATTAACTAAATGTACAACCCCTCTTACAAAAAACATAATTACTTTCTGTAAGCATTGTTTTAATTCATTTACCTTACCTGGTATATCTACCAATATTATATATTTTCTTCCACCTTCATAACAGAGAAATAAAAAAAAGCACAGCAAGAGCATGAATAATTTTAATGAACTGGTTCAAAAACACCCAACAATTTTACGGTTATTTTTAATCCAGTTACAAATGCAGCTCCCCCATCTCCTTCCCTGGAGCTGCAACAGCCGTAAGGGTGGAAGTGGGAAGCAAACTGCATGCACCACAAGGGTCAAGAGTAAGCAACCAGAAATTAAATTAATTACTGATTAATTACTTAAATCAGCTTTACAGCTGCAAAAGAAGTTACCAAAACAAAAATTCCTGTAACTACTGGGAATCTCATCAGTAACATGAAGAAACAAAAATTCAATGAATTGTCAAGTGAATTTCCCTAGACTCAAAATTCCACTTTGAAAATCCTGAAAATCTTTATTGCTAGTCTAAAACGGCAGAAAATCTAAGATTGATGATTTTAAAAATAATTTTATTGTAATTCCATGCAACACTTGTTCTCATAAAGCTATTATAAGCTCTACCTAAAGGATAAGCAAAGATCATGTCTGGGGTCATCCTCAAAACACATTTAAAATCCATTTAATAATAAATTCCCACTGCAAAAGAACTAATAATCTTTCATTTCAGAGTGGAATAACTGTAATGTTTCTGAATTCTCCTTTTTGTAAGGGAAAATCATGACAAAAAGCCACACGTTCAACAATGAAGAACAGCACGCTTTCCCTACTTATTTCTTACTTCAAATGGATTTTTACAACAGCAGTAAAACATTGCTGAGCACAGTCTGGTTAGTGGAATGATCAGCACATACAACACATTTTTCAAACATACTGAAGGTAGAGAGAGATCCAGCAGACAGAATAAAATACTTGAGAAATACAGTCCAAGACTACTTCCAGACGTGACACCTCGCAGTATGGCAACGGTCAGCACGGTTTTCTATATTTCATCTTCCCTTTCCATGACATGTAGAACTCCCTACCAACCTTTTCAAAGTCATCCCACACCTAAAGCATTCACCTTTGATGAATGGCTAGTATCTGCAGCCTTTTTTTTTTACTTTTTAGAGAATGTATACACTGTAATGAAGAAGGGTGAAAAATTAAAAATGAGCTATGAGCAGCACACCCTGAAGAGGTCAAATCACTAAATACAAGGCAATCTATTTAAGACCAAAATGAAAAAAAAATAAAAAAAGCAAACAAACACATACCAAAAAAAAAAAAGCAGCACCACTTTTCAGCTGGATTGATTTATCTGGATGCAATTTAATGTCAGAGGAACCATTATACTTGATATCCAACAGAGAATTTAGGGGGGTTAGATCAATTATCTGCAGGAGCCTTTTCTTTATCCCTTTGACATCACAGCAGCTCCGACAGAATAATGTGAAACACTTGGCTGACATCATACTCTGTTTAAAGGACCTCTGAGTATAAAAGATGAACACAACACAGCACCATTGCAGCCAGTGCAAAACCTGAATCTGCCCATAACACAACAGGATAATTCTGAAAGGAAACCTCAGGTTGTAAGTTTTCTTTCTAAAAGAATTTAACCATTCAGTAAAGTAAAACAGCAAATCAATTCCAAATAAACTCAATGACATTAAGCTTTTATCCTCGTGACTATGACTTGTAATAGAAATACTGCTCTAAAGAACGCTGCAGTCAGTCTATTTCTAAATAGACTTTCTATTTCAGTCTAAAATCTAAGATGTCATAGTGGTAGTACTTTAACATCCTAGAAGTAATCAAAACTACAAAAGTAAGGTCTAAGTCAGTAACAGTTCATCTAAGTTACATCAGTCACTCAGTTACTGTCATGAAGATGACAAATGTGCAAGTTTTTGCAGGAGGCAGCTGAACCATTTACACACACTATGATTTTGCAGCATGTTTACGTGTCAGAAGGGTAATTTCTTAAAACGTGCTATAATTTCACTGTAAGCCATTGATTTTGCAAAGTCATTTTCATGAATACATAATTTGAATTGTAGAATATCTCAAGTTACTATTTAATTTCCCTGTGAAATAATTTTCAGTTGCCCAGTTTAAGAAATATTCATACATAGAACAGCCAAAGAAAACCCCATGAAGCAGGGTTTTCTCTTCATATGATGTTTATAGTACCCAAGGGTGCTGTAATTGCTGGTGCCAACCTGAGCAAATTCAGAGTGCAGTTTAATCTGCATCTAAAATTAAATGAAACTGGGGGAAGGTTTGCTTTTTGGGCTGGGGGGCAGTTTTTTGGTTGCTGTTTGGAGTTTTTGCCTTTTGGACAGTTTGTTGGTATTTAATTTTTGGTTAGTTTTTGGGGGTTTTTTTGGTTTTTTTTTGTTTTTTCTAAAACCATGCATCTTCCTGACCATCAGATTTCATACATGCAGCACACATGAACAGTATGAACAGAGCCTGGTCTAAAGAGACACTGAAAAAACAATTTATTCACTTAGTTCTTTGCACACAGGCTGAACTGGGCACTTGTACACCTTACTCCTACTGCTGACACATCACACTGCACAACGGTGTTTTTTCACTATCTAAGCAGAGAAACTCTCCTTATAAAATGGCATCAAAAGGCAGCTTAAATGAATTCCTGATATTTAAATAAAATTCTCTAATAAATAAAGCTACTGTGCAGGTACAACCTGTCAGCAGAAGGTGAATTTACATGGATGCCTCATTAAAATTCCCCATCAGATAGATGAATAAGCCTACTTTTAAAAAGTTAAATGGTAAACTAAATTTACAAAAAGCATGAAAGAACAAGTTTATCAAGTCAGTAAATTCACTTCTGCCTCAATTTATGCCAGCATCATAACAGAAACACTATTCAAATGTTCACAAGATCAAGGGATGAACAGGCAGTCTTCAAATCTGTTGCTTCTGACTCAAGCTAAACACAGAAACTACTGCCAGAGGAAAAAGACTTGTCACCACTGTCACATTACAGGAATCAGTTCACAAGTGCCCTCTTCCCACTAGAGGGAGACCAATGACTGCAAAAGCATCTTTTGCAAGCTCTGCTCTCTACAAAAGCACAAAACCAGTGTTCACTAAATTGAATGGTTGCAGAGTATGAAAGGAATGACCAATGAAAGACACAATGAATACTACATGCTTCTCTTCTACAGTAACACTGAATCTTAAAACAGCAGGCAAGTGCACTGCTGCCACAGACCTTACACACAGTTTAAGCATACGCAAAACTGGGAACACAAAGACCAAAAAGCAAGCATTCTTATTATGTACAAAGCTGTATACATTTTATATTCATGATTTCTAAGATATACTACGGCTTTCTAAATAAAAACGTGTTAAGCTTTTGTTCCATTTTTTTAAGTTTGTTTCCTTCAATTTTAAAAAAAGTAAAATACGTTCAGCTAAAAGCAGCATAATAATGTTATTCAAGACACATTGAGTATGTACCAGTTTACAAAAGTAAATCAAAGGAAAAGTGGAAATATTAAAAGAAAACCTGAAACAACTCTAGTAACCAAGTATAATGTGCCATCTTCTTAAGCAAAATAATCATAGTGCATAGCTACATCATTATTTTAACAGTGTTATATTGCTAGAGTTGCAAGGTATATATATAGCATGATCCTAAATAAAAGTATGCTGCCAGGGAACATCACCCTAGTAAAAACAGATTAACTCTGAAACACTAACAGAAGGCTGTAAGAAAAAGATGTGACATTTCTGAAAGATTTCCAATAATTTCGCATTAACTCTGAATTCCCACACAGAGTAGTAACAGATTAAGTTAAATCTTCACACTCAGTAAGAACTATTTTAATGTCATCTGGGGAAAAAAATATAGGAATGCTTTAACTGACATGAGAACAGCTGCACAGGAATACTATGTTTTCCTCTAACTGAAAATATAGCAAGCCCATGACAAGCCCTTTTCAAAAGGCTAAAAGTGGGGGGCAGGAAATTTTCATGCAGGGGGCAAGAAAAGGAAAGGCCACTTACACCCCCTCTAAACTGATTTTGTCAGTACAACTTCATACTGCATTAAGCAGACCTTGGAGAAGAGGAAAAAGATCAAAATAAAAGAAATAAAGACTGAATTTGTCCCTCACCTTACAATATCTCAAGCTTTGGCAGGGTGGGGTTGTTAACACAACTTAGAGGTAATAAACCATAAGCACACACTAAAAAAGTGGGGCTGGAGAGCATGCTCCCTGTGAGTGCAAACACTGACTAATGCCAAACTGTGTGTCTTGCAAATATTTTCTTTCTGTGATGATGGCAACAACAACAAGAAAAAAATATTATCTGCAGAATCATTCATGTGTTGAATACAAATCTTTTTTTATTAGTGTGATAAAGCACTAAAAAACCAACCAAATCTAAAAAACTAAAAGGAACAAGTAGTAACTTGGAGTGCAATAACATGTTATAAGAAGGCAGGTTTCAAGAACTCTAATAGCAATAGTAATAACCCTAATAGTAATAACATTATTACTTTATGTCTTGAATGCATTTATTCCTCCAACCTTTGGTAGGAAATGACATGGTTACCTTGTAAGAAGGCAACACAAAACTGTTTATCTCCTGAACAGCAAGGGCACCTTAGCAAACCCATCTGTAGTCTGCTGTAGCCATTAATTTGAAGTGCCATAAACACAGGAACTCCTATTTGTAAAATTCAAAAAATGGGAACCTTTTCAATACCTGAAAACATGCATACAGCCCAGTAGTCAAGCTTCACGGAGCACTGATTGTATTACACCAGAACAGATTGTTTAGTATGGCATGTTCTTAAAAGACTGACCTACTTTTAGCTTATCTCTTCCTAATATTCTCCCCAACCACTTACAAAATACCCCAACTCGGCAGAAAGCAGAGAACACCAGTTCCACTGCCCAAAATTCTCTAATAATAACTAGGTGTGAAGAGAGGTCATTTAATCAGGAGTAGGAGGGAAACACTAACTGGGATTAGCTGTGCCGTTGTCATGTCTACAACTATCCTGTCTATTTTAAGAAAGCAATGCCTCTACAGTAGCATTTTTCTGTGATCCAAACTACTTCTGAGCTACTTCTGAAAATAAAGTACCGGTAAAAATCAACAACAAAACCAAGAAAGTAGTCTAAATGCATATGAATAAATATGAATAAAAAGGGAATTTTAAAAGAACTGTCTTTTAAGAAAACATTTTCATATTAGGAACTTGGAGCTTTCCCATCTTCTATCTGTTACATTGCACCACACTAAAGCAGCATATGTACCACAACCCCTAACCACATCATCCACATTCTGTTCCATTCAGTTACAAAAATATAGCTGAACAACGGATTTGATCAAAAGACAAAACACATGAGCTAAGATACCCATAGTATTTTCTCTGAAGAAACTAAGGAAGATTTTTAGAAATTAGGCAGATTGACAAGTATTATGCATCCAGGGCTTCATAACTCCAGGGCTCCTTTATCACAATATAAATGTAGTAAGTAAATATTAGTTGCCAATACATTGGCAGCATAAAGAGCTCTGCACTCAATTAGGAACAAATACGTGTGTTTGTACAGACACATCCACTTCCTTGGTACATGCAATTACTGTTTTTTTAAACACAGTGCTTTATACTACTGTGAGATTTTTGAGAGCTTTTTGCACAAGCAAAAATAGATTGTGAACTTCCTGATAGATGTACTTGCAAAAACAAACAAAAAATATTATGCTCTTAAGAGACTGCACACAGGTTGAATGTAATTTTGCTTTACTTTTAAGAGAAATAAATTTCTCTCAGTTATAGCTCCCTTAAACTAGAAAGGCAATTACATCTCAGATATACAAAAATTCTATTTTCGTATATGGGCTGTTTCATTAATTGTTCACTAGACTAATATGGAAGTATATTGGAAGATATTTAAGTAGAATTCCAAATAGTTAAACCCTTACCTAAGTTAAAGACTTTTAAAAATACAATTTTTTAATTCATCACTTTCACTTTTTACCTATTTGTGTATTAAAAGTCTGTAGAGCATAACTAAAAATGCACATGCATATGAAAAAACATTACTAGAAATAAAAGAAGAAAACAAAAAAAAACCATAAAATGTGGTTAAAACAACCACTCAAAAGGTAAAAAATCCATAAGCCAAGCCAAAACAACCTGGCTCACACTAAGCACCTGAAGATTCTGCTGTTACGAAAAATACAAATACATTCTGATTACTTATCACTGCAAACATTATCCCCTGTAGTCTTATATAAAATCGTCCAAGATAATGCATTGCTTAGGTTTATTGCCAATAACAACTATTCACATCACACAAAGTGCACCAGATTATATGGAGGCTAAGTTCAGGACCTGCTTTGTAAGATCTCTGTTAGTGGTCCGTTATGGTGGCGGATATTTTGTGGGGTTGTTTGGATTTTTGGGTTTGGTTGATGCTTTATTTTTTAAACAAGCCACAAGAAAAATAAAACCCAGGTACTGAAATCCAACTGAGTGCTGCGTCACTGCTGCTCAGGAGTCTTTAAATCAGTGCATTAACTGTATGTATGTATTAACTGTACTGTATGTATTCCCAGCAAACATAAGATACATAATCCTGTGATCCACTGCTGTATTTCATGTACTGGGGTGGGGAGGAAAGGAGAACAAATCATCTTCAAGACTGGAGAGCCACATTTAAAGCACTGCTTACTAAAATTACTGACAATTAAAAAGTTAACTTACTGTTACCTGATTTAGTAGATGTAGTACACTCTCACTTAATTTTCAGAAATAACACCCAATTTATATTCTGTTTATATATATAAACAA
>VXBU01002007.1:1534327-1555774 GCA_013400315.1 Bombycilla garrulus
CTTTTTCAACTCAGCACATATGTTTCTTTTTTTAAAAAAGTGAAAAACAGGGAACAGGACACAGAAGATGCAAAATACGACAGCATCAAAGACTTAGAGACAAAAAAATAATTGCCTAAGTTAGAAAACTTCCATTGTATTTTAGCAAGGTGAAGAGCTCAATCAGCTTCAGATCAGACACCTATTTGTAGCTAAATACAAGTAAGAAGTTTGTCACACTGCATTCTCTCTTCATGAAAATACAAGGCCAAAGCAGAACAACAGCAAAGGAAAAAAAAAAGAGATAGGAAATAAAACCACAAACCCAAACATTCCTGAAATTAAATTCTATTTGCTAAATTCTAGTATCTTGGAGGCAAAACTATTCTGGATTAGAGAAGTTCACTGTAAAATTTGAGAAATTATTGAGACACTGTTGTTCCTATACAGTCTAACTATCCTTGCTCAACAGCAGTCAAAATCCCATTTCACAAATTGTTCTAAAATGGAATTGCAAAGCTAACACAGGTTGGAACTGACAGCTTGCTTTCAAAATATAAAAATATTTTTTTTAAATAAAAGCCTCAAAGTGGCAATGAAAAGTGACAATTAAGTGAAAAGTATCTATGTAACTCATTTAGATTTATCCACCAAACTTATGATCTGAGAATCCATGAAATGTGAATTTCTATTCTTCTCTCATTGATTCAAGTTAGTTCTCCCATGCATGTTAAACTAAAATCATTCTTTAACAGAAAAACCTTTTTCTAAACAACATCTTATCCTTTCTTTTTTCCTTAGCCAACACTCTAGTCCATGTCATCCATTGTTCAAAAGTATACTAAAAAGCACTAACATTTTCAAGTTCTCTCAACAAATTCCTATTAAAGGTGTATGATACAGGACTGTTGACATGTACATACTAGTACCTAGAAATAGTCTATTAACTGCTGTCCACACCTAAATTATATAGGTTTCATTACTTCAAATTTGTCCATGTCACCACCTCCCTCCCACATGTTTTTAATCTTCTCCTAAAAGTTGGGTTTTTTTAAAAAGCAGCGGCTTAAAAATAGATTAGGTCCAACTTTTTGGTGCCCTTTTTATAGTATTAGATTTCCTCCTTACCACATACAGAATTCCAAATTAAGATGGCTTTGGTTTAAGCTACATTTATATTTTCACTATTAATTAACATTTTTAACGGATTTTTAGGTTCACGCTTATTTTCCCTTTGAACTGTGAAACCTTTTAAGAGAAGTCAGTTACCAGTTACTTTTCACTCTTTAGATACCTTGGTAGAAGAACTCTCTGTTGATCTTTGCTTTTCATACCATAATTTTTTTGTATGTGTTCTGTGCAGTTATTCCCTAAGGAGAGCTTTTTTATTTTTTTTTTGTAAAGCTTTCCTCCTTTTTAAATTAATGCAAGCAAACTTTAAATTATCAACTACTTTCCACTATGATTTCCACAGTTAAATATCAAACATCTGGTAACAGTTGTCATCGATTATCTTACCAAGCCTGGTACCAAAAGCCTTAAATATTTTAGTCATTTTACGACATAAAAGGAATAGTGGCAGGAGGTTAATAGGAACTGACCTATTCTAGTGTAAATGTCTATCTAACTGCTGAGGGGTTTTGATAGCTGATTTTCACACAGTTTGTCTGGTTCTTGAAAAAGCAGTAATACAGACATTATGAGTCAGCTTTAATCAGTTAAACAACTAACCTTTTGCTCTGTTTGCAGTTGTTCACATCTCTGCTTTTCATGGTTAAGTTCTTTTTCCAGTTGTTCAACTTGCTCTCTGAGTTGTGTCGTTTCCTTTTCCAGAACAGAAGTTACCTTTAATAGCTCTTCCTTTTCTTTTATTATTTTTTCAATTTTAAACTGTAAAAGAAAAGAAAATACAATAATGGGATTTGGTAATTTTTCTCCCCTTCATTCTAATCAAACAAGCGGTAACTAATTATTCCAGTTTGAGCAAAAGCACAAATTACGTTTTCTCTGGTTAGGTTATTACAGTTTTCCCCTTATTCTCAAATTTCTTCAGTTTAATTGCTTTTACTGCATAGTACCAGTCTACCATTATACAGCAAACTCTGCAGTGTCCTGATTTATCCCCAAGTTTTCCTTCCTTAAATGAAGTGCCTTTACTGTTCCCAAGTGACAGCAACTGTGGAAGAGCTAACTTTGATTATGACAGCTTGGTGAAAAAATGACAGCTGACTGTAGAGACACACATTCTCTCTAAAGCAGTATTTGAGGAATTTCTTGAGAAAAATTAATACACACATACACCCCACCAACATCTGATAAGTAAGCCCTGGAACATGAACTGTGCCCTTTCAGTACTTAAGGGAGCTTCTAAAAAAACACAGGCAAACTATTTAGTAGGGCCTGTAGTAACAGAAAAAGGCGTGATGGTTTGAAACTAAAAGAGGATAGATTCACATTAGATCTAAGGAAGAAACTTCTATGATGAGGGTGGTGAAACACTAGAAAGGGTTGCCCAGAGAGGTGGTAGATGCACCATCCTTGGAAAAGTTGAAGGGCAGGCTGAATGGGGCTGTGAGCAACCTGATCAAGTTGAAGATGTCTCTGCTCATTGCCGGGGCTTGGAGTAGATGAACCTATATGGTTCCTTCCAACCCAAACCATTCTAAGTTCTATAAACAAAGATCATAAAAAATACTTGAGAACTTCTTTAATTTTAGTACTACGAGTACATATCTGAAAAGCCAAAATATCCGAGATGTAACTCTGTACTAACTCTCTTATCCCTAAATTTTGAAAACCATAAATCAAATACATGCACGTATGTGCCTAGATGCAACTGACTACAGGATAAAATGTCCAATGGTAAGGTACAGGTATTGCACTAAACAATTTTCCAAGAAGCAACTCAAACAAAAGTTAGTCTGGGTTTCTTTTTTGTTTGTTTGGATTTAAATAGTGTTCAGCCTACAAATATCAACAAGCAAATGTAAAACACCTTGATTCTGGATATAAATACACCAGACCAACATCTCTCCAGCAAAGAATACAACAATACACAGAAAACTGCTTTAAATAAACAAGAACTTCAGCAACAAGCAAATGTAAAACATATTGACTCTGGATATAAGCACACAAGACCAGCCACATCTCTCTTGCAAAGAATACAACAACTCAGAAAACTGCTTTAAATAAAACAAAAGTTATTCTAATATACTTAGGCACCTGCAATTATTCAGCTCAGTCTCCAGGGCTCTTAACTTGGGCAAAAATAACTGGTTTCATAACTCTTGTTCCATACAAGAAGCACCATTTCACACAAAAGGTATCTTCCCCCCCTCCAGTTAGTTGGTGACTACAGATGTCAGAGAAGGGCAATATCTACTCTTATGTTTCCCTGTCCATGCTTAGTGCTATACATTTTTAAATCTTGATTTTTTTTTTAACATGCAAATGTTCTGAACTTCACCCAGATACCATAGAACAAACCAGAAATATACACATTACAGAGACACATGTAGGTCTTTTCCTCATGTTTTTTTC
Organism: Bombycilla garrulus; assembly: GCA_013400315.1. Classification (NCBI taxonomy): domain Eukaryota; kingdom Metazoa; phylum Chordata; class Aves; order Passeriformes; family Bombycillidae; genus Bombycilla; species Bombycilla garrulus. The sequence continues at coordinate 1,537,847 of VXBU01002007.1, forward strand.
TTTAGTATTTCTATGTATATAGTAAAAAAAAAAAAAAAGGGCATTTTAAAATGTTTGTATCAAACCTCAAGAAGTCCAGCTTTTGTGGTCACCACTAACATATCAGAGTTTCCTTCATCTTCCATAGTGAGCAATTCTTCAACAGGAGAAGAGGTACGAAACTGGAAAGGTGTGCTTGCTCCCCGGATTTCTCCTTTGTAAGTCACGTAACAAAACTGATAAAACTCCCCATCATCATTTGGTAGATAATAACCTATGAAAATAAATTCATATTTGAAGAAACATTCTACACAAGTTTACAAGTCTCCATCTGCAGAGAGATTACCACATCATGTTTGACTTACAGATTTCATGCTCATTGCCTCAGAAAGACATAAATATATCATCCAAACAGCAGAAAAGAAAAAGTAATCCTATTTAGTAACCTTAATTCCCCAGCAATTTCTACCAGCATTTAAGACAAAGATTAAACAGTGTTAGGCAACAGCTGCTATATGTGCACATCATCTCACATATATCAGGTAATTGCTACTATTTATACATTTATGAAACAGATCAATAACAATCAGATGCCACGAAGTTGCATCATGACCACATTATCGTGTGACTGCTCTACAGTCACAGAACAGAGAGGAAGTCATTTTTTGGCCCTGAAATACCTACACAACCAAACACGACAGAAAAAGACAAAATAATGTGCAATGACATGTGCAACTTTACCGGGTACCGTTTGTACATAGGATTTTGTTGTTGTTGCTGTTTGGGGGGGAAGGGTTTGTGGAACAATCACCATTTAGTTTTGCTATTTTTAAATGCCAAAGCACAGAAATGCTCTGAATGGATGGCACCAGCTGAAAGGGAAGACCCTGGAGTTTCACAAAGAGCTTATTTTTTTAAACTGGAAAAAATTCTTCTTAGACTTCATAAGGTAAGATTAAATCCTCTTTCCTGAAGCTATGTAATAGTGCATGGTGCTAGTGTATTATTTGAGAAGAATTTGTGTGTGACTATCCAATTGAAGTGTTGCTCACTAAACCCTCGAGCCTCTTGAATGATCCAGATTCATACAGTAGGATTTATGAATGTTACACAACCATTTCAAGTACTGACATTTTTAATTTTATATTAGGATATTCAAGACCCATGCCTTACCCAATTTAATGGTAAGAAAACCAGCCAGTTTTATTCAGAATACTTCTTTTCAGATACTGTAGGCAGCCTAAGGATGATACTAACACAATAAACCCTCACGCCGTGTTCAGTCCAGCAGGTGATGTCACCCATTTCAGTTCTTATTTCAACGCATTTCAATCTTCTCCCTTTCTAACTTTATCATTAACTTTTCACCAACTCTTATTCCATATTCCTGGAAGTCTTTACCCAGTACTCTCAGCTACCTTTCCTAGAAATAGTAAAACATTACATTTACTCTATAGACAGCACTTGTATCAAGAACCTCCTGTTTCCATTAGTCTTATACTTCATTAACAGTCGCTCAGGGAATAGTATCTGAATCTCAAAACATCAGGATTCATGCTTTTGGGCCTGGCTAGACTTTCTTACATAGCACTGTAGTTCAATTTACCTGATTCAGTGCTTAACTAAGACGAAACTAGGCAGAAATAAATGCGGGACAATCTACACTGCTGCTTCAGCACATTTTAATATTGGTTCAGACGACCTGATTTTAAAACTACTGAAAGTATTTTTTCTTGTTCTAACATGTACTGAAGAAACAGATTTCTGATTATTTTCTTCCAGCACACTTACTTGATCATAAAAAACAACAACCACATTTAACATTCTGCACAACATTTACTATTTAGCTCAGATAATTAAGCTCCTGTAAGCTCTACTGATCTCATCTCAGCAGCATTAAAATATCTTGCCAAACACAACCAGGAGACTGTTTGAATGGAGATTCAATCTGGCAGCTCTATAAAAGTGGAGATCTGTCAGGATGGAATGTAACAGATGGGACGGAGATACTTGGTCTCTTCATGTGTGGTAAAATTTCTAGGTACAAAGGTCTGCTAATGGCATGAAGAGTTCTACTCTTCTAGATCATTTTTCATTTCAGTCCAACACAATTTCACTAATACAGTGAACTTTGTTAACTGTAAAAGAAATTAATTATTTCCTTCCAGTTTCTACAGAGCCCACACACTTTTCAATTAACTTCAAGGTTACAAAATGGTTATCAGGTTATCAGACCATGTGGATATGATCATCGTTGAAAGCACCAGAATAAAAACAGACCTGGCAAGAGAAAGAACTGAACTCATCACAGCTTATCACTGTTTGCAGCTTTAGTAAGACAACAGGCTAATACAGTCATCATTTTAGGACTTCAATTATTTAAAATTTTTGTGTGTTTTAAGCAATAAACACACACACAGAGGGCAAGTCGGGGAAGTAAAAAAAAGGTAAGATTGTACATAAAGCTCTGTTTGTAAGCAGAAAAGCATTAATTTAGTGGAGGTGCTCTTTTCATGTGAAATTTTGAATGTGTGTAGATTTTTGACATTTTTCTTGTCTTGTGGCAACAAGTTTTGCATGTTGACTGTTTTACAAAAGTATCATCTCTACCTCCATTTTGAACTTGTCATTTGGCAGGTTACATCAACGGTTCCCATTTATTTGGATATATAGAATGGTTAATCCACTCATGACATAGGTAGCTGATTTTATAGACACCAGTCACTTCACAGTATTTTTCTTTCCCAGCCTGAAAAACCTGGCAGAAGAAGTCTGGAAGGTCACTTTGTCAGGTTTCCCACTCAAGAGACTGTTGTCAGCACCTGAGATTACTGTGGCTGTGTCTAAACAAGTGTCTGGAATTCTCATCCTTCGCAAGCAAGATGAGAATTGTAGCAAGAGCTACACTACTCCCTCGTGGTAAAAATGCTCCTCCTCATGTCAGAATAAACCTCCCACGTCATAACCCACAGCCATTGTCCCTTTTTCTATTTAACAAGTGTGCCTCTCATCTTTGTAACTCCACACCTTTACAGAGAAGCTATTTCCTAATTTTGATCCCCTTTGTCACACTTTACTGGATCTGTTTTGAGACTGCAAAGGGAAGGGAGAGGATATGACCTGCACAAAGTGTTGAAAATGTAGTTATACTATAGACTTGGTACAGTGGTGTAACATTTTCTGGTTTGTTCCTTATTCTTTTCTTAAAAGCTTCACATATTTCCATCAATTCCTTGCAGCAAAAGGTCCCATGCAACTCTATGACTACTCTGAACCTTCATGAAATCATCATTTACAGTATTCATTCTTTGACAAGAATCACTTGGCATCGATAATGTTTAAAGCCCAAAGACTAAAGACTGTGTAAAGACAGAATGCACTAAAAGAGACCAATATGAAAAAAGCCTGCTGATGATTAAACAAAGTCACTTATTATTTTAACAGTTTCCAGCAGAGCTTCTCTATCAGTCATGAATATCTGCCATTACTATGTAGAAAACATACTAAGTCTTTTTCTTACAATTTTCCTTGACATCTAAAATAAGACTGAACTTCCCACAGTGAAATGTTGGAAATTCTCCTCCAATTTATCTTTTTTAACTCCAGAACTGTTATACAATGCTCAGCACTTAAATGAACAGGTAAGTATTTAAAAAGCCGAGTAAGCTGGAAAATACAGAAAGAAGTATCTTGCCTTACACTCACCTTGAAAAGTCAGCACACAATTAACAGTTGATCCTTCCACATAATTCTCTGGCATAGGTGACCAAAGAAATGTGTAATAATCTCTTGCAGTACTCCAACCAACCTAAAATTAAATCAACCACAACAACAAAAAAAAAAAATTAAAAACAGACAGAGGAAACATTAAACAGAAGAATTTGATATACACAGTTAAGATATCACAGTCTGATCTCTACAAGATACTGTAATATGCAAATTTCTGCTTCAAAATGCAATAAAAAGATACTTAACAATGTTTACAAATCAGGAATATTTTAACAAGCATGTCAAAGATTTAGCATTGATTTTATTAAGCTTGTTACCTAAGGCAGTAAATGGGTCTAAGGCAATAAAAGGGTCTATATAAAGTAAAACACCAGACAGTTTTCACTATATGTTAAATTACTATCTGGTACATTTATTTTTTTCTATAAAGATACACATTTCTATATTAAAAATACAAAAATATTAATTCTTGATTTCATAGTGAAATTTTCTTAGTGTAGGTTCTGCCAGTGTTGACTCTTTCATGTCCACAATCCAACTGGTTCATCAGAAAACAAAAAGGCAGGGAAAAAACAAAAGCTTTCTATGCTACTGAAAAGATCACAATTGACACTTGAATTTTTTTGACAACTTCTGCAATGCTAAAGACCAGCATTTCACTGGGATGCTAATTCTCTCATGCATACATGCTATGCCTGCAAAGAAAAAAAACCAGATCTGCATGAAAATGTAACTCAGCTAAATCAGCACAGTCTTCCTGCTAACTTCAAAACTCTGCTTTCAGAGTCTTCCTAAGAGTGCAGTTCTGTACCGTGGTGAGCCACTGGCACAGGTTGCTCAGAGAAGCTGGGGATGCCCCATCTCTGGAAGTGTTCAAGGTCAGACTGGATGGAGCTCTGAGCAATCAGGTCTAGCGAGAGGGGGTCCCTGCCCTCGGCAGGAGGGTGGAAACAACATCTTCTTTTACACCTCTTCCAGCTCAGGCCATTCTATGAGCCCATGATTCTGTGCCCTGAAGACAAATATCCCAACAGGCTTGAAATAATGCAACTAAACCAGAAAACTAAAGCAACTACTGTAAAGCAGTGGATATCAATAATAGCATAATGGTAAAGGAAAAGAAGAAATACACTTGATTTATTCCATGGATGAAAAAAAAAAAACCAAAACCTTATCAAATGCTAGGTGTCATACAGTTTAGCAGTAACTGGGTATACTGTCATGGAAGAATTAAGATATGGAAAGGGAATAAACTGTTTCCCAACTTTTATCAGGTAAGACAGAATTTCAAGAGGAAGAAGGAATAAATGAATACCCACACACAAAAAAAACAGACAACAACCAAGAAAAGATTAAGTCACCAGTCATGCTTTTCATTGCTTCAATAGGAAACACTTCCAAACTCCAAGTTCAGAAGTCTCCCTTTATAAAGAATACATTGCACTAGTGTATTTCAAAAGCATCAATAGGAATTTTCAATTATAAGAGAAAAAAAAATAACGTGTTTAGATAGGCAAAGAGAACATCAGAGGTGAAACTAATTCAATAGTGAAGCAGCAATTATATATGTATATAGGCATACATTTCATGTATGCAAATCAATACACAGCACTAATAAAAAAAATCTGAATAGAATATTCCATAGATATCCACTTCACTTTTTATTAAGAAGTATGGAAAAAACTCAATGTTGAAGATAGTAGAGTTTACATGGTAAATAAAACCCTGTAGCTTTGTAAGCAAAACAAACAGCATCCTCAGCAACATCAGGCATATCAGCTTGGAAAAATAGTTTCATTTTTAATGACAGAATCAGAAAAGCTACACTATTTGTCTTACTGCTGATCATACCAACCACACCTACTACAAATAATACAGACTATCTTCCAGGTTAGTCTCTGAAAGGGAAGAGGGGTCCAGATTCCCCAAAAGAACCCATTCCATGTGAACACCCTACCTGTACTACACTGACAGGAGGAAAATGGTTATTTAAATTGTCAGGCATATAAGAACAAGAGTCTGGTCATTTAAACTGCCAAAACAGCTGAGATGACTAACACTGAGCACCTCTTTTCATGAAAACATTATAGAAAACAAACAGATGCTCGCAAGAAAGATTTGAAAATTTCATTTCTGCATTTGAAATTCAAAACAATGAAAAAAAGCCACTGAGAGAAATTATGTCCACTAGAAAATATATTTAATATAAGCCTTCAAAATTACTGTATCATTTTTCACTTCCTTCATTTACTAAGCAAGTTCTAAAAATTTATGAAAATTTATGAAGCTGCAAGCATATTTATTTACATTAATAAGTAGAACTTCTCAGCATTTAAAAGATAGTAACAAGGGGAAAGATGTGAAAACCCACACTTAATTCCTGTTGAGGACTCATGTGAAGTTAACAGTTCTATTTTGGTACAAAGAACATCTTCTTATGTACCAAAATGTGAAACCAAAGTTAAAGTTTAAAATTAACTTCACACATCAGTTGAAAAACACCAACCAACCAACAAACAAAAAAATCTCTTAAACAAAAAACCACAAAAACACAACCAACAAAGTCAACTAAAAATATGAAACCAAGTTCCAGTCAAAGTACTAAAGCTGGTGCACCGTAGTACTTTCTTGCTATCAGAAATCTTAAATAAATGAGAAACTTCTATAGGACACATTGAGAAACTTTCTCTGAGCCAGGAAGAATAAAACAGGCACAGTTTATTAGTTCAGCTTAAAAACCTGGCATGGGCCATGGGAACCACTACAACATCCACATCCAAGCACACAAACACTGCAAATTATATCAGAAGTCCGACCCAAAACCTTCTGAAGTTCAGAGGGGAAAAATTAAGAATGACCTGTCAAACTACACATACTGCATTTCACTCATTGTGAGCCTGAACTCAGGTTCATCATCTGATGAGCACAGCAGCCATCTGTATTGACTGTCTGTGCTGATACCATTGTTTTTAAGGAATTCATTGAAAACTCTGAAAACATTTTCCTCGGAGTTCAAAACTCAAAAAAATAGAAACATTCTTATTTCTCAGTCAAAAGAGCACACAAGATTTGGATGATGCAACTTTCCTAAAGCAACAGAAAGAAAAAAAATCCATTTTATAAATGAGTTGGATATAAAGCATCTGCTAGACATCACATTCATCTATATTCTCTACATTTAATTCTTTCAAACTCCACTCTGAAATCCGTTTTTAAATTAGATAGCTGTGCATAAATGCAAACATTCTTGCTCTTCTTCCAAAAGTTAATCAAGAGATTAACAATCCAGAAACCAAATCCTATTTTCATGTTCTCAGCCATGCTTTCAAACCAAAACATGACTACACATCATTTATCCCACAAAAAATATCATATCCAGATTAGCTTATGTGCAATGTATAACTGAAACCTCACTTTATTTAATTTTTCCTCCATAAAATGGGAAGCTAATAGGCCATTACAGAGTAATTCACTCATATTCCTATCACCTACTTTTGAGCAAAAATACTTATTTCAGTTTAGGACATCATAAACACTTTTCAGTCATATAAACCAACTCAGTAGTGGAAATGCTGAAGTCTGGTAAAGGTTAAAAGTCCAGCACCAAGTACTTTGCAATTTGGCTGGGCAAGTAGGGACAACTCAGATGTCCCATAATACTCACACTAGACAGGTTTTCCTTCTCCTAACAAATAGACATGTAGTCATCACAAAGGTTTTTTTTCTTCTTCTATGCTGCCCCACAGATACAAGCCTCTTTCTTACTGCAAAGTTACATCAGACAGTGAGATTAACTTTCCCATATTTACATTTCACCCACAGTGTGTTTCAACAGAATAGCTTGAAGAAAATTTGCCAAGTCGAAAAATAAATGGGGGGATGAGGGAAGGAGCATAAATAGGGAGTGCCTGTCTGCATAGCAATAATGAGTTATCCAATATCTATCTGAGAGAAAATAATAACCATTTTATGTCACTACATCTCCTTCAACTCTCACCTGGTTCATCTTACACAGAATGCAAGCTTTTCTAAGGCAAAAGCTCTACCTTACAACTCCACAGTGTTTACAGTGTAAAAATTATTTCCAACTTTGCTTTTATTTCTTGACTTTCAGATGAACATGGCAAATAAAATTTTTCTGATTTTCCATTTTGTTGAATTTCTTTCCTTTTATAACCACTCGGTAAAGTCAGTCAATTCAATCTGGAGACAGAGTGCCTTAAAGAAAGAATCCCATCAGCATGGGAGGTTCACTTGGCATTTTGTTCCCTGGCCTCAGAAAGCTGTTACACAGCTGAAAGAACAGCAGCATTCATTCTGCTACATTAACAGTGCCTGACCCATCTACACAACATCAACAAGCCAAAGAAGCAAACCAGGAAAACACTCCTTAAGCTGAACCAACTTGGGCATAATCAACAGGCCCTTACTGTAGATACCTAATTACAATCCAATTATAAAAAAAATCACATAAAAAACCTGACCACAAAATGTATCAGAGTAAAAATTACACCCTTTTCTAATTTAAAAGGTAAATCAAATAGCTGAGAAAGAAATTTGGCAAAGCACCCTAAGTACTGCACAAAGACAATGTGCTACGTTTGGAAGAAGCAATTACAGACAAGGTTCAGATCAGGTTCTGATGTATGTTATACAGTTTAAATATTACTGACAACAGTAAATCAGCAGTCTTTCTATGTTTCACATGGTAAGAGAAACTTACTTTGCCCCAAACCTCAGACAGCACAAGTGTCTAAGCAAAACAGTAGTGGGACCAGTATCATAGGAAGAGATTTCTCCAAGCAGGCTTGTTTTGGGCCACAACCCTGAGTAAAGTAAGGTTACTTGAAAGTCACAGCAATGCCCGTGCTACTGTAGCACATAATCTACAACAGGCAGCTAAAACACCAAGTTTTTCCAAAACAGCTAACAGATAGGAAAATGAAAACATCCGAGTGCAGTAAAGCTAATACCAGCCAAAATTACTGAGAGCTAACGCTGACTGTTAACACTGACATACCATCAATGCAATGCACTTTTGAACACAGGCATTATCAGTAAACAATGGTATCTAGATAGCAGTTCTGAAAGAATCAAGCTGTACAAAAAAATTCAGAACATGGATATAAGGAAAAGTACTTATTTAAGTATTAAGTATGCTGTAGTAACATTCAGGCATAGACATTTCAAAATCAGTAAGCAAAGTCACACCTCGGGGGTTTCAGTATGTCTGTGATCACCTTATACCCCATGCAACTTTGACTTAGCCAAGATGCTTAACGCTTCACTTCAGACATGACCTTGCTACTCAGGCTGAGATTAAAACCAGTTATACAACAGGAGCCCCAAGGTTGAGACATTCTTGGGTAGGAGATGGCCAGAAAATATTCTAGATTCTTTATGAAAGGCTATAATCTCAAAATGTTCCCTCAGTCCCAGACCTGAAGAAGTCCATCTCTGCTGAATGTTACAAACACGTACATTAATTTGGACCATTGCAAACATATGGTATTTGTTGCAATGTCAAGGTATTATCAGGATCCTAAGTTATGATAATCTCTTGGTTATATTTCCACCTCACAGCTCAGAGGAACGTGTCAAAATGACATTAACAAGAGTGCCTGCACCATAGGATCAACTTCCTCTATTAGCTATAAATCAAGATAAATATAGAAACAATATGAATATGCTAAAAGAAAAAAATGTTACATATGTAAATTACTGTCCAAAGAAATGTATGACAGATCAAAGAGTAACAAAGCTACCGTTTACTTTAGGAGATAAGCATGAAAATGTATTAAAAAAGAGCAGGTGGGGTTTAAGTGAACTATTGCCTTGCCACCACATCCCATGAGAACTATCAATAGCACAATCTTTTATTTCAAATTTGTTACCAGCTACTGGCTACTTTGTTGTGCCAATTCTACAACCTACCACACCAAACAGTTTTAGAAAATTAATGACACTCAAAAAAAAAAAATTAAAATTTCTTGTCAAAGGTAACATCACATAAACGCAGATTATCCTTCTCTTCATCTCATATAGAAACAGTAAGTAATGTTGCCAGTGACTTTCTTTTTTAAGCCAAGTAGTATTTACTTGTCTTTCCAAAGAAAGTAAACCAGAAACCAACAGAATCACTCTAATTCACAGATACAGCAATTCTCAAAAACATTCTGAATTCCAATAGTTCTTTTCCCAACTATTTTAACAACAGGACATACTGTGCACTGCACATTCCTGTATCTATCATAGCCAGCTGTGCAGTGATGATTCCATGCCAGAAAAATGGTATTTCTATATGCATGTGGCAAATAACACATCCAGATGTTTTATTGTACTTCAGAATGTAAGCTGAATACATGGAAGTAATTGTTGCTTAAGTTATCAATCTACAACACAATCAGGATATTGAAATGACTCACACAAGCTGTACTATTATTTGCAGTCCAAAAGAGAATAAATAACCCAGAGTATTATGCAAAGATATAGCTATATTGCCTTGATAAAACACAAACACCAAGCTGTTTCTGAAGTCGCTATCAAATATAGTGTTAAACTGTGTTACAAAAGTTCCTGACCACAATTTAATTCTGAGATCTTCTACAAATAAGGACATTGAAAAGACAGAAATTAAGTTGCATGTAAATACAGGCACTGCACTAATGCACAAACAGTAGCTCAGATGTGGCCTTGTAAACACTGAGCATTCTCTCTGAGCAAGGGGTATTTCTTGTGTTCACGTAAGTTACTAAGATCTTCCCAATTCTAGTTACTAAACTTTTTCCATGTTAGGTTACCAGAATGTTAGCTTACCCTTTTTAAGGTGTGGATATTAAAAACGTGGAAATTAAGAAATAAAGTATTTCTTTTTCTTCTCTAGGGGTACCATGAGATAGTCAATATCAAAGCACATCTACAACATGTCAATATCCTAGAAGAATGATAATGTAGATTACTTAGAAAAATGTATCAACCAAAACTGAGGAACAGAAAATTTTTGAGGGAATAGCTTATTAATGACACAGCAAGACCAAAGTTATTAGCTTAACATATATGACTGATTGCCTACTGATATTGCAGGTCACTCCAGCATGCCTGTCTCAGCTAAATTACATCTTCAGAAATGTACAAAGTATTATGACATACCCCACAAACACCTACACCTTTAACCCTACTCTCTTGATGTGATTATCTTTATAACACCCATAAGAGCCCCTCCTTGTGCCTTTGAGATGCAGAGTAAATCTGCCTCTCTTGTATACTGAACATTTGACAGCCCTATTTGCAGACATATGCTCCAGACAAAGAGGCAGGCACTGCTTCCTAGAAACCAAGCAGGTTTTTCAAACACTTCTGCAAATCTGGACATCATGAATTAATAATGCAAAAAATATCATTCAGCCATATGATTATTTTATTTTACAGTCATGAGATGTAGACTTACCTAGCCGGAAATTAGGACTACCTACAGACAGGCCGGTTTTGCAAGCAGATGGAGTGCATACATTCATTATTTGTCCTCATTTCAAAGGTCTAGATTTGGGTTACATTAAAGATCTCTCCAGATTCTGATTAACCAGAGATGAGCAGAAACAAATAAAGAGTTCTTGGATAGCTCTAGGATTACAGACCTCCTATGAAATCAGTCAAGGATGGTCAATCTTCTCACCTTTGACTCCACACTAGGAACCATCAGGTTTATGCTGCACAGAAACCCTCAGCAAAGGGAAAGTTTATCTCAAATTCTAGTTCTCATAAAACTGCATGAATGCTGAAAAAATGCCTTTTTTTTTTCTTGGCAACATGCAAGGATGTAACTGATCAAGATCTTCTAGCACTTGAATACAGATGACTCTCCAGAATATCATAAAAGCAAAAAAACACATAGCAACAATGACAGACAACAGATTTGAAGACTGAGTCAAAACCTGCATTTGACTCTTCTCCTGTAGGTAACAAGTAAGAAAAACAAACACAAAACCAATAAAAAATGCACATGGAGAACTGCTACTCCAAGGGACAGTATCTTCATTATTGTATTTCCTACATCTCCCAGTTTTTGCCAGACGTCCAATCCCAGAACCAGTATATGCATTTAGATACATCTAGCTTGTAAAAAAAATGGTATATCTGAAATAAATCTCCTATATGCAATGTTTTTCTTTCAGTTTATGAACACTGGGTCTTCATTTTTCTAAACAATACAAAATTACTTGCCTTGGAACCGTTTTAAACCTGTTACTGCCACCACAAAGAGCCTTCAAGAAAGCAGCTATTAAGAAGAGAACTCTAAGAAAGTTTGAAAAAGAAGCTTCAGTTGTCATTCCACATTAAGTAGCCATGCCAAGAAAGCAAGCACAGCCCTTCCCACAGACACTTCCCTGTCCCCTTGTTTCCATCACAGTGACGCCAGCACAGCTGTGCATTGCACCACACGGTGATCAAACTGAAAAACCAAACCAGTTATGAAATAAGATGGTAAAAGCTGGGGGAGGAGAGGCTGTATTTTGCTGGCAGATCACCCCACTGATCCATTTCACTGTGCAGCTGCACTAACAGCTGGACAAGCAAAACAAAGGCAATAATATAAGGATATATATAACCAACATTTACTCAAGACATCATTGTTGCTGAAGAAAAGCATTTGCATCCTAAATAAAAGCCATTCACTTAAAAAGGTACCCAATTTTTTACCTAAGATTTTTTTTCAGTTCAATTAAAAAATTCTTATCTAGCCACTAGAGCAAACAAGACAGAATACTGCTGAAGCCACTGACCCCCAAAATTCAACAAAAATCAACATCAGAACCAAAAACAACAATGTTCATGGAGTGCAGGAAAAATCTTACTTCATACTTATTTTCAACATCAATCTGAAATTACCACTGTCTGTTGGGGTTTTTTGCTGAGGGTTTTTGATTTTTTTTTAACTAGGTGCCTTTTTCTTCTGTCCATGATTCACTATTACAACAGTAGTTACCTTCTGTGCAATTTCAGACAAAGGTTAAACGACACCAGTTTGAACAGACTTGTTTTCTAAGCAACTACTGCACTTCAAAAAGACAAAGTGAACTTTATTCCTTCTACATGAACAGTCTGTGAATTGACACTTGGAGTTCACTCACAGAAAACCCACTTTCACTGCATACTAGCCAGTATTAAAGGTCATTAATTATTGTTCTCATAATTATCAGGATTTGATTTTGTCCTTTTTTCTATTCAATCACAGGCTCAATTTACCACCCACGCACTGCATCCTCCGTATGTGTTCTAGAGAGGTAAATGATAAAACCCCTTCCTGCTTTCATCAGGTTTCAAGCCACCTCCAGGTGCTTTGTTATTTGTTCATGAACAATCAGTTCTCTAGAAGTCACTCATTTTTACACTCAGATCAGAGTATGGTACAGCTTCTATTATCCATCCCAAGATGACTACATTTTCATAGTTTATTTTACTGCAAACATTACACATACATATTTGTAGACACAGATACAGTTAGACAGCTGGCTCCATTTAACTCGGTGTACTGAAACTATACTAAGTATTCTCATAACACTCAGTGTAAGCTGACATAACCACTAAAAGAAAACCATTTTTATTCTATTCCCATCTTGCAATGCTTCCTTCCCTTGTACTGATGAGAATCAGGCAAACTGGAAATTCAGCTGGGGAATTCCATTTAAAAAATCTAGTCACAAAACACTGCTCTTAACCTCAATCAATTCCCTGATTTGATTTGCTACACAAGATCTCGTTCCACATAAAGAGGAAGCACAAGAAACAAACCACCCTGCATAAAAAATATTTCTTTGAACAGTAGCACTACCTTAATGCCATCTCAACATGTTCCTCAAATGACTGCCAAAGTACTACCTGCCTCTGTTAAAGTAGAATAAAGTAGAATAACATCAATAGTTCATGAAACCTATCATCACAGTCAAGATGAAATCAGATACCTGTACGTTGTACACAGCATTTTGTGTAATCACTTAAAAACTGTTTCCCAACTTCTTTTTACTTTTACCTAATTAGTAATTCCAGAGTCCTGTCTGATTGCCTCCCTTACTTAGGCCAACAGACAAAGCCATTACATTAACATTTCAATAATTTCAAGATGCTTACACACACAATATAAACAGAACTTCAAGTTCTGATAAAGTTCTTTATCAAGTTTTGATAAAGAGTTTTTTTTACATTTCACGAATGCCATTAACTAAACATTCAAACATTTTCTCAGTTACATCATTTGTAAAAACTCTGCAAGTAAAACACATACACCCTTACTTTTGATAACTTCTTAGTAGGGCAATGTGCTTGTTTGTAAGCTAACGCCTCCCAGGCACAATTTAGTGACTGTACAGTCGCTGCATATTGCATTAAAAACACTTCTGCTTTGTTACAGAGCTACTTTGTTACAGTATTTCTATATTGCAGAGGAGTAATTTAGCTTGAATAAAGACTCCAAATCTGCAGATTAGAATGAAGTCAATCATTTACATTCTTAAACAGTGAACTGAGTTCTAAGGGAAAAGTGTTCCACTAACAAATTAGTGTGTAGCCCTTCTCCCCTCCCCACTGCCAAAGCATTAAAGCCTGAATCAAAAATTCTATTACATAAAATTCAAATAGGGAATTTTAGCATCATCTATTAGGAGCTATACTGACAAGGATACACAAAGCAAGGTCTTAAACAGAAGTAAATAAAAGAATTAATCCATTTCTAATCCCATAAATGAAACTTTACTAACCTTTGAGAATATCTCCAAATATCTTTTTGCCAAGGATCTGTTTTGAATAACTTTAGTGATCTATACTGTTCAGCCTGTTCTAGCACCAAAAATTAGTCAGGTATGTGGGTCAGGTTATCTCCAGCTGAGTTTTCATTCTTTGCACACACAGTATCACATTCTTCACTCAGTCCTGTTCAAAACATCACTCTGTAACCACACATCTCTTCTGAAATAATTTCCATTTAATTCTGCACCCATTAAACCTTCTCTTTACTTCAGCAGACTTCCAGCTGGACTCAATCCTCTAGTTTTGGTGTCCAGTTTGGTCTTGTTACAAAACTGACCCTGCTACAGCAGGAATCAATACATCACTTAAGTGATGTTCAACTTAGAGCTTACTGTTGTTGAGATTTATTTTTTAACTCGCAAGAGAGCGAGTAAACATTTGAAAAATAGCAACAGAACAAGCATAACTTACCTTGAAAATACCAACCCAGTCTTTCTGATGAGGATGGATAAACTGGGTCAGAGTATAGTGACATTCAAGATGTGTGTTTGGAAGGTAACTTTTTGCGACATTTTGAAAAATCACATGTGCAAAATTGGAGGTCTGCAAAGTGCTGGCTGAAGATGGAACTTCTTGAAAGGACGACATGATTATCTGTAACAACATTGTAGAAGTTATTTGAACATAGTGGAAAAAGTAGTTAAGTCACAAATATTCATCTAGTTGAAATACATATGACAGAAAAACCTAACAATTAGTTCCCCTGTTCCGAAAACAGAAAGCCATAGACTAAATTCACCAAAGTGGACTGCCTCAGCATCTCTCCAAAACAACCACCTCTCAGAATAAAAAGAGCAGTCATTTCAGCAATGACATCAAGATAGAGAGAAAGCATTGCTTAGCTGAATGCCTCTAGTACTATATCTCAGCATCAGAAAGTGGACAATAAAAGCAGTGGTGTGAAAACAAAGCAGGGTTCTAACCTAATGAAAGATTCTTAATGGTTCTAGATATGTTAGAGGAGAAACAAAAGTTCCACAGTTTCCCTGCTTTAAACTTTTCTCAAATCTGTACTGCTCAGTGCTCTTCACAGCATTTTTACACATGAAGTTTTTCCTCCCCGCTCACTAAAAGTATCCAAGTTCCATTTTAAGACACTTTTTCAAAAATAAGAAAGTTTATGTAAACCCGAGGTTTTGTTTGGGCTGGCTTTTTTCCCTACTTCTTCTTCAAGAGTCTTCCTGCCCCCATTTAGCAGTCTGTGGGCATCTTTTACTATTCTCACTGTAACACATACTGCGTGTTTAGCTTCATTACCATAAACAATGGCCTGCATTGATAGCAGGAACATTGAGGCATGCATGCAGTTGGAAGGATTAACACTAATCAGTTGGACTGCAAAAGCTTTTAATCGTGCTTTCCATTCACCACCTCATTCAAGATACATGGTGCTACAAACTACAGTAGCACAAGATGCTTCATGAGCAGAACATCCCTTCCTCAGATTCAGCAATATCTGCCAAAAATAGAATATATGCAACTGAGAAGTTTCAAGTGTCTGATACCATTGTACAAGCACAATTTTGTCAAAACATTTGATATTAGGAGGATTAGGGCCTTATGTATCTGACATTTCTGGAAAGATGAGCTATCCTGTTCTTGCAATTGCTGTTGAAAGTAATTTTATACCTACTGAGCACATTCACATTCACATCTTGAAAGAGGCAACTGCCAGGTGTGTGACATAATACATTACTTGCACTGAAGATACATATGGAAACCAAAAACCAAAAACAGACAGGCCACTGCAAGCCTCAGGTAGCTCAAATATGAAAAGCTGTTCATGTATCTCCTACAGCCTTTTAAAATTTCACCAGATAAAAAATAAGTAGCAAAGATCTTGTACTTTCTGAAACAAACTGCACTCTGAAGTAAACAGGTATTCATCACCCAAAACAAGGAATAGGTAAACACAAGGGGCTTAGTTTTAAGCCCTCAATATTTTATGCTCATTACTGCTCAATTTGGAGTAACACATAAAGTAGATGGGACAGGCAGCCACGACATTATTTTGGTGTATCAGATGTTAAATAAAAAAGTCTTTTTTGCTAGGTTGATATACTGACCAACACAGCTTACAAGAAAAAAAAAAATTAAGCTTGTGAAGATTAATAGGTATTAAAAAAAAAAAAAAAAGAACTTCCCCAAGCAAGAAACTGAGTAAAGATCAAAACATAGTTTTACAGAGATAACACGGGACACAATAAATCCTATCAGTTATGCAGCTTCAGAGTCCAGAATAGGAATGTTACAGCACAGTAAAATCCTGAAAACTCCCACCACACATCTCAAAACAGAGAATTACATTCAAGGCACCCTTCAATTTCACTCTGAACTATAATATATATCAGCAATTTCTATAGTTCTAAAAGCAAAAGAATAACCTTAGTTATTTTCAATTGCAACAAATTGATTCATTTTTAGTAATTCAGTAACTTAGCCAAATAATATTGACATGAAATAGTGTGTTTAATTCTCATTAGCTAGAATAAGTACAAAAAGAGTAAACACAGCATTAATAATAAAAATTAACTGAATTTTCTTCAGTAAGTCTGTTTTTAAAATTGTATAGCTCAGCTTAAGCACACATTAGAAAACAAAAAAAGAATTAATTAAAATAAATAAATAAAACCCACCAAAAAACAATCCCAACCAAAAGGAAAAAAAAACCTCAATTTCTGCACACTCGCACACTGGTTGTCAGCTGCCACAGCTGAGTATTAGCCCTAGTGGAACCAGTAAAGGTTAGTTTCCAACCCCAAAGCAGAACTGTTCACAAATTCAACTTGTGCAGACCAACACAATCATCTGGGATTACTGTTGCCTAGCAGGAAAATCCCCGGAGCTTAGGTAATGCTCAGATCTACTTACAGTTCAAGGATAGTTATGGGGATGCTGGGTACTCGTTTATTTAACTCAGAACTACCGGCTAGGAAGGGGAGAGGAGGAGGAAGAGCTACGCACAGGCTTCATTACTGGCATGACAAGCGCTTCCCACGGGAAGGCTTAACGACGCGTTTGGCTCTGCGCAGCGGAAAGGACGGCGAAAAGGAGGAAAAGCTCGTCGGGCAGGAATAACAAAAGCAGGACGAGCCGCACCACCCCAGTCAGCTCTTCCTGGAGTCCTCCAGCTGCGGTCCCGGGCCCCCGACANGCGGCCGGTGGCGCAGAACCGCAGCCGCACGGCCCGGCCGCCCCGGCCCGGCCCAGAAGCGGCCGGGAGCCGGCGGGAAGGAGCGTGTCAGTCCTGCCCGGCCCCCAGCGGGGCCCGGACGGCTCTTACCTAGGCAGACGCGGAGGGCGCTGGGGACATCAACATGGGGCCTCCGCCACCAGCGCCGCGCAGCTCCGCCCGTCCGTCCGCGTCACTTCCAGCCCGGCCCTGCCCGCACGGGGCGGGCCCCGACACGGGTCGGGGTG